>CM053505.1:32465111-32626703 GCA_028627145.1 Eidolon dupreanum | reverse complement strand
CATACTGCTGATTGGACTATTTAGATTTTCTAGTTCTTCTTGATTCTGTGTAGGAAGGTTGTATTTTTTCTAAGTACTGGTCCATTTCTTCTAGGTTATTAAATTTGGTGTTATATACTTTTTTATGGTATTCTTGTCTGATCCTTTGCATTTCTGCCATATCAGTCATAATTTCCTCTCTTCATCCCTGATTTTGTTTATTTGTGTCCTTTCTCTTTTTTCTTTAGTGATTCTAGCCAGGGGTTTTTCAATTTTATTAAACTTCTTGAGAACCAGCTTCTTCTTACATTTGTTTTTTTTCTTTTTTTTTCAGTTTCATTTATTTCTGTTCTAATTTTGATTATTTCTTTTTGTCTGCTGACTTTAGGCTTCATTTGTTTTTCCTTTTCTAGTTTTTTAAGTGGAAACATTAGGTTATTTGAGCTCATTCTTGTTTTTGGAGATACACCTGTAATGATATGAACTTTCCTCTTATGACTGCTTTTGCCATGTCCCAAAAGTTTTGATATGTTGTACTATCATTATCATTCATTTCTGTGTATCTCTTGATCTATCATTTTATTTTTTCTCTGACTCAGTTATTCTTCAGTATTATGTTGTTTAGTCTCCATGTATTTGAGGTTCTTCCCACTTTCTTTTTACATATGATCTCTAGTTTCAAAGCATTATGATCAGAGAATATTGTTGATATGATTTTAACCCTCTTATATTTGTTGAGGTTATCTCCGTGTCCCTGTATGTGGTCAATCCTTGGGAATGTTTCATCTGCACTAGAGAAGAATGTATAAGCAGCTTTTTTGGGGGTTTGAAGGCTCTGTAAATGTCAATTATGTCTAGTTGGTCTAATGTGTCATTAAAGGATGTTATTTCCTTATCGATTTACTGTTTGGATGATCTCTCCATTTCCAACAGTGGGGTATTTAGGTCCCCCACTATGATAGAGTTTTGGTCTGTTTCTCTTTTTAGTTCTGTTAGTAATATCTTTACATATTTCAAGGCTCCCTGATTGGGAACATAGATATTAATAAGTATTTTGTCTTCTTTGTGTGTGATTTCCTTTATCAGTATCTTTCTTTACCCTTTTTATTTTGTAGTCTATTTTGTCTCATGTTAGTACTGCTACTCCTGCTTTTCTCTGAATGCCATTTGCTTGAAATATCACTTTCTACCCTTTCACTTTGAGTCTGTATTTGTCTTTGGAGCTGAGATGTTTCTCCTGGGGGCAGCATATGGTTGGATTTTGTTTTTTGATCCATTCTGCTACTCTGTGCCTTTTTATTGGTGAGTTCAGCCCATTTACATTTAGGGTTATTATTGAAATATGAGGTCTTCTTATAGCCATTTTATCTTTTGCTTTCTGGTAGCTCAGTGTTTCCATTGCTTCCTTGTCCTTGTGTTTCTGTTTTCTTTATTTTGGTTGGCTTCTGTGGGTTTTGCCTCTGGTTCTTCTTGTTTTATGTTATATACTTCAGTTCTGAATTTTTGGTGTGTGGTTACCGTTACAAATATGAAAAGGATAGTTATATATATATATATATATATATATATATATATATATATATATATACACACATATACATACACACATATATATACACACACACACATACATACATATATATACGTGTGTGTGTATACATATATATACACATACGTGTGTGTGTGTGTGTGTATATAACCATTCATTTTCTTCTGCACATGCCTTATCTCCAATCCCCTTTGCAAATTTGGATCTTTAAATCCTCCCCTTTGCAGTCATTGTTGTCTCAAATTGTCCTTATGTATACTGAACATTCATTACTATTTTCCTATAGTAAATCTCTTCTTACTGTTTAAGCTTATTGTTCATTCTTCAGTTTCTCTCTTCTTCCTTCTGATTTATTTCTAGATTTTTGTCTTCGATAACACTGTCTTTTCCTCCATTTGCTTGCTCTATTTCCCAAACTTACTATTTCATTTTTCAACTCTTGGAGGTGTTTTTTAATCTTCACAAAATCTATTCTGAACTTCTGTCATTTTGGTGAAAAGTAGTATAGTTAGTAAGCCTCCTTACACTCCATAACCAATCCACACCCACTCTTGAGATTGCACCTCTTATTGTTCAAATATTTTATACTTTTCTGGTGTGTGAGAATTCCTTTGCCTCTGCCTCTCTGACCCAAACATCATCCCATCTTGCTTTCTCTGATATTTTTCTGTTGGCACTCTCAGGGTCAGATAAAACACTAGGTTCAAGGTCAGCTCTCTGCTTTTTGAACATAAAAGCACTCAAATCTACAAAGATGAGAAAGTGATAAAGACATTTGGTTAGGCAACACCAGCTTTTTCCTCCACATTAACTCTACTTTCAAGTAAACTCTAGGAATGAAGTCTACTTGCAACTATAATTGCACATGGAATAGATGGATGGGTATATGGATGAATAGATGGTTGGCTAGATAGATGGATAGATAGATAACATGGAGTGTGGGGTGTATGTATACATATGCAGATATGTATATAAGTATATAAGCACTGGTTTCTAAGTCTAAAACTTTATAGGATGATGAGAAGTAGCCTATTATCTGGGGAACTTCATTTATATCTGTTGAACAAATGAATGAGTAGAGAAGTCATGAAGCTATGGATCTCTGGAACAAGTCTTAGTGAAATAGGGCTAATAGAAGAGCACTTGAAGAATGGTGAATCAAAGACCTCCAAAAACTGACTTCTCAATAAAATCAATAAGAACACTTAAAAACAATTATCAACGGGGTAAAAGGGATCAAATATGTAGTGACAGAAAGAAATCTAATTATGGGAGGTGAATACACAGTGTAACTATAGATATATATATATCTGTCTTATTGTTGAAGTGTACAGATGAAACTTATTGGATTTCATTAACCAATGTCACCATAAAAAATTAAATTAATTTTTAAAAATTATCAAAATCAACAGCAATTGCACTTCTGGGTATTTATCCAAAGAAAACCAAAACAATAATTTGTAAAGATCTATGCACCTCTATGTTCATGGCAGCACAATTTACAATAACCAAGATATGGAAGCAAGCTAAATGCACACCAATAGATGACTGGATAAAGAAGTTATGGTTCATATATACAATGGAATATTATTCAGCCATTAAAAAATGAAATCCTATTATTTGCAACAACATGGATGGACCTAAATGATGTTATGCTGAACAAAACCAGTCAGAGAAAAATAAATACCATATGGTTTCACTTATATGCAGAATCTAAGGAACAAAAAGAACAAACTAATCAAAAACAGACTCATAAATATAGAGGACAATCTGGTAACAGCCAGAGGGGAGAGGGGTTGGGTGGCTAGGAGAATGTGGTGAAGGGCTAAAGAAGTACAAATTAGTAGTTAATAGATGGTCACAGAGATGTGGAGCACAGCATAGAGAATGCAGTTAGCATTAATGTAATGGCTAGATGGAGAGCCAGAGGAGAGAAAGAGCAACCAGGGGAATAGTTTTGTAAACTATATAAATGTCTAACCAATGTACCGTATACTGGAAATTAAATTACATAAAATTAAAAAAAAAATTTCAAAACTCTGGAATGATCCAAAGGCTTGCAGCAATCCAAAGAACACTTATTCAAGAAAAATGGCTCAACCTCTGTGAGAACAGTGAGTTTTTTGGCTTTTTAACTTGTCCTATTCCAACCCCCTTCCACAGTAGCCTTGAAAAATAACAGCCTGGCAACTATGGCAGTTGTGAAAATCAGTAGCCTAGCAGCCACTGGAGGGGAAAGACTGGTTCGCAAAAAGTCCCCCCTAATTCCCAGATAATAGTCACAACATGACCTGGCAGTTCTTGGAAATAACCACTCACAGGACTCATTTTTATTTGACCTGTCTCAGATATTGCCCCATGAAAAAGCTTTATGTTTTTTTTTTGTTTTGTTTTGATAGACTATTTTTTAGAGTAGTTTTGAGTTTAGAGAAAAATGGAGAAATTAGAGAGTTCCCATATATCACTGTTCCTCCCTCTCCCCACTCCAGTTTTCCTCTGTTATTAACATCCAGCATTAGTGTGGTACATTTGCTAAAATTGAGGAACAAATATTGATGCATTGTTATTTACTAAAGTCCATTGATTTTAGGAGGGTTTACTCTTTCAGTTGTACATTCTATGGGTTTTGACAAATACATAATGCATGTATCTACCACTACAGTATCATATAGAAGAGTTTCACTGTCCTAAAAATCCCTGATGTTCCATGTATTCATTCCTCCTTCCTTCTTTTTGAACTGGTGGCAATCACTGATATTTTTTTCAATTATAAATTATATTCAATACTACATTAGTTTCAAATGTATAGCATAGTAGTTAGATATTTATATGATTTATGAAGTGATCTCCCCCAGTAAGTATAGTACCCACATGACACTATATATAGTTATTATGATATTATTGACTATATTCCCTGTGCTGTACTACACATCCCCATGACTATTTTTTAACTACCAATCTGTACTTCTTTATACTTTCATCTTCTTACCCAGCCCCTTCAACCCCTCTCCCACCTGGCAACCATCAGTTTGTTCTCTGTATCTATGAGTCTGTTTCTAGTTTATTATTTTTTTTAGATTCCACATATAAGTGAGATCATATGGCATTTGTCTCTCTGTCTGACTTATTTCACTTAGCATAATATCCTCTAGGTCCATACACGTTGTTGCAAATGGTAAGATTTCATTTTTTATGGCTGAGTAATATTTTATTGTATTCAAAGAAATCCAAAACACTAATTAGAAAAGAAATAAGCACCTCTATGTTCAATGCAGCACTACTTACAATAGCTAAGATATGGAAGCAACCTAAGTGCCTGTCAATAGATGACTGGATAAAGAAGATGTGATACAATCACTGATCTTTTTACTGTCTCTATATATAGTTTCACCTTTTCCTGAATGTCATATGAATAGAATTATACAGTACATACCCTTCTCAGACTGGCTTCCTCCACTTAGCAATATATATTTAGGATTCCTCCATGTTTTTCATGACTCGATAGCTCATTTATTTTTATTGCTGAATAATATTCCATTATATACATGTACCAATTTGTTTATCCATTTACCTATTAAAGAACATCTTGGTTGCTTCCAAGTTTGGGTAGTTATTTATAAAGTTGCTATAAACATTCATGTGCAGGTTTTTATATGGACATAACTTTTTAATAAATAACATTTATTGTCATTTAAATGAATAACAAGGAGTGCGACTGCTAGGTCATATGGTGAGACCATGTTTAACTTTGTAAGAAACTGTCAGATTGTCTTCCAAAGGGGCTGTATCATTTTGCATTTCCACCAGCAGTTAGTGCTGTCAGGATTTTGGTTTTTAATATTTTAATAGGTGTATAGAGATATCTTATTGTTTTAATGACACGTGTGGAACATTTTTTCATATTTTTTGACAGGTATATGCCTTCTTTGGTGAGGTGTATGTTCATATATTATGGCCATTTTTAATTGGGTTGTTTGCTTTTAATTAAATTTATTGGGGTGACATTTGTAGGTTGTTTTCTTATTGCTGAACTTTAAGTGTTCTTTGTATGTTTCAGATATAAGTTAATTATCTAATATGTATTTTGCAAATATTTCCTTCCAGTCTGTGGTTTATCTTTATATTCTCTTAACAGTATCTTTTGCAGAGCAGAAGTTTTAATTTTGACAAATTCTAACCTACCAATTTTTTCTTTCTTAGACCAGGCTTTTGGTATTGTATCTAAAAAATCATCACCAAGGTATCAGACAGATTTGGGTTATGATCTGACTACTGGCTCACTTGGTATGCTTTGCAACCTTGAACAAGTCTCCAGAAACCTTTATTTCTACAAATGTAAAATGAATTACTTATTCAAGCCAATATTAAATGATGTATCAAATGCCCTAAAAAATAAAATATAGGAAAAAAATCATCACCTAACCAAAGGTTACCTAGATTGTCTTTTAGAAGTTTTGTAGTTTGACATATTTCTGATTCATTTCCAATTAATTTTTGTGACAGCTATAAGGTCTTCATCTAGATTTATTTTTTACATGTGGTTGTCCAATTATTCCAAAATCATTTGTTGAAAATATTATCCTTTATTTATTGAATTGCCTTTGCATTTTGGTCAAATATCAGTTGACTACATTTGTGTGGATCTATTTTGGGGCTCTCTATTCTATTGATCTGTTTGTTTATTCTTTCACCAATACTACATTGTATTGATTTCTGTAGCTTTAAAATGAATACTGAAGTCAGGAATCTATGAAAAACCACAACTAATGTTCAACTTGTTGGTAAAAGACTAAAAGTTTTCTCCTTAAATTTGGGAACAAGATAAAGATATCCACTTTTCTTACTACTTGTATTCTTCATTGTATTGAAAGTTCTGGCCAGACAATTAGGTTGAAAAAAAAGGCATACAGATCGAAAGAAAGAAGAAAGTCCTAAGAAATACAAACTACTATGGCTAATAAATGAGTTCAGCAAGATTTCAGGGTAGAAGTTGAATATATAAAAATGAATTGTATTTCTATATATAAGCAATTAATGAAATTTATAAAAATATTCTTTCACAATAGCATCAAAGAGAATTAAAAACTTAGGAATTTAAAATGTAAGACATACTGAAAAATGACAAAACATTGTTGAATAAAGAAGTCCTAAATAAATGAAAAGACATCTCATGTTTACAGATCAGAAGACTTAATAATGTTAAGATGGAAATACTACACAAACTTATCTACCCATTCAATACAGTCCCTAATCACAAAAACTTGGTATTTTTTCATAAATTAAAAAGCTGATTCTAAAATTCATATGAAAACATAAGTGACCCAGAATAGTCTAAGCAATCTTTGTATAGAAGAAAATATTTGTAGAAATCACATTTCCCAATTACATAACTTACAGAAAGCTACATTATGAAGATAGTTTTATACTGGCATAAAAACAGACATATAGATCAATGGAACAAAATTGACAGTCTAGAAATAAATCTTTATAGTTATGTTCAATTTTGACAAGGGCGGCAAGACAATTAAATGGGGGAAAGATTAGTCTTTTCAACAAATGGTGCTGTGACAACTGGATATCTATATAAAAATGAATGAAGTTAAACATTTATCTCATACCATATGTAAAAATTAACTAAAATGGATTAAACACCTAAATGTTACAGCTAAAACCATAAAAACTCTTAGAAAAAGACATAGGTGTAAATCATCATGACCTTGGATTTTTCAATACTTTTTAGATGCCAGAAACAAAGCAACAAAAGATAAAAAGAGATGAATTAAATTTCTTCCAAATTAAAAAACTTTTGTATTTCAAAGGACACCATCAACAAATTTAAAAGGCAACCCACAGAATCAGAGAAAATATTTGCAAATTATACACCTCATAAAGGGACTAACATACAGCATATATCAAGAACTTTTACAAATCAATAAGAGACAATCCAATTAAAAACTGGGCAAATGACTTAAATAGACATTTATCTAAAGAAGATATGCAAGTTGCAAATAAACACATGAAAAGTTGTTCAATATTATTAGTCATTAGGGAAATACAACCAAAACCACAATGGAATACCTCTTCACCTCCACTAATATGGCTAAAATAATTAAGATAGACAATAACAAGTATTGAGGATGTGGAGAAATTGAAACTCTTATACATCATGGATTGTAAGATGGTGCACTTTGAAAAACAAAAAAACAAAACAAAATTTAGCAGTTTCTCAAAATGTTAAGCATAGTTACCCTATGAGTCAGCATTATTACTCTTAGGTATATATACAAGATGATTGAAAACATATGTCCAAACAAAAATGTCCACATTTACATTCATGACAGCATTATTCATAATAGCCAAAAAATAGTATAGTAGTAACTCGAATGCCCATAAACTGATAAGCGGATACACAAAATGTATATTCTAAAATTTTATTTGGCAATAAAAAGGAAGGAACAACACAGGTGAACCTTGAAAGCATTATGCTAAGTTGAAGAAGACAGTCACAAAAAGCCAAATATTGTATATTTTGACATATATAAATAAACATTCATAAGCCATAGAAAAAGTAGAATAATGGTTGCCAGGGCTTGGGTTGGGGTGGGGAAATGGAGATTAACTGCTAATGGGTATAGAGTTTCTTTTTGTGATGAAATTGAGTGTAGTGATTTTTGCACAACTGTAAATATACTAAAAATCTCTGAATTGAACACCTAAAATGGTGGTTTTTATGGTATGTGAATTATATCTCAGTAAATAATTTTTTAAAAATTGAGCTAATACCTTCTACTTTATAGTGTTGTTAGGAGAATTAAGTGAAAACATATGAAACCTTTCACAAAATTAGGCACCCAAATATTTGGTGGAACTGAAAATAAATCTTATTTTCTTTCCTACTTTGTCCAGAATTGGATGTAACATACTACCAAGGTAAATGCAATAGAGCTCCATGGTCAGAAGCAACATTAAATGCCTGGTCCTTTTGCCCCCATATATTGAATTAATTTCTGGCCTAGTCGCTGAAAGAACTGGGACAGGGTGGACTTTGCTCCCTGCTTTCCTTTTCTGGACCAAGTAATCATTTCTTTCCACCTACCTGGGCAGATGGACTCTCATCCACACACCCTCCTCCACCAGCAAGTCTTCCTCTTTTCTCCAAGAAGAAGGTTTGAGGTATAGATCTTTTACTTTGGACTTGAGAAACAGTGCTGAGCTGAAAGCAATATTTCAAGAGAATCCATAACATCAGCCCCAATTAACCTTATCCTGCCAGTATTTTCTTTAAATATTCTGACAACTCAGGGCTTAATGGATAGTGGGGTCAATTAACCCCAAGCCCTGCATAAACAGATTAAATTTCAGATGTATTCAGGACTCACAAGCCTAGGAGTCCATGATTTTCTGAAAATCCCAAAGAACACTGAGATGCTGAACTCAGAATCTGGTCCTGTGACCAAAGCATATTCAGGCATGTGAGGTATTTGTAGCTACCACAAATAGTGGTTGGACTAGAAGCCCACATTTACTCTCTTATGTTGACTTGCAGCATATATAATGATTCCATAAACCGCTTACTCAAGAACAAAGCTGTCACATTCTAATTCGAATTGTGATTTTGAAATAATGAGGCAAAAATTAATAATCTAACTTTATATACAAAATATACTTATTCCAATGGAAAATTAATAAAATATGTAAACATTGAAATATTCCAACTCAGGAAGAATGTATACTTCACTAAAAAGAAAAGTGTCACTGTCTTATGTTTGTATCCACCAAGGATGTACTATATGCCATTCTCCAGTAACATAGAAATAGGTAAAACACAGTTGAAGCTCTCAAAAGGAATTCCATCTTTCAGCAAAAAGACAGTTACACTAGAGTGTGTGAAGGGAAAGCAAATAGTGCCATGTGAGCATAGGGTGGGGGAGCACATACCTGAGCCTGAGGTGTCATGGAGGCATTGAGTAGAGGAAGAGAAATGCCTGAGCTGATTCCTAGATACAATAAGGAAGATGATGGATAAAAGGATGTTAAATAACATCCTATTATCAGGGAGAATAATGTGCGCCTTTATAGACATGTAAGATGTTCAGTCTAGCTGGAACCAATAATTGAGAAGGAAGTCATGAATTAATTTATAATGGATAGGTAAAAGAGATAGGGATTTACAGCTGGAGAAAACATGCACCCACCCCATATCAGTCCCATCCCACTGAGAACAACCATAAGACTAGTCAAAGAACAGCTGGGTAAGGAAAGGCCTTACTGGAGGTCTTCAAGGAGGTCCATTGTGGATCTAGGGCTGCTTTGAGAGAGCTTCAGAGGAACCTCTAGCCCTACCCTTAGGGATTAAGGTTCAGTTCCTGGCCATAGCTAAAGGGAACAAAGGAAACTAATTTCTTCTACCTACTCTCTCTTAATCCCCAAGACATTCAAGATTCTCTTTAACAACAAATGATTTATTTGTAATACAGCCCAGTTCCTATTGCTTCAATATAGCATAGGAGTAGAAAAGAGTCACACTACAAGGATCATGCATTCCAAGGTAGAACTTCATGCCTTCCAAGACAGCAAGCTCATTTCCCCCCCAGAGACTCATGCTCAGAGCCAAATTTAATGTGTACAAACAGCAATCCCAGAATGAAGTCAGCCCCAGGCCTCAGCACACTTCACCCTTCCCCCACAGCTCCTAAAGCTTTCTGACTATAGGCTTCTACTTTTCCACCCAAATTCAGGCCAACTCCTAGCCTGAGCCACCAGGGAGCTTTCTTTGTGGAAAAATGAACAGGGGTTTAAGTGTTATATAAAATTAGAAAGTACCAGGCAAAACCTATTGTTCCATAGAAAGATTAAAATGACTCCCCTATACATAATCCTAATTAGCAATGACAGCTGTTCCTCTCTTTCTCTTTACCATAGATGTGGGTAGTTTTGAAGTGATTTCATCTCAGACAACCCCATACTCAAGTTTCCCTATTGATCTTATTAAAGTCTGTTCTCTCCACCCTAGGGTAGGAAGGAATCCTAGATACATTTCTCAGGATCAGAGGTTGAGAACTCCTGATAGCTTAGAAAAAAGTGTCCATTTCCTCTCCCTCAAAAAAAATTTATTGAGGTTATCGTCTAAAAGTTTTCTAATCTGAGAAGTTATTTTTAGATTTAGAGGGCAATCCAAGCACAGAGCAGGCAGTCTTTCGATTAGACACTAGTTTCCAGGACATAGGAGGTAAAGAAGAATATAAAATCTCAAGTTGCTTTCTTCACCTCAAATCTAGAGAGCCTCAGAAGATGGACAGTAGGAAGATTCTACCTTTCCCAGGTCTTGGTGGGACAATTACTAAAGTTCTACCATCATGGACTGGTGACTTTGACAAAATCACAATAAAAAGACAAGAAAATAGGGAGGGCATCTCCAAAGAAATATCTTACTCAAGCATTAAGGGCTCTGACTAGTGTTCAAAATGTGCTATTTGGTATCAGAGCTGTTTCTATAAAGCAAAGAACTCATAAAGGGGTGAAGAAACTTAAACAACACCACTTAAGGCAAGGAATAGAACCCATAGGTTAGGTAGAAGATCACTTGCAGCTTTAACATTGATATTTATTTTAAACCCTACTTCAATTCCTTAGGAAACTTGAGCTACCTGTACCTGTGCTATCACCTACATGTGCAGGACTGGGCAATCATATCCTCATACTCCTTGTACAAGATACTCCCATTTGCCTCAACCAGAAGAATGCTAATGGGAACATACTTATAAGGGACACAGGAGGGCTGAGGGACACTCTGGTCCACCAGCTCATTGACAAGGTTCTGGATGATGGCGTGATTGGGAGAATTGAGACCATAGTGTAGTACCCGAGGGCAGGCTCCCTTACAATAGTTTGGGGTATAGAGATTGGGAGCAATGATCCAGTGATCTAAGCCCAGTTGGTGGAAACTGACTTGGAAATGGTGGAGGGAACACTGGTTACTTTTTGACCCATCATGCTCCTGGGAGGGGCCATGAATCTTAGATGCGATATTGCCTGCTCTCCGGGCCCTCTGCAAGAGAAGAGGAGAGTCCCTTTCCATAAACTCTTCAAGGTCTTTGGGAAGAAGTTTGGCCTTCTGAACCCTTTTATAAGTGTCATTGAAGTAAAGTAACAAGAAGGCAGTGTCCAAGGATGAGGTGTCATGCCACAGGAGCTCAAGACCCTCACTACCATTTTGCTGTTGACACATGAAGCGGAGTCGTAGAACCCTGAGCCCCTTGTGATTCCAGGGCCTTTGCCGAACATGTTGTGTTATATCCATCTCTGTCCAAGCTCTGGATAGCAGGGAAGGCTTTGGGGAACCTCTTTCTGAGGATGGAAAGTGTTTGGTTGGGCTTTTCTGGACCCAGGGCTCCACATGGCAGGAGAGGTGGAAGCCGGCTAGGTGGAGTTGATGGCGGTAAACCACAGTGGCTCTGACTAGTTGGTATGCTACCTGGTTTAGTCTCAGAGGAAAGTCCAGTGTCTGTATATGCCAGGGGCCTGCATAAATAAGAGGGAACAAGAGCAGAGAATTAGCTACTTATCTCCAAGCCTGAATCTCCCTCACAAACTTTCTCAGTACACGCTGACAGCTGTAAGCAGTCAGAAAACTCAAAATCATAATAGCTATCGTTTATTGAGAACTTACTAATATGTGTTTTGCATGCAGTAGCTTTATCTTGCAAGTCTTATGAGCTAGTTATTACCCTAATTTTGCAGATAAGGAAATTGAGGCTCAGAGAAGCTATGCCAGAGGTCACACAGCCAGTGTGTAGTAGAATCAATATTTTAGCCAGTCTATTTCCCTTAAGACAAATTATGTCTCATTTCTAGATCCCTCACAGCACTAGGATGAGGAAAAAACCTCAAATATAGAACTATTTTGTGTGTATGTTGTATGTATGGGAAAGGATCAATCATATTTTTAGCTATTAAAAGTGACCAATTAAGAGAATTGTTGAGACATACATGAATTAAAAATGAGTCCTCATGTCATATCACTATAAAATGCAGCTTTAGGATAACAGTCCAATATTGGGGGTTATGGCCTGCTATCAGTTTAAATCCACAGCCAAGATGTCACAACATAATTTTTTGTCTATCCGACCCTAGTGGGGACAGTTATTTTGCCATTTCTGTCTTCTACTTTAAGAATTGCTTCTTGAGCAGCTATTCCTTCTTTGGTCTTAACCCTCAGTCTCTCCTTTTTCTATTTATTACTGGAAATGTTTCATTTACCCCATTCATTGTACCACTATTCCTCTAAATACCATTTCAGCAAGGCCTTGGTTATATAAATATTTTTCTTGCATGTCTATTAGTGATTAAGAGTTCTAATCCAAACTGTAATACTGACACCCAGTGGCCAAAGGGTTGGAAGGGGGGTGCGGCGATGCTGCAGTGCTCTGAACTTCTACTCCCTCTTGGCAAAGATCAAGAGCAAAGATTACAAAAACCAGGCATTGCAGGAAAAAGCATTTTTTTTCATCTTCAAAAATCTTATCTCTAAATATTTGTTGTTAACTTACATATTATTCACCTAACCTTCCTTCACTGAATCCGCAAGCCTGGAATTCTTTAATAGTCATGAGACCTTCAACATAGAAGTTATTTAATGTCTTCATGTATCAGGATTTTTTTTTAAGTTCAGGTTCCAATGAATGCTCAAGTTTGGGGCACTGGACATCATTCACACAAGGCCCAAGCCAGGCTTATATTTGCATTCTTGAGTTACCTCATACTACCATCCTACAATAATCTTACCAAGACATCCATCCATATGCCTGTCTCACCTTGCCTGAAAAAGAATCCAATCCAACCTCTAGCAGGCTGTCTGGTGAGGAATTGCCCTTTCCTTTCAGACTTTGACATCACATATTTCCTGAAACAGGGTGGGGTTGCTAAGGATCAGAGTCAGAAGGATCTGCTCAGAATTCAGGAAATTGCTGACTCACACATCCTGTGTGAGTGAATCTGGCATAGCTCTCTAGGCAAGCTTGATTTAGCTGGGTCATCTCCTGATGGAAAGTTCAGGCTCTGCTCTCTTGTCATCTATTTCTGGATCCTTTTCAGAGTCCCTAAATTCTGGTATGTTCCATCTAAATGCTGGTATGTTAGGCCAGGATACTGGCCTAATTCTAGGCATCCTCTTTTCTAGCATCATATCATCTGTATAAACTTGATTTGTACAGCTTTCTGCTGCACTTAGGGATGAAATCCAGGTCCCTTAGAATGGCCTACAAGTCCCTGCCTCTCACCAGCCTCATATCCTGCCACTCTCCACAATGCTCACTAGGCTCCAGTCATACTCATCTTCCTTCTAATCTTCAAGCTTGTTTCCACCCCTAACCCTTTGCATAGGTTGTTTTCTCTGCCTAGATCAGACCTCTCTACTCTTATACCTAGCTTCTTATTTTACAAACCTCAGCTCAAATGTCACCTCTTCAAAGATGCCTTCCCCAGCAACCCTATATAAAAGGATGTCTTTGCTATTTTAAAATCAAAACAACCTATTTCATTTCTTGATAGCACTTACCATAATTTGCAATTATCTGTTTACTTATTTGTCTTGAGAACCATGCCTATCTTGATCACAACTGTATGCCTGCACTAGAACAGTACTTAACACTCAGTATGTGCTGAATAAGTATTTGAGGGAATCACCATCTACACCAAGATATTTTCTCTTTCCTTAATCTCTATGCATAGTCTCCTTATTCTTTCTGCAAGGTCTAACTTAAATACCACCTCCTCAGTGAGGCCTTCCGACTGTCTTCCTCCTTCCCTTTCCTTGCTTTAAGCTGTGACCCATTTCTTCTTTGGAGACCTGGGAGCCCTACTTCTTATCTTTTTCAAAGCATTTATCATGCTGTAACACTGTTATGCAATTACTTATCTATCAATTCTATTATGGTGGGAGTTCCTAGAGGTCAGGGAAGCAGTTATCTGCCTATTTATATCCAACCCAGCCTGGTGCTCAATAAGATCTGTTGTAGGGAGTCAGCACAGCAAAGTGATTAAAAGTGCAGGGTCTGGAGCCTGAAAGTCTGGGTTTCATACACAGCTCTACAAATTACTAGCTGTATTACCTTAAGTTACTTGGAGCCTCAGTTTCTTCGCCTATTAAATGGGTATGTTAATAGTATCCATCTTATATAGTAGTGGTGAGGATTAAGGAAGATAATGTTCATATTTTGCCCAAAGCCTGGAACATAATAAGTTCGCAGTAAAGGTTAGCTAGGGAGATGTTGGCTGTTTTGCTCAAAGGAGGAAGTGTAAATTCTATCTTCATTTCTGAGACTAGCAAAGGCCCAATATTGATCTTTCCAAGATTTCCTTGAAGTTGATTGCCATCTGCACTCCTTAGAGAGCCCTGCGCTTTCGAGAGCCCGCTGCTGTCCCAGACAGTGTCTAATGTAGATATTTAAAGCAAAATTAAGCATGATGGGAGCAAAGACAATTCCGAAATACATTTAGTATCAGAAACTCAAAGTAGCAGCATGGTCTAAATAGAAAAACTGCTTGGTATACGAAGATATTGTGGTACATTTAAACATTTGAGAAATTATGAACAGACTTTAGACTCAGGCAGACTTGAGCTCAAATCCTATCTCTGCCACCCACTTTCTTAGCTTTCTTATCTTTAAAAATTAGGCCAGTTGCTCCATGACAGCTAATGATAGCTGCCATTAAGTAAAATAGCAGCTGCTCATTGAGCCAGGTGTACAGATCCTCAGACATTAGCTTGTTTCTGTCCTTTCTGAGGCCTTGCAAATTTCCCCAACTCAGCATCCTGTACTTTTTGCCTTCTAAGAATAAAACAACATATAAACAGCCCTACACAAGAATGTATATGGGTATTTCCCAATTGCAGTTTTCAGTAATATAACAAGCAGTAAGACTTTCTTTGAAAGATAGGAGTTGACACATCAATCAGTTGCCCTGGGGCCTGGGAGAGATTCCTCAGGTAAGCCCCAAGGCAATCTATTCTTAAATTTGGGCCCTAAAGGGAAGCAGATTTGAAGCCAGCTTTCCTAAAGTTTGTCATCCTTTGAAAACCAAGGCTGAGAAAACCTGCCCACCAGGCAATGAGGCCTGACAGTAAACTCACAGATTCCATTTTCTCTACAATCTTCCTCCCCATTTCTCTCCCTTCTAGGATAGTATGGTATGATAACTCACCTCTGACAGGCCTTGCTACATTGGCCAAGGGCCTCACCAGCCTCACCATGGTGGCCCCAATGGTGCGGTTTTCCCTAGGGTGCCCATGTGCATCAGCTGAACGCTGGTACAACTCCAGCATGTACTGCATAGGATGCCCTAGGGCCTGTGGCTTTCTCTGCTGCTTATCAGGGGCTTCTTCCAGCAGCTTCTGAATCAGGGGCAAGGTAGGGGCCTCAGCTAGGAAAGCAGCAGAGGGCTGCCCTATATTTGCCATTTGGACTCTGTGTTCCTTAAAAAGCACCAGTCCCCAAAGAAGAATTCTAAGGATGCTGAGGAGGACCATCTTGAAAGGCTTGGTGTTCAGCAACACATTCCAGCCTAAGCCCAAAGGATATCACTCTACCCTTTCCTTTCACACAGGTAACCACATCCTGGTTCCACAAAGGATAGGGCAAGAAAAAATGAAAGGCAGATAAGCTCTATGTTGCTTTGCTTGGGAGGATCTTCTGGACAAAACAAGGTCTCCTAAATTGACTTCCTTGCACCAAAACAAATAGAAAGAGCAGGTGGGACAAGGCTGCATGCCCCTCCTGCCTTCCAGGGCTAGGAACAAGATAGCACTTATTTGGAGGCTGAGGTAACTTAAAAGAAGTCCATTCCAGGACCTGCTCCCTTACCTTATCCACTAGGATGAAAAAAAGCAGCCCTTGTCTTCTCTGCTTCACAGCTTTAAAGGAAGTCTCTTAATTAGTCCTTAAAGGGCCAGAAGCCTCCTGCTCCTGTTCCACTTTCACGCAGTACTGTTTTGAATGCTGCATTTCCGAAAATGTGTTCTGCTAATGACTTGCGGTGAAACTATCTGTGGTGACTATTAAGAATGCAGACTCTGGGTCCCCAGAAATCTGAACTTTAACAAATACTCTAAGAAGTTCCTATGAACACTAAAATGTGGAAACCACTGTGTGAGTGTGACTGCTGGAACTCAAAGATGCCTTAACAGTGGTTCTCAATTTTGGCTTTATATTGGAATCACCTGGGAAGCTTTAACAATCATATATGCCTGGGTACCATCCCCAGAGATTCTGATGTAGTGGGTCTAGGGTGTTACCAGGGGATCATGATTGTTCAAGTTTTGCAGGTGATTTTAATGAGCAACCCAGTTTGAGAACCCTGACTTCAAATTTTCAGGTTTACCTGGAAGGTGTTGAGATCCTGAGTGGGCTTCATTAGAGAAGCCTGGGGCAATGGAAGATGTATCTGTGGCTGGGAGCTCACCTAGCTTGGCTGGTTAATGGGAGGCAGCAGAGCTGGGCCAGTTGAGTTGAGACTGCTCCAGACCAGGAAGATGGTAGTTGGAGTCCTGGTCTTGTCCAAGGAGAAACAGTTTATTGGAGTTCTAAGGAGAAGGTGGGGTAGGAAGTGAAGCCATGGCCCTAGATGATGAGGCAGGCCTGATTGGTAGGAGGTCTTTACCTCATACCAAGAATATCTATGGACAGATACCATTATTGTGGAACAGGCATGGACTTTGTAATCACACTGGGCTTCCCATGATGTGCTAATTCAGGCCTCATGAGCTGCAAAGAGGCAGCCAAGAAGCCTCTCTGACTTCCATGTCTTCACCATTCCTCCCTCCTCTCTTACTCCCTCCTTTAAATTGTGATTCTGTCTCTTATTAGCTGTAATTTAACTTCTCCAAGGCAAATCTCTTCATTTCCCTAGGCTTAGGTCTCCTCACCTGTAAAATGGAGATAACATGTTTTATCTTACACATTGTTGTGAGGATACAAGGAAATAATCTATGTTAATTGCACAAATCTAATTAGATACATGACATGGTTACATGCTCAAAATTATTTGTTCCCTTCCTCTATTTTTTTCTAACATGGCCTTGGTCCTTGGCATGTATTGTCAAACAAAAACCTGGGCTTATGGGTCCTCTAGGTCTGGACTCAAATCCCAATGCAACAATCTATTAACTGGGTGGGTGGTGGGTGAGCAAGTGAAGCTTCATCTGTATTTGCAGCAGCTTCCCAGCACTAGCATCACCACCTCAGCTCCATCTTAGATCATCAGGCATTAGATTCTCATAGGAGAACCAGTCCCTGGTGCCAAAAAGGTTGGGGACCACTAACCTTAAGTAAGGTTTCTTCCATCATGAGTTTCTTCATCTAAACTGCTAGTTCCTTCAGAGACTTGTTGTTGTGTGTGTTGTATTGTATACATTTGTATTGTACACAATAATATACAAGTAACAGATCTAAACAGATGATTCACAGTAGGCAAAACCTGAACAGCAAAAACATACACAATGATATAATAGAAATCATAAAAATGCAATTAAAATCATATAAAATAAGAAGTTGTCCCCATAATAAAAGTCTGACACTATTAAGTTCAGGTAAGGATGGTGAACACAGGTAACTCTTATACTGCTAGTGGGAATGTGATTTGGTACAATCATTTCAGAGTACAATCTGTATTATTCCTAGTGAGGTTGAAGATGTATAATTCAGCAATACTATTATTGGAGCAGTAGTTTTTACAACATTTTGCCTGTGACTCACAGGAATAAATACATTTTACATTACAACCCAATATGAACATAAGCACTCTCTCTCTCTCTCTCTCTCCCTCTCTCTCTCTCTCTCTCACACACACACACACACACACACACACATACACACACACACACACACCTGAACTAATGTTTCCTGAAATAATAGTTATCCTTACAACATATTGGGAGGGGTACTATGATGTGTAAGAACATAACTCTGAAGCCAGTATTTTAAGTTTAAATTCCAGCTCCACCACTTATTAGATTGATCATGGGCGAGTTGCCTCAACTTCTCTGTGCTTCAGTTTCCTCATTTGTAAAATGGAAACCATAGCCTCTCTCTGCTTTAATATTTTTAAATGTAAAATGGGATTAATTAAAAGACTTAGTTCATAGGATTTTTGTGAGGATTAAATGAGTTACCTTTAAGGCACTTAAAAGAGTGACTGGAACAAAGGACCAGACACAGGTTAATTGTTACAGCATTTGGTACAAGTTATGCTCTCCAGAAAGCTGGGCTCACCTCGATGAGCTAGTTCTGGCCTCACAAGTTGCAGAAAGATGACCGAGAAGGCTCTCTGACTGCATGTCTACACCATTCCTCCTTCCTCTCTTATTCCTTTCTCTGCTAACCCGACATTCTCTTTGGCCCTTGACCTTTATCTGCTATCGATTTAAACTTCTCATCTTTCTATTCAATATAACTAAATAAAAGAATGAGTTGTCAGGGCAACTATCAAAATGTCTATATAAGAGTTTGGGGTACAGTTTTCTTTGCTGTTTCTGTAGTATTGGACTAGGATTACATTCATCAGGAATGTTTTCCTGCTATCTCTTTGTAATGAGATTTTGACACAGGATCAAAAGAAGTAAAAAGTGACAACATATTACACTGGAAAGAATGTGATTTGGGTTTGAATTCCTGGTTCTGCCAATTTTTGGCTGTTGCTTAACCTCTCTTCATCTCAGCTTTATTAACTATAAATTGAGGATATTCTCTATCTTCCAGGATTGTGGTAAGATTTAAATGAGATAATTTATATAAAGTATCTAGCACATAGATAATCCTAAATAAATGAAAAACTTTATTATTAATAGCCTATGATTTAAAATTGTATATAAAGTGTATCTGGCTAAAGGAAATATTTACTCAGCATCCTTCTAAAGTTCAGCTGAATTTTTATTTCATCCCTTTACACAACAGAGCTTTGGGAGACTAACCTGATTGAATAGATCAGATTTCTTATTTTCAGAAAAAGATCCAAAAACCAATCCCATTCTCATCACCAGAATTGAAGGTTGACAATTATTTCCCGGAAATGCCCCCAGGTGAGCCTGATGTGTGCTATTGCCCCAACCTCCCAGAAGAGGGCACTAACTTTCTTCCAGCCTTATGGTTGGAGGCGTGGGGTGAGGTGGAGGGCGGGTTATATGTGATTGTAACAGGATCACCTAAAGGATATTTGCCAGCCCTTCCTGCTTTAGAAAAAGCCAGTGCGTGAAAAAAAAAACACAACTGATTGTATAAATCAGACAATTTAGGAAGTGATTATTGAAGTGACAAAAGGGTCTTTTGATACAACAGAATGAATCACCACAGGTTTCTTTGAGCAGCAGGAGCCCTTAATATGTGGTGTGGGTTAACTTTTCAAACTGTAATGTGCTGGGCACACTGGTAAAATGCATAAAATTTACAAAAGAGTTGACTTTCATCCAGTTTTGTGAATGGCTATCGTATAAAGTACACACGTATAAAGTAATCCTTCTTTTATCTGATTATAGTTCACATTTTATTGCAATTGTATTCATTCAATAAATATCTAATTAAGCACCTCATATGTGGTTGTGTTAGATGTTAAGGGTTGAGGCCTGCAGGCAGACTGTTTAGGTTCAAATTCCAGCTCTATCACTTAACTAGCTTGGTAATTTTGGGCAATTGACAATGTCTCTGTGCCTCAGTTTTCTCATCTAATAACAGGAATGATAATAGCAGTACTTTAGAGGACTCTTGTGAAGATTAAATGAGCTAATGTGTGTAATAAGTACACTGTGTTCTAGACACTATACTAGACCCCAGAAGTATGGAAATTAATATGTCCTGTATCTTCAGCAATCCCAGACACTATTCTAGGCACTGAAGTAGGTTGGGGGATACCAAGATAAAACATAGTTTCTATCTCAAGAAGGTAAACCTTGATAAGGACATAAAAGATAGGAAGCATTTCCAAAAACTGTGACATTTCCTCTGATTACTGTCCCAAGTTCTTGAAAAATTGACCTATTTTCTAGATATTTTGTTTCAAAAATAATTTTCCATAAAACAGAGGCTGTGGGAAAGAGGGGTTGGGAGAATGGGTGAAAAGGGTGAAGAGATGAAAATATACAAATTGCCAGTTCTAAAAACAGTCACAGGGATGTAAAGTACAGCATAAGGAATATAGTTAATAATATTGTAATAATTATGGTGTCAAGTGGGTACTTATTGGGATGATCACTTCGTAAATTATATAAATGCCTAATCACTATTTTTTGTACCTGAAACTAATATATTGTATGTCAACTATAATTGAAAAATAGAAAAAATATATTAAAAAACAGAGATTATGGTATATTTTTTAGAAATATTTATTAATTTGGTACTAGACTATATCCTTTTACATATTATATCTCATTTTATCTTCATATCAACTCTGTGAGTTAAATATTGTTAATTCCATTTACAAGTAAGGAAATTTAAGGTCAGAAAAGGAAACTTGCCCAAGGTTGTACAGCTCTCAATGCTGGAATCCACTGGGATTTGGACCCAAATCAGATTGATCTCAGAGCCCCTCTCTTTTTACTTTGCAGGTTGTTATATAAGCTGCCAATGAGTATGTAGCCCCTTAACAAGACTCAGTTCCCCTGTAAGGTAATCTCACAGAGATTCCTAATATAGGACACCAAAATATAAGCTCTGTGAAGTCAAGAATCATGCCTATCTTATTCATTATTATAGGTGCTCAATAAATATTCTTGAACAAATGGTTGCAATAGAAACTTATCATTCTTACCGAAATTTAGGCTGATAGGCAGACTATTGCTGGACTCTTGTTTGTAATGTGTTCTCAAAGGAGACTCTCCTGAGTTTTGAGGTAGAAGAAAATCTGAAACAATCACTTTCCCCTGCGATTTCAATTCCTTTCTTGCAAAGTCATTATTTCCTGTATTAACAAGCCCTTGTGACTCTCTCCATCCGTAACAATGCCAGAAGACCCAGGAAAAGATAGTACCCCCTTTGCCGTGTGTGGGTAGCAAGAATCACTGCTCACAGCACTTAGAACAATTGCATCAGCCTAGTCTCAAGACCAGAGAAAGGTTTAATTCAATTGCAATTCATTCAAGTCCAGATTCCTATGTAGCCAAGTTAGCCTTGGGTCATGGACTCTTCACTAAAATACACTCATAGAGCCTCAATGGTGTGCCAAATATTGTGTTGGCTGTATGATAGTGGAACCCAGTAAAGCAAAGAAAATATTTGCAAGAGTCTTGAGGATGCAAAAGACCTGTGGCCAGAGTGCAGAGAATAGAAGGTAAGAAAGAGTTCCAGGTAAGGATGGTGTGGGAGGTAGGAGCCAGAACATGCATAGCCTTGGAAGGGCTACTGCTAACTTTTGTGCATCTTTCTGACCATTAAAATAAGAGTGCACAAATTAGAATAAGATAACTCTTCTGGGTGGACACAGCCCCATGCTGAATTTAAGCCCTCTCATGCCCCCTTGTCAGGGCAACTTTGTATAGTCCACTCACTGCACGGTCACTTGAAGCTTCCACATTTGTAAGGCTTTTGACCTCCTCTGTGCTTTAGCCACAGTGGCCTTCTGTTTATCTTTCAGTTTTTCCAACAAACTATAGTTCCTTTGCCTCAAGGTCTTTTTTTTTTCATTTTATTAAATTTATTGAGGTGACATTGGTTAATAAAATTATATAGGTTTCAAATCGAAATTCTATCATACATCATCTGTATATTGCATTGTGTTTTCACCACCCAAAGTCAAGATCTTTACATATTGTCTCCTCTGCCCGGAATACTCTCTTGCTTTTCCCTTCCCCAGGGTACTCCTACTCAATCTTCGTATCTCTGCTAAAGCATCACTTCCCTGAGGAAGGCTTTGCAAGTCCTTAGATTAGATCTAAAGAGCATTCAAGGAAGATTTGCAGTGAAGATGGCACTGAATTGGGTTCTCAGTTATGAGTATGCTTTTAATAGGTAGAGAAAAAAAAGATATACCATTCCAGGATCAGTTCAGAATTTTTTCAATATTGAAAAACTGTAAGTGAGATGGATTGAAGAAACCTTGAAAGGTTCTGCAAAGCAGGACCTAAGAAACAGTGTCGTCCCTACCATAGGACACTTAAGGAGAACTGGGCAGCAGTTGTAAGGAACAAATTCAGACATGAGTCACACAATCTGAGCACATATTGAATCTTTAGTACATGTGTTATTTCATTAATTACAACTGTGAAATAGTTATGGGTGTTTCTGTTTAAAAGAAAGAGAAATTAAAGTTCAAAGTAGTTAAGTGGCTTAACCTAGACAACATAGCTATAATGAAAGGCAAATTTGGACTCCTGTCTTCTGACTCCAGGTTCAGGGCTTTCATTATGCTTTTGAGAAGTCTGTACTTACCTTCTGCAGTACTCTCAAAGCTTGGCTTCCCATTCTGGGTCTCCAGAATTTGGTATTCATCGTAGGAGTAGAGAAGCTTCTATCCAAATTGTCCCTATAAGAGCTCATCATGGTTTTCCTGGGATCCTTGGGCTGGAGAGAATGTCTAAGAGAGAATCTCTATGTACAGTGATCTAGAAACATAACATAGTAGGCCTTAGCATAAGAGTGCAGAATTTTAACTTTCACCATCGCTTATAGACCGTATCACCCCTAGGCAACTAGAAGAGCATGCTTTCTTTTAGCCAAGTATGCAAGTAAGAGCTAATCGTGATACATTCTGAAGATCCTTTTGGCCTCAGAGACAGTATTAGCTGGCGTAATTTTTGGAGTTTTGGGTCGTTTCTGGAAAATTAAGTTATCAGTAAACCATTGACCACATATGTATTCTCTGGCCTCCCTCCCTTTGGTCCCAGTAACCACTTGCATTTTTATTAATATAATACTGAAGTAAATGACTAGATAACTGACTTCTTGCATTAGAGACAGGAGTCCGTCCTTTCCCTGAAAGTCCTATAGAGACTGGTTGTATAAGTATTACTTCATTTTCTATTGTGTCAGTTTCCCAGGGGTTGGGCATGGCCAGAAATACTCACTACAAGGAAGACATTCTGGATACTTGGAACAGACAAGGAGGAAGTTAAGAGTGGCCTCCTCAAAGACTTAGGAGCTTTTTTCCTGCTTTGCAAGTCTATAAGCCCTGCCCTCATCTCAAAAGCCAGTGTAGGTGAAAGTGGTCAAAAGGTACAAACTTCCAGTCCTAAAATAAATAAGTCCTGGAGGTGAAATGTCCAGCATGGTGACAACAGTTAATAATACACTGTTGTATATTTGAAAGTTGCTAAGAGAGTAGATTTTAAAAGTTCTCATCACAAAAATATATTGTAACTCTGTGGTGACAGATGTTAACCAGACTTATTGTGGTGATCATTTCACAATATATACATATATTGAATTATTGTATTATCTACCCAAAACTAATATAATATTATATATCAATTGTGTCTCAATTTTTTTCCTTTTATTTCCAGCTTTATTGAAATATAATAGACTATTAGTTGCTCGTATTTACATTGTACAATTCAATGAGTTTTTTTTAATTATAGTTGGCATACAATAATATGTTAGTTTCAGTAGTACAGCCTAGTGATTAGAGATCTATATAACTCACAGTGATCACCCCACTAAATCTAGTACCCCTCTTTCTCCCTTACATATTTATTACAACATTATTAATTATTTTACTTATGCTACACTTTATATCTCCATATCTATTTTGTAATTATCCATTTGTACTTCTTAATCCCTTTGACCTTTTCCCTGACCCCAACCCTTCTTCCATCTAGTAGTCCTCAAAATATTCTCTGTATCTATGAGTTTATTTCTGTTTTAGTTGTTGTTGTTTATTTTGTTCTTTAAATTCCACATGTATGTGAAATCATGCGATATTTGTCTTTCTCTATCTAACTTATTTCATTCAGCACAATACCCTCTAGGTCCATCAAGGCAATATCTTTTTCCACCCCCTTCCTTTGTTAGTCTCTGTGTGTCTTTTAATTTGAATCTAGTCTCTTATAGGCAGCATATGTAGGGATCTTGTTTTCTTATCCATCCAGCCACTCTATCTTTTGATTGGAGCACTTAATTCTTTTCCATTTGAGGTACTTGTTGATAGGAATGTAGTTATTACCATTCTTTATTCATGTTTTTGATACATGTTTTTTTTTTTTTTTCATCTTAAAGGAGTCCCTCCAACACTTCCTGTAATACTGGCTTGGTGTTGTTAAATTCCTTTAACTTATTTTTGTCTGTCCTTCAACTCTAAATGATAGCTTTCCTGGATAAAATATTCTTGGTTGCAGATCCTGGGTTTTCATCACATTGAACATTTCGTGTCAAGCCCTTCTGTCCTGCATAGTTTCTTTTGATAAATCAGCTACCAGTCTTATGGGTGCTGTCTTGTAATTGTGTCTCAATTTTTTTAAAAAGCCAGTGTACAGTTTGGTGTTAAAAGGAAAAGACCTAGAATTTGCATCTAAGGCAGCACGTGAGACCAACGTAGGGGGCATATGGGATTTTTTTTAGAATGGTCACTTTTTTTAAACAAATCTTGGACACTGTCCTGCTGAGTCAGATAGGGCTAGAAACACTTTTGTCTTATTTTTCACTTCTAATATCAGGAAGAAAATGCACAGGTTGACGTTTCTCTTTCATTGTCCATAGTAAGTGTTCCCTTCTCTGAATACTGTGGCAAGATTTCTGGAAAGAGAACAGCATAAGTCTCCATGGACCCATGAGCCAGAATCTGAGACACAACCACTGGGAATCATGAGGTTTGGAAATATAGATTCCTTGTCTCAGTTTTTCCATCTGAGGTGCTGAGCTTTATGGTTCCATTTAGGCCACAAGAAGAGTCTAATTCTGTGTCTCACAATGAAACTGAAAGTTAAAGAAGAAAGTAAACTTGTGAACAACCAAATTAGCCCCAGATAAATTGTTCACATAAACCTAGAGACAACTCAAAACTTCAGCTAAATATCTAAGCAGTCCTTAAATCTTTTCGATGCTCAGGAAAACCTAGTGAAAATTTTTATGGTGGTTTTGTTTTTGTCTCTTCTCAGGTTAAAGAAAAGCTGGTGGAAATCCCTGGGAGAGGATTTGGGGGCAAAAAGAGAATAAGGGAATGTAATAGTCAGCTCTAACTTGGGAAATAATTGAAAAAGTGACTGGGAACTTTGTTGAGAACCTCACTGAGTTCTCAAACACAGTTTTCAATCTTTCAGAATATCCACTCATCAGACCCTGAAGTAGGCCCACAAACTCAAAGGGCCCTTCCTCTTTAATAGAGGAATATATGCTCTTTGAGAAGAACTTGTATTCATTCACTCATTCATACACATATTAACTGAACAAATATTTATTAAGTACCTGCTGTGTGTCAGTTCTCAGTGTTGGTGATACAGAAGAACACAATACTGATAGTGTCCCTGACTTTGTAGTTTACAGTTAAGTAGGGGAGACAGACATTATGTACAACCTTATAAATGAAAAAAATATTTTAAATTGCAATGGAGTGCAATGAAGGAAAATTATATGCCTCTCTAGGAGCACAATCCAGCAAGAGAGGAAAGTGAGATGGAAGATCAAATTTAATTAGTTAGGTCCAGAAGAGTTCACTCAAAGACATGACATTTAAGTTGAGACATAAAGCTTAAGCAGGAATTTACCAGGTAAAAGATTTGGGAAAAGAATATTCCGGGAAGAGGACTCAAATATGAAGATTTGGGGCAAAAGAAAAAAAGAAAAGAAAGACATGAATGTTCTTAAGGAATTGAAAGAAAACAAGTTTGGCATGAGCACAGAACATAAGATGAGGCTGGAGGATTTGGCAGTGGTCAAACAATGCTGTAACCATTTAGACTATAGCAAGGATTTTGTATTTGGGAGAGGAAGAATTTAAAAATAATTGAATTCTGGTATGCTCCACTGGAGAAACAGTGGTCTTTGTTACTGAGCTGTAGAACACTGGAAGAAGAGCAAGTTTGGAGAGGAGGGGAGATAATGAGTTTGATTCTTAATATTGTGATTTCAAATACATGTCATGTAGGTGATTGTGTATGTTACTTTGAAGTTCAGAAGCAAAATCTAGAAATACAGAACTGGGAGTTGTTTGCATATGCATGATTATTGAAGAGTTAGAATGGTTGTGGTCATCTAGAGAAGAAAGAACAGAGTGAGAAAATGAGAAGGCCTAGGCTGAAACTTAGATAATTCCAGCATTTTAAGACTGAGTAGAGGTAAGAAGGACAAGGAGGCAAGAGAAAAGCCAGGATGGTGCTGAGACGAGAAGCTAAAGAAACACAATGTTTAAAGAAGTAAATGATGAGACTTGACATCAGAAACATGGTGAAGTGAGTGATCTCTCCAGATCTCTCCACTTGAAACAACAATAAGATGAACATTGAAAGTTCAACAAAAAACACCCAGCCTGCACAACAGCATGCCTGAGCGTAGGATCTGCACATAACAGCTACCACAGGTCAGAACCCTGGGAGTTGGGTGGTAGACTGGGAGAAAAAAAGAAAGTGCCTCTAGAGGCCAGAGCTCCCTGCAGGAGGAGAGGGAGGGGAGAAGGTATGGCGGGTTCCCTTAACAACCCTGCCCGAAAGAGCTGTGAGCTCCACAAAGTGTCAGTGCTCAGGGATCAGGGCAGAAAGCAGAGAAGAGGGGACAGCAAAGAAGTGGAGATGGCAGAGAAAAAACATTTGATTGTTACCAGCCACAGTGGTAAAACACGAGGCTAAGCTGCAGCCTACATCCTCCAATCCAGAGGGCCCCTCCCCTTATTTCCCCCAAGACCAAACACTGCGGAGCCCCAGGGGAATCTGAGCAAACACTACTGAAACTGTCGCTAACAATGACAGGTACTGAGACTGAAGGTAGTGAGTGGGATTGAATATTTATAAGGAAAAAAAAGTCATTATTAAGGCTTTATATAAAGCAAGGATCCAAGAGGCTTAGATGCCACCTACACAAAACTAAAAGAAAAGTGCCTTCTTATCAACAGGCTAAAGAGAGACCTTCATATAATAAATCTTCTTTCTGGAAAAACAACAGAATACACTTCCATTAATGCCCAGGTGGAGAAATAGTCCCTTAAACGCCATGAACAACCAAGGTGACAAGGCACCTCAGAAAGAAAGAGAAAAATCTCCAGAAAATAAGCTTACAGACATAGAAATATGTGATCTAAGTGACAGAGAATTCAGGATGGTCTTTCTGAAAAAAACTCAATGAGATTCAAAACAATTCATGTCAACAACACCAGGGATTGAAAAAACAACTAGATTAGCAGAGTGAGTTTTTTAGAAAAGAGACTGAAATTCTAAAGAAGAAACAAATAGAACTTCTAGAGATGAAAAACACACTGAAAGAGATGAAAAATGAAATAGCAAGCTCGAGAAATAGAGTCAACTAAATGGAAGAAAGGATCAATGATATCAAAGACAGAATTCTTGAAATAAATTGGAAAGAAGAAGAGAAAAACTGAAGAATGAAAAATCATGAAAGAGAAATTCAAGAACTAGCTGATACCATCAGGAGAGGAAACATAAGAATAATGGGCATTATTGAAGGTGAAGAAAAGGAGCAGAGACTAGAAAGCATTTTCAGACAAATAGGTGATGAGAATTTCCCAAATCTAAAGAATGATCTGGAGCTTGGAGTTCAAGAAATCTATAGAACATTGAATTATCTCAACCCAAAAAGACTTTATCAAAGACACATTGCATTAAAATTATAAATAATTAATGCCAAAAAAAAGAATTCTCAAGGCAGCCAGGTAAATGAAGACTGTAATCCATAAGGGAATTAGATTATTGTTGAACATCTCAGCACAAGGTAGAAAGGAGCAGAATCAAATATTCAAACTATTAAATGAAAGGAACTATAAGCCAAGAATTTTGTATCCAGAAAAACTCTTCTTTAGATATGTAGGAGAAATACAGATCTTTCCAGGCATACAAAAATTGAAAGAATTCTCCACTACAGGACCTACATTACAGGAAATACTGAAAGGAGTCAGCTCACCTAAAACAAAATAAAAAAAAAAAATAACCATGAGTAAGGAGAGTAGCAGGCATATAGAAGCAGAAGAATGCAACACTTACTAAGAACAGGACATTATATGCTTTAACAATAAAAAGATATTTGCTATAGTGAGATAGTAATGAACATCCAGCATATACAGGGACAAATTAAGACACCAATGACTGAAAAGGGGAGGATTCAAAAGATCCAAATTTGCAAAGAGGAATGGAGATAAGACACATGAAGACGAAAATGGACTACTATATATACATAACCATCCTCTACATATTTGTAATGAAAACCATATGTTAAAGTTTCAGAACTGAAGAATATAACATAAAACAAGAAGGACCAGAGGGAAAAACCACAAAACCCAATCAAAATAAAAAAAAGAAAAGAAAACAGAAACACAAGGACAAGGAAGCAATGGAAACACTGAGCTACTAGAAAGGAAAACATAAAATGGTTATAGGAAAACCTCATATTTCAATAATTACCCTAAATGTAAATGGACTGAATTCACCAATAAAAAGGCAGAGAGTTACAGAATTGATCAAAAAACAAAACCCAACCATATGCTGCCTTCAGGAGACACATTTCAGTTCCAATGACAAATATAGACTCAAAGAGAAAGGGTGAAAAATATTTCAAGCAAATGACATTCAGAGAAAAGTGGGAGTAGCATTACTAATATCAGATGAAATAGATTTCAATATAAAAAAGTTAAAAAAAGATACTGAAGGACACTTCATAATGATAAAGAGAATCATGCACCATGAAGACATAACACTTATTAATATCTCTGATCCCATTATGGGAGATGTGAAATATATAAGGCAATTACTAACAGAACTAAAGTGAGAAATAGACCAAAACACTATCATAGCAGGGGACCTACACACTGCACTGTCAGATATGGACAGAACGTACAAACAGAAAATTAACAAGGAAATAACATCCTGAAATGACACATTAACCAATTGGACATAATTGACATTTATAGAGCCTTTCATCCCAAAACAGCTGCTTGTACATTCTTCTCTAGCGCACATGAAGCATTTTCAAGGATTACCACATACTGGGACATAGAGCTAGACTCAACAAATATAAGAGGATTGAAATCATACTAACCATATTCTCTGATCATAATGCTTTGAAGCTGAAAAATAATTGTAAAAAGAAAGAGAGAAAAATAAATACATGGAGATTAAACAACATGCTACTCAAGAATGACTGGGTCAGAGAAGAAATAAAAATAGAGATCAAGAGATACATAAAAATGAATGATAATGATAGTACAACATACCAAAACTTTTGGGACATGGCAAAAGTGGTCATAAGAGGAAAGTTCATATCATAAAAGGACTATGTGCAAAAACAAGAATGAGCCCAAATAAATAACCTAACTCTTCATCTTAAAAAAATTGGAAAAAGAAGAACAAAAGCCTAAAGTCAGAAGAAGGAAATGAATCATCAAAATTAGAGCAGAAAAATTGAAATAAAAAATAGAAAATATAAATGCAAAAAAGAGCTGGTTCTTTGTGAAGTTTTATAAAATTGACAAACCTTTGGCTAGACTCACTAAAAAAAAGAGAAAGGACACAAACAAAGAAAATCAGGGATGAAAGAGGGGAAATGATGACAGACACCGCAGAAAAACAAAAGTTCATACAAAAAATACTACGAAAAAGTATATAACACCAAATTTGATAACCTAGAAGATATGGACCAGTGCTTAGAAAGTTACAAACTTCCTAGACTGAATCAAGAAAAACTGGAAAATCTAAATAGTCTGACCAGCAGTATGAAAATTGAAACAATCATCAAAAACTTAACAAAAAGTAAAAGTCCAGTATCAGGTGGCTTCACCAGTGAATTCTACCAAACATTCCAAGAAGATTTATTACCTATTCTTCTGAAAAATCAAAGAGGAGTCAATACTACCTACTCATTTTATGAGGCCAATATTACTCTGATACCAAAACCAGGTAAAGATAACACACGCACGCACACACACACACACAAACCTACAGAGCTATATCCCTCATGAACACAGATGCAAAAATCCTTAATAAGATACTAGCGAACCGAATACAGCAACATATTAAAAAGATTATGCACCACAATCAAGTGGGCTTCATTCCAGGTGCACAGGGATGATTCAACATATGTAAATTGATTAATGTGATATACCACTTAAACAAATTAAAAAATAGGAATCATATGATCATATCAATAGATGCAGAAAATGCCTTTGACAAGATACAGTATCCATTTATGATCAAAACACTTAACAGAGTTGGTAGAGAAGAACCTAACCAAATAAGGGCCATGTATCACAAACCCTCAGCCAATATTATACCTAATGGTGAAAAACTAAAAACCTTCTCTCTAAGATCAGGAAGAAGGCAAGGTTGTCTGCTATCGCCGCTGTTATTGCATATAACATTGGAGGTTCTAGTGAGTACAATCAGGCAATAGAAAGGTATAAAAGGTATCTGAATAGAAAATGGAGAAGTCAAACTGCCACTATTTGCAGATGGCAAGATTCTCTATATAGAAAACCCTAAAGACTCCACAAGAATACTACTAGAAATGATAAGCAAATACAGTAAAGTTTCTAGATACAAAATCAATGTTCAAAAATCCATAGCATTCCTGTACTTTAATAATGAAGTGTCAGAAAAAGAAATGGAAAAAATAATTCTTTTTGCAATTGCTACAAAAAGAATAAAATACCTAGGAATAAATTTAATGAAACATGTGAAGAACCTATAGAATGAAAACTACAAGATCCTATTAAAAGAAATTGAAAAAGATACAAAGAAATGGAAAGATATTTTGTGTTCTAGGATTTGAAGAATCAAAATAGCTAAAATGACCATATTACCTAAAGAATTATACAGATTTAATACAATCCCTGTTAAAATCCCATTGGCATTTTTAAAAGACATAGAACAAAAAATCATTAGTTTAGTATGGAAGCACAAAGACCCTGAGTTGCCAAAGCCATCCTGAGAAAAAAAGAACGAGACTGGAGGCATCACTCTGCCCTACTTCAAATTATATTACAAAGTGACAATAATCAAAACAGCATGGTATTGACAGAAAAAGAGACACACAGACCAGTGGAACAGAATTGAGAGTCCAGAAATAAACCCAGGTTTATATGGGCAAATAATTTTCAACAACAAAGCCAAAAACATACAGTAGAGAAAGAAAAGCCTCTTCAATCAATGGTGCTGGTAAAACTGGAAAGCCACCTGCAAAAGAATGAAACTAGACTGTTGCCTATCACTATACATGATAATTAACTCAAAATGTATTAAGGACCTGAATATAAAGCCTGAAACTCACCTGGGAAGGCCATGTGCTGTAGACATAAAAAAAGAAAAAGAAAAAAGAAGGGATTGTATGCTGTGAGGTCAACCAAGGAAGGGTTGCTTTGTCTAAAAAAAAAAAAAGAAAAGACCTGAAACAATAAACTGCATAGAAGAAAACATAGGAACTAAACTCAAGGACATTGGACTTAAAGAGGATTTTGTGAATTTAACCTCAAAGTCAAGGGAAGTAAAAGCGAAAATAAGTAAATGAGACAACATCAAACTAAGAAGCTTCTGCATAGCAAAAGAAACCGTCAACAAGGTACTAAAGAGACAACCATTCGAATGGAAAAATATATTTGCAAGCAATGCCTCTGATAAGGGCCTAATATTCAAAATATACAAAGAACTCATACAACTCAATAACAACAACAACAACAACAACAACAACAACAACAAACAATCCAATCAAGAAATTATCAGAGGCCATTGTAAATTGTGCTGCCATGAATATCAAAGCAATCTAAATGCCCATCAACAGTTGGATAAAAAGTTATGGTTCATATATACAATGGAATATTACTCAGCCATTAAAAAAAATGAAATCCTACCATTTGCAACAATGTGTATTGACCTAGAGGTTATTATGCTGAGTGAAATAAGTCAGACAGAAAAAGATAAATACCATCTGATTTCACTTATATGCAAAATCTAAGGAACAAAAAGAACAAACTAATCACAAAAAAAGACTCAAATATAGTGGACAATTTGGTGACGGACAGCGGGGAGTGGGGTTAGGGGCTGGGAGAATGGGATGAAGTGTTAAAGAAGTGCAAATTATTAGTCGATAATTGGTCACAGGGATGGGGAGCACAGCAGAGGGAATGCAGTTGGCATTAATATGGTGGCTAGGTGGAGGGCCAGGGAAGGGAGAGAGCAATGGGAGTATTGCTTTATGAACTACGTAGATGTCGAACCAATGTACTGTATATTTGAATCTAATTTAAAGAAATAAATTTTTAAAAATGGGCAGAAAACCTGAACAGACACTTTTCCCAAGAAGACATACAAATGGCCAACTAACATATGAAAAGATGCTCATCAATGGCAGCTATTAGGGAAATGCAAACCAAAACAAAAATGAGATACCATTTTACACATGTTAGAATAGCTATAATCAACAGGACAAGTAATAACAAATGTTGGAGAGGATGTGGAGAAAAAGGAACCCTCATACACTGCTGGTGGGACTGTAAATTGGTACAGCCACTATGGAAAAAAGTATGGAGGTTCCTCAAAATACTAAGAATTCATTTACTGTATGATCCAGCAATCCCTCTAACTGGGCATTTACCCCCAAAACTTGAAAACTCATATCTATAAAGATATTTGCACATCGATGTTGATAGCAGCATTATTCACAGTGGCCAGGACATGGAAGCAACCAAAGTGTCCTATGACAGACGATTGGCTAAAGATGCTGTGGTACATATATACAATGGAATATTACTCAGCCATAAGAAGACATGAAATACTGCCATTTGCGAAAATGTGGATGGACCTTGAGATAATCATGCTAAGCAAAATATGTCAGACAGAAATAGTTGAAAACCACATGATATCATTTATATGTGGCATATAAACCTAAAAACAACAAACAAACAGGACAAACAATCAGAGACTCATGGACATGGACAATAGACTAGTGGTTAATAGAGTGTAGGGTGGAGGAGGAAGGAGGGAGATAGATGGAGTAAAAGGAGTCAAATATGTGGTGACAGAAAGAAATCTAACTGTGGGAGGTGAACACACAATGCAATTATATACAAAAGTAAAGAGTATGAGAACAAGTTATCATTGGCTTTAGCATCAATGTTATTGATAACATTAGTGAGAGCTGTCGTTGGTGAAGTAGTGGTAGCACTAATGTAATTGTAATGGGATGGGTTTGGGAGTGAATAGGAGGTGAGAAAATGGAAAAAGCAAGATTAGAAAATTGTTTCAGAAATGTGGTTGTAAAGAAGAGAAAGGAGACAAAACTATAGATAGAGGAATGTGTGGGATCTAGGAAGTTGTTTCTTTGTTTGTTTTGTCTGTTTTTACTGTACGAAACTTATAAGTGCTAATGGGAAAGTGTTATATACCAGCTCTACTTCTCAGGCTCCAAAGGTCAGAAATTAATGAAGTCAGGCTGTAGATAGAATGCTTGGGCCCATGGCCAACAAAAGTAGTTTCTCTTGGGGTATCCTGATCAGACCCAATTATATAACTAAGGTTATTAATGACTTTGAAGCTAAATCCAGTGATCACTTGTTTGTTTTCAGTTACTTTTAAATTAGCTACACTTTAGTTTCTCTGATGACCCCTAAAGTGAGGGATTTTCCCATAACTTTTATAGCCTAAGGCCCTGTTTTTCACTTGGATATCTTGAAGCTGTCTTTACTTTTGTTCAACATTGTCCAAACTGAGACCACTTGAGTAACTTTTCTAAAAACACACATCTGATCATATCATTGTCCTGCTTAACATATTTCAACTGCTGTCTACTACCTTCCAGATAAAGCCCCAAACTCCTCAAAATGACAAGCAAGTTCTTTCTGATCTATCCTGTAACTATTTTTAGTCCTCATCTACATTTACTTAAACATTTGCATCCTACACTCCATTTAAGCCTGAATACTAACAGTTCTTTGAACCAGTCAAGCTCTCCTTTAAATTTCCCTGCCTTTTCTTATATGATGTTCCCCTCACCTAGAATGCCTTCAGCTGAGATGATCAACAACAACAACAAATTGCTAAATAAGTGAATAAGTAAATGAGTGAATGATCGTATTTACCTCAATTTTCTTGGTCATTTTGAGAAGGGCTATGTGTCTATAAAAGGTAATAAATGGGATATTTATCTGGGGAAGTTGGAAGACAGTTATATGGTAGGATTTCAGGGAATCATTAAATCATCACTTCTGTTAGCCTATCACTAGACCTTATCCCATGAGAGTTTCATTTCCCTGAGCAAGGGCTTGGTGTCACTAGAAGTCTCTGAGGGAGGGAGGAGTGCTGAAAAGGAAATTGGGGGTCAGAGAGAAAAATTGCAAGTAGGAGGCAGTTGGTGAGAAATAGCTAACAGTACCTCTTTGCCTAGAACTGATGTTGTGATGGCACTGGAGCAGAAAAGCCAATCTTAAATATAACCAGAGTCAAGGAAAAGATTGATTTAGAGTATAAACCCCATTTGTGACAATTCTTAATTATCCCATTGTTGCACTAAAAGACAGATTAAAATTACTATACTCCTCATCCCATAGGCTCAAGGTAGAAAACTAAGTAGAATGCAGCAGGGGTTTTGGGCCATTTCCAGAGAGAGATTGTTTCCAGTAGAGCCCTTAGAGTGTGAGAAAGAGGGGGTGGGTGAGTTAGGATCCTCTAGCAGAGCCAAGTCCGTATTACAAACAGCTCCAGAATATCCCAGGCTTTTCATAGTCCCTATGGAAGGACAGGAGAGACCTAGATTGCGAATATCACAAACCTGGTGAACAGGCTAAGATACCTCCTCTTCTGGCCACTTTCAATTCTACCCATAAGGAGTTCAAACTCACCCAGCCTGCTGGAATTTTCTGGGCTGTCTAGGATTGGTGTTCCTGGGAGTCCAGTATCCCATGTCAAAAGATTTCTACTGTGTTACAAGAACTTGGACTATAACAAGAGGTAGGAAGTAAGAAAATCACACTCCATGGTACTTTCTCTCTATACTCAGCTCCTTGTCAATTACTAAGCATACCTTCTTTCCATTGGTCAGTTTTATTAGTTCTTTGAGGAAAAATGAAATTGGAGAATTGGATAGAAGACAAAGCTTGAAATTGAAAAAATAAACTTAAAAAATTATGACAACTATAATTGAAAAATAAACCAAAAAAAAAGACAAAGCTTGGGAAAACATAGGATACAAGTACGCATTATGAGCCTAGTAAAGTAAAGGTCCCAAAGAAGTGGATGGACTCATTTTGTTCACATTCCACATTTGCCAAATTCTTAGGTGCATGACCTTGGAAAAGTCCCTCACTGAGCCTCAGTTTCCCCACCTGTAAAATGTCAATACCGCCAACTTTACTCATATGAGTATTGGATGTTTGAATCCTAAGAGGTAGTCAATCAATGTTAGTTAATCCACCCCCATCTGTGGAAACAATGGAAAGGTAGGTGAATCTTGTCCTAAAGGACAGGGATTTTTAAATCCTTAGGTCTGGGATAAACAGAAAGGTCTTGGCTAAGTACTCAGATATTATAGACGCGGTGTGTAGAGGGAGGTGACGTTGGATGGATGAAATACAACTATAGCCAGGAACTATTATCTAGGTATTTTATAAATGGGTGAGCAGAGTTTGAGGGTAATATGTAAGTGGGTGATATAACATGGCCTGTGATACCAAAAAATCTAGGTTTCTTAACTTATCTGGCTTACCTTTCCATTTATTGTGGTGTGTTGTATAAGCCACTCTCTTTTCCCAATTCTAATTGCTTTCTCTCCCCTCCTGCTCCTACTCCATCATCGAATTAAGATGCTATACAGAGTAATTACTCTTTACAAACTATGAAACTCTGGATGCTCTGTGAAGAAAGGAAAAAGAGTGTGAACATTGGGTTGAGGAGAGAGAGAGAGAGAGAGAGAGAGAGAGAGAGAGAGAGGAGGAGGAGGAGGAGAAGAAGAAGAAGAAGAAGAAGAAGAAGAAGAAGAAGAAGAAGAAGAAGAAGGAGAAAGAGGAGGAGGAGGAGGAGGAGGAGGAGGAAGAGGAGGAGGAAGAGGAGGAGGAGGAGGAAGAGGAGGAGGAGGAGGAAGAGGAGGAGGAGGAAGAGGAGGAGGAGGAGGAAGAGGAGGAGGGAGGAAGAGGGAGAGAGGTCTCAGAGAAGGAGATCTAGAGAGGTACTCCGGAAAGATGTTTTGTCTAAAAAAGTTTGGCATTTAACTTGTGGATTTTTGAGACCAGAATTCATAACTATCTCTTTGTCAAGAGTGAAATTTGGTTAATTGACACAATTAGAGGGCCTTGCTTTGAGCCATCTAAGATAGAGATTGAGAGCATGAGTTTATATTGTATGGCATAAATATTTTTATAAGATCGATAAGGTTTTGTGATGTGAGTAGAGCTGTGGAATACTGGAAAATAACATTTGCCATGTCATCAGTTTGGGTGATTTTTAAATTGCTCAATCACGTATGTAAGGAACTCTACAAGTAGCTGTATTAAAAATGTTTTTCTCTCAATCTTTCTACTCCATGGAGATATAACTCTATCTCTTTCCCTCCTTTCACCATCAAACTCTGGCTTCATAGTTTATAATTGTGCACTCACTGACTGCTGCTCCTGTCATACTTGAACTATTATCTCAGATGTTTCAACATCCTCCCCATAATCTAAATCCCTGCCCTCCTCTTTCATGATCCTCTAATATTACTGATTTCTTCCTCTTGAAAATTATTTTTCTCCCCTAGACTTCCATGAGTCAACAAATGTCAGGTTCTGTTATTATCTTTATGACAGCTCTTTCTTGACCTCTCAAGGTTCCATTTTTCCTCTGGACCACTAAGAGCAAGTTTTTCTCATCATTTGCTCCCCAATTCTCCTCTTTCTTCAGACTCTTTCTTTGTCACCACAGTCCCATAGAACCCACTATCTTCTCTGAATTATTTTGATCTCCTTATCTTAATCTCAAGTTCCAGTTAGTATTTCTAATTGCCAGATGGACATCTCTACCTGGATTTCCTACTGTCACCTACTACTCTTGTTCTAACAACGCATATGTATTTTTTCAAGCCAGTTCTCCATCATGTATTACTTTCTATTATTGCCACTACTATTCCCTCTTCCAAGAAACCCAGTCATCCTTGGCTCCTCTCCCTCCTTTAGCCTTTATATTTGATCCCCAAATCCTATTGATTCTATCTCTCAAAAGTATCTTAAATCTGTTCTCTCTTTGCCATTCCCATTGCCACCACTCTAAGTCTGGTTCTCATTGCCTCTCCCTGAATAATTATAATCACCTCTTTATAGATTTCATTATTGCTACAATAACTCATTTCTTTTTTTAAATTTTTTAATTAAGTTTATTGGGATAACATTGTTTAACACAATTATTTAATTTTCAGGTGTACATTATCATTTGACATCTGTATATTCTATTGTGTGTTTACCACCCAAAGTCCAGTTTCCTTCAGCTACCATATATTTGATCCCCTTTATCCACTTCACCCTCCCCTTAAACCCTATATTTGACCACCTTTACCCCATCTATCTCCCCCGTCCTCCCCCACCCTACCAGTAACTACTAGTCTATAGTCCTCTGGTAACCACCATCCTATAGTCCATGTCTATGAGTCTCCGTTTGTTTGTCTGCTCATTTGAATAACTCATTTCTTTAACAAACATATTGAGTCAATTACAGTTTTCTGGGCACTGGGTATACGACTGTGTATCTGATCTCAGGGAATATGCAGTCTAATAGGGAAGGTAGACAACTAATAAAAAGGAAATAACCATATAGAGGTAAGTGTCAGAATAGATATAAGTAGAGATGTAAGTACAGGAAACTGTGGGACACAGAAGAACAGCCCTAATCTAGATTGCATGGTTAAGGAGAGTTTCCCAGAGAAGATGACACCATAAGCATAGGAGTTTATCAAAGGAGGATCAATAGAATATTCCAGATAGAAAGATGAGCATGAGCAAAATCATGGGAGGAAGAGAAAACACACACCTTTGGGAATGACTAGAGATGACTAGAGGATTGCCAGAGAGGTGGAGCAAGAGGCAAGACTGACTGGTAGGTCTGCTATCCCTACAGAAGAATTTAGAGAGCCTGAAAAACTACCAAAATATTTTAATTGAGAAAGGAATGATATCTAATGTGTACTTGAAGAAGTTTGCTCTGGCAGTAGTGTGGAGGCTGAATTGGATAGCGTTAATTCCAATGCAAATCCTAATAATTTTTAAAATCCAGAAAAATACACTTGGAAAAGTAAACAGCAAAGTAATTAACCAGATAATACAAAGGGCCAATAAGAGTCAAGAAGGGTAAGTACTGGTAAAATAAGCCCGTGTTTAAACACATTGCAGTGGATAATTTTGCATCAACTTGACTGGGCCACAGGGTGTCCAGACATTTGATCAAACATTATTCTGGGTGCGTTTGTGAAGGTATTTCTGGATGAGATTAACATTTTAATTAATAGTCTGAGTGAAGCAGGCTGCTCTCCCTAACTATGAGTGAGCCTTATCCAATCCATTGAAAGCCTGAATTTGACCCTCCCATGAATGAGAGGAAATTTCTCCTGCGTAACAGTTGAGCTGGGACATAGATCTTCCCCTGACTTTGGACTTGAACTGAAAAATAAACACTTTTTAGGGCTTGGTCCTGCTGGTTCTCAGTCTAGAACTTACAGCATTGGCTCTCCTGGTTCTCATTCTTTAAGACATGAGCTCTCCTGGGTCTCCAGCTTGCCAACTGCAGATCTTGGGACTGAGAAGCCTCCATAATCATGTGAGCCAATTCCTTATAATAAATTTTATTATATAAAATATATATAACATATGAAATACAATCACATAATTTTATATAATATTGTATATTTTATATTTTACATAATAAAATTTATATAACATAATATTTTATACATAATGTACAAAATTATATAAATATATATAATGTCATATATTACATATATATCCTGTTGGTTCTGTTTCTCTGGAGAATCCTGATTAATAAAGATTTTGGTACCTAGAAATTGAATGCTGATATAACAAATAACCTAAAAATGTACTTTAGATTGGGTAATGGGTAGAGGCTGGAAGAGTTTTGAGGTGCATGCTAGAAATATGGACACTAAAGGTAATGCTGGTGAGATCTCAGACAAAAATGAGGAACAGGTATTGAAAACTGATCAGAAAGTGATCTTTGCTATAAAGTGGCAACGAACTATGTTGAATTGTGTTCTAGTGTTTTGTGAAAGATAGAACTTGAGAGTGATGAAATTGGATATTTAGCAGAGAAGTTTCCTAAGAAAAGTATTGATAATGCAGCTTGAGTCCTCCTTACTTTTTATAGTAAAATGTGAGAGGAGAAAGATGAATTTAAGAAGGAGTTGTTAGACAGAAAGGAACCAGAACTTAGAGATTTGGAAAATTCTCAATCTATCCATTCTGGAAAGCAGTTTGGCAATTTCTTGTAAAACTAAACACACAACTGTACACCCAGCAACTGCACTTATGGACACTTATTCTAGAGAAATGAAAACTTATGTTTACACACACAAAATGAGAAAGCTTTTTCCGAAGAGAATATTAAAGGTGTGGCTGAACAATCATTTGATAAGTTCATGAGTGTGACTCATAAACTTTGTGAGCCATCTCAGCAAAAGCTAGGAATAGAGATGGGATTATACCAAGAGAAACACTTCCAGCTGGGACTAAAGAGGACAGAAAAAATGAAATAAGGCCATCAAACTTCTTATATTTCATCAGACCGGACCATAGAGCTCTTTGACTGCAAACATGCACTATTCTTCAGGAAAGGGAAGAATGACTCTGAAGCTGATTCAGAAATCATCATGGCTGCCTCCTCAGTTTCAGAGTGAGGCTCCCTCCTCAGTTTCAATAAGCCACATGTCCCTTGACTAGGGCTGTGGGAACAAGGCTGCCTAGAGTCTTAGGGTTGAGACTGCCTCCTCCATGGGCCCAGAAGTTAGGCACTGAACCACAGAGGATTATTCTAAAGACAACATATAATGGTATATGCCCAGCTAAGTCTTGTACTTGCTTGGGACTCTTCATTTCTTCCTTTTTTATACTTCTCCCTTTGGAAATGGTAATGCTTTTCTTATACCTTCCCAACATTGTATTCTGAAAGTACATAAATTGTCTGGTTGCACAGATTCACAGCTGGAGAGGAAATTCGCCTTTGGATGAATCAACTTGAGTCTCACTCATACATGATTTAGATGATATTTAGATAAGACTTTGGAATTTAGAATGATGCTGAATGAATTAAGAGTTTTGGAGCTGCTAGAATGGAATAAATGTATTTGGCATGCAATAAGGACATGAATTTTAGTGGGCTAGGGTCCGAATGCTATGGACTGAATTTTGTCTCCCTAGAATTCATATGTGGAAGACTTAATTCCTCATGTGACTGTATTGCAGATAGGATCTTTAAGAAGATCAGTAAGGCTAACTGAGGTCATAAGGGTAGAGTCCTAATCTGATAGAACTGGTGTCTTTAGAAAAGAGGAAGAGTTACCAGAGATCTATTTTGACTATGTGAGGACACAGTAGGAAGGCAGCTTCCTGCAAGTCAAAAAGAGAACTCCCTCCATAATTTGAACTCTGCCAGAACTTTGATCTTTGACTTTCCGGCCTCTAAAACTGTGAGAAAATAAATTTCTGTTGTTTAAGTCACCCCATCTATGATGTTTTGTTATGGTAAACTGAGTGGAGTAAGACATTCACAAACCCTGATTGCTGCATTGCTTGGGTTCAAGTCCTGGCTTTACCACTTACTGACCCAGGTGAACTTGGATAACTGACTTGGCTTTCCTGTGCCTTAATAATCACTTCTAACATATAGTTTTCATAACTATTATTTTAAATTTGTACAAAGTCAAAGAATATAAGTTATTTTGATCACTGCTGATCCATATTGCCAAATTTCTTTCCAAAAGGATCAAACCATTATGGACTGATATCATAGATGTCAAATGCTTCCTCTTTATTATTTCACTTTACATTTCTTTTGCTATTAGTGACCTTGAACTTGCCTGCATATGTTTATTTACTCATTATACTTTCTCTTGCATGAATTACTTTCATGTTCTTTGTCTATTTAGTTAGTGTATTCTTGATACCCCTGTGCATGTAGGTATTAATCTTTTTCTATTATATTTCATATATGTATTTTCTTAACTATTTATTATTTACTTTTTTGTTCCTTTCTCTATACAGAAGATTTAAAATGTATAGTAAATCCTATTGAGCTTTATCTTTGTAATTTTTAAAAACCGAATATGTTAAAATTAACCCAAAGAACATCTAAAAGATATTCCAATTCTTTTGTTCACAGTTTCTTATGATTGAGTTTTTATAGTTTATTCTTTAATATACCTTGAGTTTACTTTTGTTTATACCATAAAGTGTGAATCTACGTTTTCCTTTTCTGATTGCTAAATAATTATTCTAATACCAATAATTAAATATTCTTTTCATACCCCCATTGGTATGTATTTCTCACTTCATTACATAGGCAATTATAATAATAATTATTAATACAACAATAATTAGATTTATTTATGTTATATTGATCTATATTTAGATAAGCATCACCACATTTCCACTATTGTTACTTCATAAAAGATTTTAATATCCTATGGGGAGCCTACCTCTCCCCATTATTGCCCTGATCTCTCAGAACTTTCTTTGATACTATTGTCTGTTTATTTTCTCAGTAATATTTTAGAAGTCATCCAGAAGAATAAAGACAGGGATGCAGTTTCACTGCCTTCTATATCATTCTCCCTCTAGGTGCTCAATAAACATTTGTGGAATGAATAAAAGATAACAAAAAGTATACAGCATGATGTTTGATTGCTGAGAGATACCAAGGTAAAAGCAAGTTTATATCTGCTACCCCCAAACCCCTGACACTTCCAAAAGACATTTATAATCTAGAGTGTATATTTGACAAATTCATTCCTGCTGTTGGAGGATTATTGTTTGTTTATGCATTCAGCAAATATTTGTTGAGCACCTATTATATCTCAAACATTGTTCAGACACTGGGGCTAGAGCAAATGAACAAAAGAGACAAATAAATAAGTAAATAAATATATATTAAAACAAACAACAAAGCATAGAATAAATATATAACAATAAATTAGTATATAAAATAAATAATAAATATAAAGTTAAAATCAGATTGATATAAATGCTCTAAAATAAGATAAATCAGGTTGAGGACATACGAAGTTACTGGCATAGGTTTAACATTATAGGGGACAAAGAAAGTTTCTCTAAAGAGATGCCTTTGAACTAAGACCTGAGTGATGAAAAGGGGCAGGCATGGGAAGAGTATTCTAGTCAGAAGGAACTGCAAGCATAAATGTTCTTAATCAGGAATAAATTTCATGTTCAAGGAAGGAAAAAAAAGCTATTGTGGTTAGTCTCATGGACGAGGATGAAATTGGTAGCAGATGTTTCTCAGGTCTGGGTTCCTTTTTGCCCCATAGACTCCCTAGTCCTGAGCTTCTTTTTTAGTGGCAACCTTGTTAGGCTTCAGTGAGGAAAGTCCTGAGGAACAGTTGACTTTTTCCCATGGTCATAAAATATACAAGTCACACTACACAACAAGGATAATGACTAGCTCTTTCAGGCTAATGTTTACAAGTCAGCCTCTGGTGAGTTATTGGCTTGGAACTATCAAGTCTAAGATCACCAGCCTTTCCTCTGCTCTAGGAAAGGTAGAATCCAGAGTTGCTATCTGGGAGGCGTAGGGTTGCCTCCCCCACCACCAATTGTTCCTTTGAGTTTAGATAGAAAAAAAATGGAACTAGTAGTAACTGTTTTGCACAGAGTGGCTGGTTATCAGTTACCCATAGTCTTTGGGAAATCAGCTTCAAATTTCAGAGTTGGTTCCCTCCTTATCCATAAAAGGGAAGCTTCTCACATAAAAACACTATGGAAACAAGTAGCTATATGCCTATAATGTAAAATGATATAATGTAGTATCTACAAATATCCTATTTGTACAGAGAGATTCCATTAGAACATACCTCATTAGGACCTTCATTTGGACATATCACTTGGAAAGTAATAATACATGGCATGGGCATACAGCCTTAGAGTTTATAAAGCACTTCCACTACCATTATCTCATTGATTTTCAGAACAAATCCATGAGATAGAGAACATTCATCTCCATATTGGTCAGAATATAATAAGTTCTGCTGAGGTAATAAAATAAACTCAGAATTTCAGCTTAAACCAATGAATACATACATATTCTGCATGTTTATTGCTGGCAAGTGGAGGACTCTAGCCATAACACCGTCACACAGAAACCCAGATCAATGAAAGCACTACCACTTGGAATGTAGTAGGGAAAAGAGAAGATAGAGGATCACGTGATCTCTTAAATGTTTCCACCCTAAAAGTGACACACATCGCTTCTGATCATATTTCATTGGTCAGAACGAGTCAATGGCCACATTTAACCTCACAGGGACAAATAAGTATAATATCCCTGTATTACTGAAAGTAGAAAGGATCTGAATAGTGGCGATCAGTAGTAATTTCCACCACAGCCTCATTTTACAGCTGAGAAATCCAAGACTCAGAGGAATAACATGTTGAGGGAAACCAGTTGGAATTGCGGACTGAGTTTGCAATACATGATTTTTAGCTATCATTACTAAGAGAAAGCATGGTTTCAGCTAAAAAAAGAGTTCTCAGATGTGAATATGAGAACACAGGCTTTGGAGACAGACAGTCCTGGATTTAAACCCCAAATTGTGCCACTTACTAACAGAGTACTTCAAGCAGGTAATATCATTTCTCTGAACCTTCATTTCCTCATCTATAAAATGGAGATAAAGAACAAAAATAAAACTTGCAGCATTGATTGATAATTGAAGTTAATATAGATAAAGTGCTTGAACCCAAACTCGGTTATTCTTATGCCAAATTTATTCCTCTTGCCTCTGTTTGGTATGCTAGAATGTGGAAATCCTGTGGAGCAACTCTTAGTCATATTCTTCTCTGGCTTTCTATTTCCCTTTGTGATATGTGAATAGATGAGAGAATAGAAAGGAAAAGGAAAACTTGAGACAAGAAAAGTCATCTTTACTATAAGTCCATTAATGCCTTTGTATACCCTGCTTCCTCTCTTTTGCAATATCCACACCCATATCCTTTGTCCAGTCAATCCCTATTTATCTTTCAAGACTTTTATCAATGTAATAATTTTTTTCTGGAAAGTGTTCCCAAACTCCCTCATGCTGAGTTCGATGCCCCTTCTCTGAACACCCCCTCCCCAACACCTTGTGCTTAGGTCTAGCTCAACACTTAGCACAATGCCTTATAAGCATTTGGCATACCGTAAGCACTTAATGAATGTCTATCCAAGGAATGAATAAGATCATTGCATGGCATACAAGTACCTTATTGATTTTTCTGTCAAGGCTCATCTTTCCCTATCCATCTCCTTACTCTACTCAACCTATCCTCCACCCAGCATCCTAAAACACACACTTGCTATGCTAAAAAATACTACACTATTTATGGACCCTAGAATCCATCAGAATCTCCAGGCCTCTATCTTTGCAAATGCTGCTTCTTCTGCAGGGCATGCTCTCTCACTGCCTTTCAAATGCTTAATCATGTTTTAGCAGAGGCTGAGGACATGGGAATTTAGAGCATAGGCTCTGAAGCCAGGCTGTCTGAGTTCAAATTGCATCTCTGGTTTGTGTGACCTCAGGAAAATTATCTAACTTCTTTGGGTCTCTGTTTCCCCATCTATAAAATAGAGCTAATAAAAGTACCCACCTAATAGTTTTATTATGAAAATGAAATGATTTAATACATTTAAATTGTTTGCAAGCATACCTGGTATATAATAATCTCTATATAATGTTTGCTATTATCATTTAAATTTTAGCACAAATACTACCTCCTTTGTTTAAGCTGGGGTCACAGATGCGTAGCTCGCTGGTTGTTTTATTAGGACCACATGTACTTACATTTTTTTAATTACAGTACCCTCCAATTTAGTACAAACCCCACCATTCCTTGTATTCACCTGTTTGATTCCTTTCTCTGGTACTGAAAGCTTTGGGTTTGCAATCTTGAGTAAGCATATTTCTTTTCTGACTCCCTCAGACAGAGGCCCATAGGCTCAGTGCGAACCCTCATTAAATCAGTTCTGTGGCCTGCTAATTGTTTTCTTGTCTGACTCTTCATTCTACTGTCAGCTTCTTTAGTACAGGGATGGTGATCTCAGTATTGCTAGTGTGTAGGATGGTGCCTTCTATAAAGAAGTGCTCAATAAATACTTGTTGGATTACTGACTGGATGAGTAAAATGAAATGCATAGTTGGGGTAGCCACTATTGTCAGTTGAGAACAGGCCTGAGGAGAGAGCTATAGGCTTCTTTGCAGGCAAACTTAAACTTTAAAAGACTTCCACAGAGAGCTTTCTGGTCCTGGCTGGGACGTTTAAAGAGCTCTCTTTAACCCTTTTCCTCCAAGGCCACATCTTCTCTGACAGTCATTAATGGGATTAAACTAATGGGACTTAGCCACAAAGGCAAAAGAAGCAAAACACAGCAGGACTCCCTTTGCCTTTGTAAGTAATTTGGAAGTTGTCAGGATAAAAGCTGAAGTCTCCTAAAATGAAGACATGCATTCATTATTGAAGATAACAAGCTCAAGGTTTGCACAAATTTTCCAAAACAATATCACATCTTTAGAAGTGATTAGTTATTTTTTCCAAGTTAAGAAATTGGGGGTGTGTTCACATGTCAGTTTATTAGGACTCTAGACTGTGTGACCCAGGGCACAGGTTTAAAGGCAGAGCAGGCTTCTTAGATTTACCCTATGCTTGGAAAATGCACCTTTAAACAGGTGTACATAGTACTAGTACCTAGTAGCAACAGTGTGATCCAATGGAAGGATCCCTGGATTTGTAGTCAGACAAATCTGAATTGGAGGCTATGGTAAACAGACATTAAGGTGGCAACTATAATCTCCACTTTCTGGCATTCATGCCCCTGTGTAATCCCCTTCCCTTGAGTAGGGGTATAACCTATGATTTGCTTCTAACCAACAGAATATGGCAAATATATCATGATTACACTATGTTCTATATGACACCATCCTGTTAGCAGACTCACTCTCTCCCCTTTCTGGTGGCTTTGTAAAACAAGTTGCCATGAATCCTACAACCACAAGGAACTGAATGCTGCCAACAACCATAACCACAACCATAGACTATTTGTTAGTTGAGCCACCAGATAAGAGCCCAGCCCTGGGTGACACTTCGATTGCTGCCTTGCAAGACCCTAAGCAGAGGACTCATTTAAGCCATGCCCAGACTTCAACAAAAGAAATTGTGCGATAATAAATGTGTGGTATTTTAAGCTGCTAAATGTGTGGTAATTTGTTACACAGCATATAAAGCTAATAGAGTCCTGGCTCCATCACTCACTAGCTGTGTGATTCCAGGCATGTGCCTTCTCTCCTCTTTGCCTCGATTTGCTCATCTGTAAAATAGCAAATTTTTTCCCTATGTCTTTCCAGAGGCACTCTAGAATCCAATGAACAAGGGATTTCTTTGTAAATCATAAAGCATTGTATATATGTGGGGACTTATTGTTATTTTTCTCCCCAGATACCTCAGGGTCTAGAAGCTCAAATAGGTGACCTAGAAAAAAGAGAAAATTGGCAACAAACAACCAAAACCTGACCTTAAAACTGACACCAGCTTGTTCGGTGCAAGTTGTAACATATAACTTTATGAAAAACAATCCCTGTGGAAAGATTGAAACATCTCAAGCTATTTGGAAGACCTCCTAGCTAGATCTTTAAAGTGTCTGGCTCATTTGGCCTCAAACTATCCAGCAGCCAGGTACAATGCTGCACACTTTTTCTCTCTACCCACCCCACTTCCAAATTCTCATTTTATAGAAGTCAGTTTCAAAGGCCATTGTCCAATAGACTCATTACTCCTGGGTCACTGCCTGAGACCATAGGGGTTATCTGGGGACAAGATGACCTATAGCTCTCATAAGGTGGAGCAGAAGGCTGATGAAAACAGAGGGAGAATTGAGTTTCTTTCAAAACAGACCAGCAGTTCATATGGCCACTGACAGCTATTCAATCTTGTGAACATGAGCTAGGGAAAAAGGATTCACTGCATGCTAGAGGCACTAGACCACATATACAAGTTGATCACCAAGCCTGCTCTTCCTTTAAATAGCAGAAATGTAGGAGTTGGTCAGCTACCTCTTCAGAGCCCTTGCTCCAATCCCATTCTGCTAAATCGCTTGGCATAGTGCATGACACTCAAGGCCCTGTATGATCTAGCCTGTGCCTACCTCTTCTCAGTCCTCCATTAGGCATCCTCTGGCTCTTCCTCAAACACTGATTTAGGACCTTCTCTTAGCCATTGGCACTCTCTCATGGAACAGAGAAACTTATACTACTACTACTGCTAATGCATCTAATACTTATGTGTTGGGCACATTTCTAAGTTCATTACATACATTAATTTGTTTATTTCTCACCACGACAATCCTATTAGAAATGTACTAATATTTTCATTTCTATTTTATAGATGATGATATCAAAGGTTTGGGTTTTGATGCTAATATGTAGTGCTGTTATGATTTGAACCTAGATATATTGAGCATGAAAGCCATGCTTCTAATTATCATGCTATGTTTTACTTTTTGTTTACTTGTTTATCTCCCCTACTAGCACAGGTGTTCCTTATGAGCAGCAATTTTATGCCCAGTGCCTAGTAGTACTTGGCACATAGTAGCTCTTAAATGTTTATTGGATAAGTGAATAAATGAATACATAATGAAAAGACCACACAGTTTGGAGTAAGACGTCTCAGTGTCCAGCCTAGTATCTATCTATCATCTAACAATTTTTGTGGCTTTGAGTGAGTGAGTTGACCTTTCAACCTTTCTAAGTTCAAAGAGTATAGTGTTTATACATGTGGGCTCTCAAGCCAGACTGCTTATATTCAAAATAGGGCACCACCACTTACTGACTGTGTGACCTTGGGTAATTCCCTTGTCCTTTCTGGGCCTCAGTTTCCTAATCTTTAAAATTAGGATAATTGTAATAACTAGGTCATGAAGTTGTTATAAGGAAAATAGGAATTAATGCATACATAGTGCTTAGGGCACTATCTGGAACATAGCAAATGTTTAATGAATGTTATTCATTAATATTATAATCATGTTTTAATATTTTCACATAAGGAAATGGGGATAAGAATATTTATCTCACCAGGTTGCCATGACAATGAGCAGCAGGTGTGGAAATGCCCTGTCATCTTAACAGCATGGTATAGATGTTAAAATGAAACTTAGAAAATATCCCAAATTATTTGTTCAGGCTCTGAAATCCAGATTCCACATAGCTTAGCTTCGTACTCACAGGTGAGTGGCAACTCCCAAAAAGTTTGGATAAAGCCATTAAGGTTGACTCTGCCAGTGCTAAGAAGGCACAACTCCCAGACTGTTTATGAGTGTGGTGTTATACAAATAGACACCTTCCATCATGTGGGCTGTGGGCTACAAAGTCCGTTGGATATCTGGCATTTACTCCTATAAGTGGCCGGGAGATGGTAAGGCAGGGGTTGACAGAAAGAGTCCCTGGATACAGGAATAGACTACATCAAGTGACATGACAAGGAAAAAGACTTGTGAAACCGTAGGAAAAGTTCCCACCTTGTGCACTGTAGGTCTCTACTGATAGAAGGGAGTGGCCAAGGCACAGAGCAAATGAAAAACTTGAATTTGATCAACATGTCCCAGATCATACTATAAATTATCTAACTTGGACATGAGTGAAATAAGTGGGGAGGACAACAAGGAGTCAAGAAGTCATCCAGCAATCCTGGTTCCCAAGAAGATAGGGAGTAGGGAGAGAAATAAATGTCCTGGGCTAGAGTGTAGGAAGGGCCTGAGAAGATGGTTACAGTTTACACATACCAGAATTTCCAGAAACAAGGGCGACTAGGTTTTGCTCAGGCTGTGACCTTCTATGGTTGCTTAGGACAAATGCTTCATCCACTCAGCATCACTGAGGGCAAGAAGAATCCAATAATTTCAAAGGAGCAGAACACATTTTTTATTACAGTGAAGGAAAGACAAAGTATCTGGAAAATCCTCACTTGTGTCCTCAGAGTCCCTACTGTTGGCAGCTGCTGACTGAAGTTTGATTGGGAGGGTGCAAAAGAGAGAGAAGGGAGAGAGAGATTTATGGACAGACTGGGCTAAGGAACTGATCTAAAGGAGACCAGGTTCAATATAAGAATGTACAATGCCTGGACTGGAACCAGAGAGACAGCAATGAGTGGAGGTTGCAGACATTTTTTTCCCCATGTGGAATCTGGAACAATACTTGCAGTATTTTATTCTTGTTTTGTCATGCCCGCAGTGACTAGCATAGAGATGGCCACACAAAGAGCCTACTGACTATTTATCAGCAAAAGGGCTGCTGGGAGAGAGGTCTTAATGAAGTTTAAAATGTTTAGGAGAACTCAGACTGGATGTGAGAGCTATGGTACACATCTTACATAATTTTGGTGTGATTTTAACAAAAATACATAGCCACAAAATGTGACTAGCTACTTGACTAGTTTTTACTACATCCACTGCTCATCAGTAGGATTTTAATCTGGATTTTCTGAGCACTTAATTTGGACATAGCCTTAGGAGAAGGGAATTATAGTAGACAAAAAAAGACAGACCAGTCTTCGTTATCTAGTTGGGAAGTTAAAACAAACCCTTAGGTTCAATTACAAAATGTACTAAAGGAACAAATGAGTGGGCTCAGAGACCCCAGGAATGCAAAAGTGCTAGGCCTTGAAGAATGGTTAGATTTGTAAAGATGGAAAAGGGAAAAGGTGGGGAAGGAAGGAAACAATACTGCAGGCAAGGGAATAACTTAAGTAAAGGCTTGGAGGCTAGAGAAAGCATAGCTTGTTCTAGATATATAATCCTCACATATAACATATGACCCTTATTCAAGACACTTCCACCACTCTTTAATCAAATACAGATTTGACGATATAGGTAGATGAAAAGATGAGAGGGTAAGAGAGATGATAGGTAGATAGATAGAGAGATATAGATATAGATGATAGATAAATAGATAGATGATAGATAGATGATAGATAGATAGATAGATAGATAGATAGATAGATAGATAGATAGATTGATAAAAGATAGTTGATAGAGTAGTCCCGGGCCAGGAAACAGTCATGTTTAATTACTCTGAGTTTGTCATTAATTCACTATATACTAATTCACATTAGGTCATCTACTGTCTGTGGCCTCTGCATTCTTATCTGCAACAGAATGGGAGCAGGTACCCAGACTCTTAATCTGAAGGAGATTTACTCTCTCCTTTACCCACACACTTTATATAATGCTGGACACTCCACAGAACCCAGACAATAAGTTTGTGAAGTGAACAGTGTTTCTCAGAGCTAGTCAGAAGAGATAACACCAAGAGCCAAAGCCCAGGACAGCCTGAGCCCATTTTGTTCTTCTGCTCCCAGAGAAGCAACTTTAGATTCAGGGAGCTGAACAGAAGGGCCAAAATGTGGACTGGGGACCTTGACTGCTGCAGGAGAAACAGCTCATGTGTCTTCGGGAGGCAGAATCTCAGTCTCCCATACTGAACCTCACAGGCTACCCTTGGCCACCCAAGAAACAGGCAGGTGGGGCTGAAGTTGGGCAGCCAAAAGATAGGGCCGACCCCAAGGCACCAGTGTGCCAGGTACAAAGGGGCCTAGAGTCTATCTGTCCCACTTCATCAGCCCTTCTCCCTCCAGACCCTCATCAGACTCAGGCTAGAAAATCTTTCAAATCACCAGCTTCTACCCTCTCTATCTGGCATAGAACCCCCTCCTCAGCCTTCCTGCATTGCCAAAATGTATTAATGCTTCAAAAATATTTCATTCAAATATAAAAGCAGTGATGAAAAACAATAGCAACTCAAGGTAATATTAAAAATATAAATAGTGAACTTGAATCTGGGATAAATATATAATGTGAAGATATATGCATTAGGACAAGTAAATTTGAAAATATAATAATTTGATGTAGTAGTCAAAAAAGCTAATTTGCAATGCTACTTTTTCATGGTTAATAGGATTAATATGTGGCTTTTCTATGAGAAAAAATAATTTATGCTAATGTAGCCACAGAAATTAGTAAAGAGGAATTAAAACAATGAATATCTAAGCACTAAATTTTACTGTGTGGAGATTATAGTCTGTTATAAAACTGTGACCAATGGTGCCACCATAGCCTTCACATTTTCATAGAAAGCAGAGGGTCCTCTCTTGTAACCTGTCAAATGTCTCCAGATAAAGTAGAAAATAATACTTTCCATTACTAAACTGATTAATATTATTACTATTAAGAGATGAGAAGCCTAAACTATGATGACATTAACAAAATTGCACTAATTATAGTACATGTACTACTTCTCACACTGTTTCTAAAAAAAACTATTAACACTAATCACAAAGTTTGTGACAATTATTATACTCATAAAAATTCAGAATAAATTTTGGCAGAATGTTGCATAATATCATTGAATTGCATAGTGGAAGAAAAAATTTTAATATATAAACATGCTAAAGGATATTTTCAGTTGGAATATTGGTATGCATATTCAAGAAAAGTGCTGGTGAAATTTGTTTCACTTGTCACTGAAAAAATCAGCCTTCAAAATAAGATAATATTTATTTACAATCACTTTGCGATGTGTGATAAAGACTGAAAAAATGAGGCTAAAATCAATGTTGTCAAAGCAACAGCTATGCATGAAACAAGGAAAGATGTTGCAGCCACATGAATAAAAGAAGCTGTACCTGAATATCAATTTATATTTAGATGTATTCAAATAAACTTTAGTGGTCAATAATATGCCTCTTGATTTTGATTCAGTGTTGAAGAAAAGGGTTCAGATTGAGGTTATGAAAACATTATCTCCCATTGAGTATTTATCTTTTCATGATGCTAAGTGAAGAAATAGGCAGTAAGTATAAGTCTATCTTTCCATGCTAATTTATGAGAGCTATTCAAGGGGAATGATATTCTCCCAAGTTTTTTGAGAGATAAAACATAAAACATTTCTTAATGACAGTGAAAACACCAAAGACCAACTGTATTATTCCAATTGAATTGTTCAAGTGATATATCTTAGCAATATATTTTGTATTTTGAACAACTTGAGCTTATCACTTCAGAGTTTAAATATTAGTATTTTATGATATAAGAATTTCTTTAAATGATTTAAATGTGGTACAAATGGCTCGGTCACCAAGAGTTTGGCACGGTGCTTTTCTTCACTCATCAGAGAAAAAAATGGCATATTTTATAGCCACATTCACATCACTGTAATGAAATGTGAAAAAAAATACCTTTGAGAGCTGAATGCAACCAACAAAAGAATTAGATCTATTTGTTTCTACCTCCCAAGTTAAAACATTCACCCTTTCAGCTTTGAAGTGTGAAATGCTTATCATCTTCATATCTGATGGAGTGTTGAATGTTCTATTTAGTGAGAAATCATTCTATAATTTTTAGGTTAATATTCTATTTAAATATGAATATACCAAACTACCCGCCAGAGATACCAAATTCTTGCTGCCATTCCCAACGACTTTAATTTGTGAATTGGGTTTTTTTTCTTTTAATAAAAGCAAAGATAAGAAAAGAAACCAAGGGGATATCAAACCTGACCTATAACACCAGTCATTATTTAGCAAAATATAGGTGACTTAGTGAAATATCACAAAAAATTATTGTTATTCTTACTATAATAACATGATTATTATCATTGATTTTTAAAATTCAGTTTTCTTGTTTTAGTTAAGGTTCGTAATAGATATTTATGTATGTGTGTGTATGTGTGTATCGAAAACATGGAAAACACTTAAAACCAAGATTACTCTATCCAGCAAAGCTATCATTTAGAATCAAAAGACAGATAAAGTGCTTCCCAGACAAGAAAAACCTAAAAGAGTTCATCATCACCAAACCAGCATTACAGGAAACGTTAGAGGGACTTCTTAAAGAAGAGGAAGAAAGAAAAAAAAATAAAAAAGATATGAATAATAAAATGGCAATAATTATATGTCTAGAAAAAATTACTTTAAATGTAAATGAATTAAATGCTCCAATCAAAAGATAGGATTGCTGAATGGATAAGCAAACAAGACTTTGACATAAGCTGCCTGTAAAAGACTCACTTTAGATCGAAAGACACACACAGACTGGAAGTAAAGGAATGGAAAAAATATTTCATTAAAATTGGAATAAACAAAAAGCTATACCTATACTAGACAAAATAGACTTTAAACCTAAGGCTATATCAAGAGACAAGGACCCAGTATTCCCACTTCTAAGGAACGTGTAAATCTATATGTTTATTACAGCATTATTTACAATAGCCAAGATATGCGGGTGACCCTGGTGTCCATCAATGGATGAATAAATAAAAAAGAGGTGGTACATATATGCAGTAGATTATTACTCAGCCATAAAGAATAAAACCTTGCCATCTGAAACAACATGGATAGACCTTGAGGGTATTGTGCTGAGTGGAGTAAGTCAGAGAAAGACAAATGCCATATGCTTTCACTTTCGTGTGGATTCAAAGAACAAAATAAACAAAACAGAAACAAACTCATAGATACAGAGAATATTTTGATGGTTGCAAGATGGAAGGAGTGTTAGGGGTGGGTAAAAAATGGAAAGAGATTAAGAATTACAAATTGGTAGTTACAAAATTGTCATGAGGATGTAATGTTTAGCATAAGGAATATAGTCAGTAATATTGTAATAATTATGTTTGGTATCAGATGAGCATGAGATTTCTTGTGATAATCACTTAGTAAGTTGTATAAATGTCTAATCACTATGTTGTACACCTAAAGCTAATATAATATTGTATGCTAAGTATAATTGAAAAATTTTAAAAATTGTTTAAAAAACATGGAAAACACTAATCTATATAATATGAATTGAGAACTGGGAAGCTTTTCCAATCTAAATATCTCCCCCATACCTGAATTTCTGACATCAAATTTATTTATTTTTTGATTTTTCATAATCAAAGTAAAAAATCCTACTGAAGAATAATAGCACGTTAAGCTTCTATCAGTTATCAAATGCCTTATTGCTGATGAATTTATTAGATCCTTTCCTAAGAGATTGATAGATGAGAACAAATTTTCATAAGGAAAAAGATGGGGCAGGGAAAACAGGCCCAGAGAATAAGATTATAATCATCACCTACAAAGCTGTGAAACAATACTGATACCCCAGCTTCATCATAAACAATCAATTAAAAAAGTTCCCAGATTATTCTATCATTCAAACAAGGTTGAGAAACACTGACTTACATGCTTCTAGCCAGTTTTGTTTCATTGGTGGTTGGGGTTGGAGGAGTGGATCCTGGGCTCCTGACAGGACTGCAGAAGGGAATGATGCTGGGCAGCGAAGGGAAGAGAACACTAATAAAAGAGAAGATAAGAGAGGCCCTGTAACACAACTGGTTTAATTTTCAGTTCAAATTTTATTCAAAATATTTGGTTAAGATGGAATACATGTGTGACTTTCAATTTTCTGGTGTATTTTGTAAATATGTCTGTTGTTAAGGGGTTTCTAGGAAGAACTAGCTCAGAAATTTAGCAGTAACCTCCGCAATGTTTGTAAGCAACTCTCTGCTTGAGGCACTTTGTGTAAGAGTGGAATGTGGAGTGAACTGTAATAGGGAGGAAGAAAAGCACACACAAAAGAAAAAAGTGCCCAAGTAAAGTTTTGTACGCTTGGGGTAAACCTGGCAAGTTGGAGCATTTGGTTTTACTCATGAAAAGGAAAAAAGGAGAAATGTTAGAGGAGAGAGATAACCATTAGTCTTTCTCTGTCCTATCCTCTTGCATCCACTTAAGGTGTTCTTGGCATTTACTATGCTCCAAGCAGCTAGGTACTGAGAATCCTGAGATAAAATAAGATAAGGCTCTGTCCTCAAGAATCTCACAATGTAGATGGGAGATAGACAAGTAAACATAGAATAAACAGATAGTATGATAAGTGCTGAAACAGATATGTATAGAGTGTTGTGGGAAACTGCTGGAGTAAACAACTTAAGTTTTCTAGGCTGAGAGAGGGAGGGACAAAATAGGAAAGAAAGTTGATGTGACAGCTGAGATGAAGGCTGAAGAGTTTTTTATGTTGAACAAGAGGTGCAGGGTAAAGGAATTAAGAATAAGAGAAAGGAAGCAAAGATGTCTAATTTTATCTAATAACTTTCTTTAAAAGCTTCCCTAAATTAGCAGCTTTTAAAAGGAAACGCTTGTTTAAAGTTTTTTAAGATTAGTTTTGATATAAAGAGGTGAGGCAATTAATTGTGCTTTGAAATCTTATGGGCCTGAGTTTAAAATCTCCATGTGACTCTCCAGAAAGACACATGCCTTTCTAGTTATCCTTTGACACTGTGTGCAGACCACCTTCTCTCCCAGGCTAGCCTCTCCAAATGGAGAGACATCTCCTAAGGCAGCATGGTATAGCAGAAATGCTGTGAGACCTAAGCATCAGACATACCCAAGAGAGCCAGTTGTTAAATATTTACCAGCATACCATTGGACTTATTTCCCTTAAGTCTCTGAGGAATCTAATAGCAATAATCTTAAGTGGAACACTAAGACTTCTCTCTATATCTCTGAGCCCAAAATAGTTTTTCCTTGTACAGCCTTATAATTGTGGTTACTCCTCACTGCCCTATTCCCATTCTTGCTTTCATTCTTGCTATTGCTCTCTCACTCTCTTGTTTCTGTCTCCTGTCTTTATTGCTGGCAACATTATCCATTCACTTGTTCATACATCACAAAGCTTTTATCAAGCATTTACTATGTGCCAAGCAGGTAGGTACTGAAAATCCTGAGATAAAATAAGACATGGCTCTGTCCTCAAGAATCTCATAATCTAGATAGGGGACAGATAAGTAAATATAAAATAAACAGTATGATAAGTGCTGAAACAGAGATATGTATAGAGTGTTGTGGGAAACTGCTGGAGTAAACAACTGCAGTTTTCTAGAGTGGGGACTAGAGAAGGTTTCACAGAAAAAGTAACATTTGGATTTGGTATTGAAGAATGAGTAGACATTTTTAAGGCCAAGAAGGCATGGAAGGGCATTCCAAGGACTGGAAACAAGAACTTGATGTATGGGGTAATGGCAAGCAGCATAGTTAAAAATTGTCAGACATAAGCAAACTTGAACAAATAAAGACATTTAATGGAAAAAATAATAAAGGCTTTTGGAAACATAAAGGGAAATGTGAATTATAGTGTCTCTGGGGAAATAACTAGTTAGGAATTGAAGTATAATCTTTTCAAGTTGCCATGATATGGCAGAGACAGTTCCAACTATTTTCTGTCTTTTTGCTCAAGATTAAAATTGTTGAAAAAAAATGTGCTTGGTATATACCATGTATCATATACCCACCCATGCCCTGGCTAGGGTTGGGCAGAGAACCTTGTATGACTATATTACCAAGACTGCACCAAAAGGGAGAAGACAGTTCCCCAGAAAGAAAGTCATGGTGTAGATATTAGAAGAAATGGAAATGGAAAGTTATCCAGCACGGTGCTCTGTAATTCAAGTGACATCTCTGGCTATAGCTGGTTCTCCTCTTAATTTTTACTTTTTGCTGAGGAGCTTATCCTCAGTTGTTATATTTACTACCTGGCAGCTTCTACAATGAATTCGGCACCAGGGCTATAGTTACACTACCTCCTTCCTGTCTTCTTGCAGTCCTATAGATAGTAGGCAGCTTCCACTACTGCTAATCTCTGGGTTACCTCACCCTCTCCTGTGGTTTCTCAGCTCTTCCAATTTGCCCCCACCAAATTAAATTTTATCTCTTGGACATTTGATACAGGCTATGTTTCCCTGAATAGACTCTAACTGGTATAGTTTATACTCACTTTGCCAGGGTAAAAACTGACAAAAATCAACATAAGGGGCATTGGGCTCAGAAAAGCCCACATATAAAGGCTGCAGATCTGTTTTTTTCATTTACATACTTTTACTTTAATTTTTGAATCACTAGTGCTTAGCAAGATTGGCAGAGGAAGCTGAAAAATCATGGCAGTATATCAAGGGCAAAAGAAGTAGCTATAAACTGTAACCAAACATTCACTAAGTTGTTGTTTTGTCCTAAACCTCCATGGGGGGTATTTAAAAAATGAGTTTTCCATTGGCTTAGTTAATTATTATAGGCCTTTTCTTGTGACCTTGTACTTTTTTTTTGTAGAAATAAATGCTTTGCTGTTGTTGTTTTAGAGTCAAATCATGCTGTGTTTCAGCTCACAGCATGTGTGTGGAGTGCAGTATGTGGACTTTTAGGGGAGCACATGAGTGCAGGGGACTGGGGTGCGTGCTTCAAGTCTGATAACTCCAGTTCAGGTTTTTTTTTTTTTAATCTCTACTGTTATATAGGAGGATCCTAATTCTAGACAGTGAGGCTAGAGAATTTTGTTGTCTCATTGGACTGGTCTTTTCCTCCACCTTCTCAAGTCTGTCTTTACAGATGATTAGTCATTACTGGTCAAGAGACCTTAGGGCCAGCCAAGGGAGAGATACTTGGTTTGGCATCAGGGCAGGGGTAGGGCTTTAAACTCCTCATAATCTCCTCTTGTCCCTTCTAAAACTCCCAGCAAAAACCACAATCTAACCCAAAATAGCATGCAAATGTAAGTTTTAGAACAAAGTGCCTACTTTGCCCTCACCCTGACCAGAACAATTATTCAAGCTCTTCCTACATGGAAATTCAGGAGCTTCCACTGGCTCAGAACATCATTTGCTTGAAATTAGTTCAAATTTGCCTCAGTCTCTGAATTTTGGATCCATGGTTTTTGTGTGGCTATTAAGACCAGTAACGCTGCTTCTGTAGAGTGGAATTAAGCCAAGATCAAGTCCTAGATTTCGTGTGTTCAACCATAGCTGGTCTGGCTTTTTCAGACTTTGATATACATAGGTAAAAGTCCACTAGTCTTCGGGCTGTAGAGCTAATATTGAGTGGCCATGACTATCTGTCCTCTTTAGGAGTATTAGGAAAGGGAGACCTGAGTATAAGTCAAGTCACCACTGGACTTCTGGTCTGGATTTCTCAAATAATCCTGACATAGAGATGTCAGAGAGTACCACAAATTCTCCAGTTATGCTCCCAGGAAATTGATCCATATCTTATAGGACTCATGATAAGTTCTCAAAATTGATCTTGCATCAGAATCACCTGGAGGGCTTTTAGAAGCTCTGTGCTCCCACAGAAACATCAAAAAGCAAGCAAAAACTGTCAGGATAAACTTTTTCAGAATTATGGTAAATAGTCAAGGGTTTACAGCAACCAACTGAATACTTAATCAAGAAAAATGCAACTTCAAAATAGTAGGAAAGCTTTGTGGCACTTTTACTTTCTTTTCTCCCATCTCTTCCTCACTGCAGAAGCTGTCTTAATCCATATTTCCAGTGTGGGATCCTGGTGCCTGGTTCCAGAGAAAGAAGAAAAGACCTTATTTGTAAATTATTGGGTCTATCTGTTTTGACCTATCTGGGGCTACTTGAAGGACTGACACCAGATGCTCATCTCTGTTTTACCTAACTTAGAACTCAGGCTGGAAAAGTACCAGGCTTGGAACTCAGGGTTGAAAGCACTGTAAGCTGAACTAAAGACCCACAGATGCCTGGAGCACAAGATTACTGTATATTTAAAATATATAATAGACAAATCTAAAGCCTGAGAACATAAACTAGGGAGAATTTCTTTGGGAAATTAGGACATTCAAAAGCGCAATGCAAACAGGGGAGTTTAGATGGTCACATGCATGACTAGGGGAAGACATATGACCCTAAGCTTTTACCTTGGGCCGATCTCTAGGTTCTATGCAAACTTGACTAAGAGCCAGTCTGCAAAGACTGAAAGAGGTGTTTGTTTGTTCATTTCATTGTTTTAAGCTGTGGACATTCAAGAATATCTCTGTCAAAATACTACCTGTAACACGAACTACAAAACAGATACTTCACTGAACACACACAACTTACCAAAATTTATGAGATGCAGCAAAGGCTGTGCTTATATTTAAAAAGAAGAAATATCTCAAATCAAGAACTTAACTTGCACCTTGAAGAGCTAGAAAAAGAAGAGCAAATTAAACCCAAAGCTAGCATAAGGAAGACAGTAATAAAGACTAGAGTAGAGAAAAATAAAATGGAGAACAGAAAAACAATAGAGAGAATCAATAAAATCAAAAGTTGGTTCTTTGAAAGGATCAACAAAAAAATTAACAATTTGACTTACTGTTGAATTGTACACTTCAAACTTATTGGATTCCATTAACCAATGTCACCATAATAAAAAAATTAACACATTTTAGCTATTCTGACAAGGAAAAAATAAATAAATCAATAGCTAACATAAAAAAATGAAAGTGAGGACATTACTATCAACATTACAGAAATAAAAATGGATTATAAAATAATACTATGAATAACTGTATACCAAAATATAAAATAATCTAGATGAAATGGATAAATTCCTCAAAATACACAAACTACCTATACTGACTCAAGAAGTAGAAAATCTCAACAGACCTATAAAAAGTAAAGAGATTTAATCGGTAAACAAAAACCTCCCAAAAAAGAAAAGTGGAGGAAAAGTTTCCTTCATTAATAAATTCTAACAAATATTTAAAGAATAATGAAAACCAGTCTTTCTCAAACTCTTCATAAACAAAAGAGGAGGGAATACCTCCTAACTCATCCTATGAGGCCAACATTACCCTGATACCAAAACCAGATGAGAAGTCACAAGAAAATAACAGACAAATATTCTTTATGAATATGGAAGCATTCTAAATTATTACCAAAATACTAGCAAACTGGACCCAATAGCATAGTGAAAGGTAGGAATACAGAGTGATTCAACATAAGAAAATCAATCAATGTAATACACCACATAAATAGATGAAGGAAAAATTCACAATTCTGTGACTGTAATTAATGCCACTAAAATTTACACTTAAAAATAGTTAAAGTGGCAGCTTTTATACTATATAATTTTACCAAATAAAAAAGAGGGGAAAAGGTGGTGGAATTGGATGAGAAAAAAAATAACAACAGTAAAAATAACTTCCAAGTTGCAAAAAATAAAAACTTGAAATGCAAACTAATCTATTGTGTCAGAAATCTTGTCAGTGGTTGCCTGGGCGGGAGAGATTATAAAGGAGCAAGAGGAAATTTTGGGATATTGATTGCAGTAATGGTTTCATTATATATACATATATCAGAATTAATTAAATCGAGCAATTTTAATATGAGCAGTTTATCATGTGTCAATTACATCTCAACGTAGCAGTTTCCTTAAAAAATGAAAACGTATTAAGGAAACAGTTTCGTTAAAGATTTGATCTACATAATCAAAAAGACAGGCTGAATCTCTGCTGCCATGGAGCCTACACCCTAGTATAAAGGATAAACTTTAATCACATGATCACACAAACCACTGCTTAATTAGAAACTAGGGTATGTTCTAGGATGGAAAATTATGAAGATCTCTGAAAGCATATTAATGTGGGGCCTATTTTTGCCTGGGAATGATTAGGGAAGTCTTTCCAAAGCAAATGGCCCTTGAGTTGAGGGTTGATGGATGAAAAAGTATTAATTAAGTATGGATTAATGGAGATGGAGGGATGAGGAAGAGACAGATTTTCAGTACAGGGAACAGATTATGCAAAGGTTCTGAGGTATAAAAGAGCTTGTCATGTTTGAAGAACTTGAAAGAAAGCCAGTGTGGCTAAGGTGTAGTGACTGGGGAGAGAGTGGTAGGAGAAAAGTCTGAAAAGATAAGCAGGGTCAGATCATGCAGCATGTTATAAGCCATATTAGAGATTTAGATCTTTATCTTAAGAAAAGTGTAAATCCATTGAATAGTTTTAAGTAGAAGAGTAACATGATCAGATGTGAAATTTGAAAGGAATACCCCAATTACTATGTGAAGAATGGACTGTAGGAGGACAAGTGTAGAATCACAGAAACCAATCAGGAGGCTCTTGCAATGAATGGTCCAGGCAAGAAATGACTGTGGTTTGCTCCAGGGTAGAGATAGTGGAATTGGCAAGAAGTAAACAGATTCGAGACTTTTTAAAAATTAATTACATAAGAGGATGGGTCTTGAGGAAAAAGGAATGCTCTTCAATAATTCTTATAAAACTACTGCCTGCAAGCCAAATTTGGTCCACTGCCTGTATTTGTAAATGAAGTTTTATTAGAACATAGCCATGCCCATTAGTTTATATATTGGTTTATGGCTGCTTCTGTACTACAATGGCAAAGTGGAGTAGCTGTAACAGAGACTATATGTGGCCCTCAATGCCTAAAATATTTACTATCTGGCTCTTTACAGAAAAAAAAGTTTGTTGACCCCTGATCTAAGATGATGACTCTCAGATATCTGGCTTACAACTAGATGGATAGATGGTCAGTGCAGGGAGAGGAAGAAAGCAGAGAGGAAGGGAGTAAAGATAGAAGGAGCAGGCTCCTGGGGAAAGAAGTCTGTGGTAATATAGGGAAATAGAGGATGTAAGGTGTGACCATAGAACAGGGCAACAAGGGTGAAAGGTAAGACCACAGTAACCACAGGATGTATACATGTATATGCCAGAAGTGTCTATGTAGGTCAGAGAACCGAATGAGAGGCTGGTAGAAAGAGAAAGGGAGATTCCTTTTAGTGCCAACATCAGTTTTGCAGTGACTTATTTAGGGACATTTACAGAAGACACAAAGTAAGAAAGGGCTATTACTAAATTGGATAATGAGTCAGATTCCAAATAACATTTATTTGGCTATTAGTACATCCAAAGCTCTGTTCTAAGCCCATGACCTACTGTGTAATTTCTCAAAATAACTCTAAGAGGTAGATTCTCTCATTAAAACCATCCTACAGATAAGAAAACTGTCACAGAGACGTGAAGTAACAGTAAGTGACAGGGCTAGAATTTGACCCCAGCAGAGACTCTGCTTTTAATCACAACATTACAAACCCAGATGAAATGCAAGACTGACCTAACCTTGGGAATGGGGAGACCTAGCCCTGACTTCTGGAGAAAAAGTTCCAATCTAGACCCTTGCTTAGGTAGATAGTTCAGGGTTTAATTAGCAAGTATTCATAGCATGTTAATCAAGAGATTTTTAGAATAAGAATTAACATCATCAGTCAGCATTAGCTCTGAGGTCTGTAGAGAGCATCTTATGGTCTCTTGAATACCTGCTCCCCACACCATCATTTTTAGCCACCAGAGCTGAGCAAGAAATCAAATTCTTAATTCTACCATCTCCCTTCTCCTTCAGAGATGCTCTACTGCCTTCTGAGGAAATACCTTTATTTTCTTCAAGTCCTCAGATGCCAGCCAGCTTGCCCTCAGCACACCAGCTGCCTAGCTCAAAAAAGCCTCTGCCTTCCTGACCAGAAAAGTTGCCCCCATCACCTCATTGACTCCTCAGATTATCTGCCCTAAGTCCGGATAGAGCCATGCACCAGCTGTTTGCACCAGCTGCCCTCTTTTCCCAGCTTCAAGCACCAATGAGAGGCCAGCCAGACAGATAGCAAAAAATCCAACTCTCCAAATAACAAGATTGGAAATAACTTGCTAGTCCGGGTCCCAGGGAAGAAGTTCCAGATATTATTTTCACCCCCATTTACCTCTTCCTGTCCTCCAATGCTTCACACACTACCATTGGATCAGAAGCCCATTTACTGTCTTCACTTCAGGGTCGTTTTTCTAGTCACCTTCCTCTTCTTCTCCATTAGGTTTCTTGGAATGTCTCTATTTGGCCCGAGGCTCTTTCTGCCTTCCTTCTGAAGCATCCTTCATGGCTGTTGTTCCCAGATCAGCCTCCACCTGGTGAACTCTTGGAACTATAATTGATTGGCTTTGGCACATTTCTGTTCATATTAAAGGTTTGATCTTTTTTATAGTCTTTCCATCTTCCTCTTTCTTCAGGCAATCTCCTTTTCTCTCAATGTGTAGTATATTCTAATTTTATGGTCAAGGGCAAGACTAATCAGAGCCCTTTCCACTTCTAAGGAGTCAAAGAACAAATGTGGGGCCAGGTATCATGGCTGCCATTTTCAGCCCTGATACCTGGCAGCCTGGCAGCACTGAACCCCTTTAGAAGGTCAGGTATGAAGCACACACTCCAATTCAAAGAGCTTAACAGTCAAATACATATTTGTAAATCTAAGATTTTGAACTTAGGTCCAAAACATGACTGAATAGCAGTTATTGAGAGATGATAGAACTCAGCAGTAACCTGAATAGAAAAGGCTTGGGGACTTCAGTCTCAGTTCTCCATAAAGTGTGGTGTGTCTACCAAAAAGCAGTGAGAAAATAGTATTTATAACCAGAAGTGTGGTGTCAATAACAAGGAAGATGATGGTCTTGCTCAAGCTGGACCACATCCAGTACACAATGGTATAGCCATAGTGGTTATTAAAACATTCAAATCCTTCCATATTAATTGGTAAATAGCAGTAGCCCAGCAGCCCCCAAGTACTTCTTCTATTACCCTAATGATCTCCTGGAACCTTAATCTCTCCATAGTTCAGAAATTACTGCCCAGCTCAACAGATAGCCTACAGGACCTGCTTTAGTGTTGAGGCCACTCTGATGGTTTATGCTTTAATGGGCTATTAAATATGTTAAATATCACATACTTATCACCCCAAATCCTGCTCTGTTTCATCGCAATGAGAACATAGCAGTTGAAGGTAAGAGCAATGATCAGGAAAATTTGTATTACTTTATACAAAGCAGTAATAAAAGCAAATCCTCTACTAAATTTATTATATACATTAGCTCATTTAAGCCTCATTATTACCCTATGAAGTAAAAATCAATATTACTATGTTTTATGCTAGAAAAACCGAGTCAGAGAGAGGTAAAGTGACTTACCCAAAGTTTACAGAGTGTAAGTCAAACCCATGTTGCCAAACTCCATTTACATGAAATTTCTATAATAGACAAATTGACAGAAACATGACATAGATAAATGGCTGCTTAGGCCTTTTTGGGTTGATGAAAATTTTCTAAAATTGATTATAGTGATGGTTGCCCAACTCTGTGAATAAACTAAAATGTATTGAATTGTGAACTTTAAATGGATGAATAATTGGATGGTATATAAATTCAATATCAATAAAATGAGAGAGAGAGAGAGAGAGAGAGAGAGAGAGAGAGAGAGAGCGAATGAAAAAACTGACTAGGAAGAAACAATGGCAGTGGTAGCTGTGTTCAATATGTGAAGGATATTCCTGAGAATAAGGAGCAGTCCTGTCTGGCTGGTTGTCCTAAGGGCAGAATGTGGGTGTGTAGCAGGAAGTTATAGGGGAGCAGGTTTGGCTCACCAGCAGGAAGAACATTCTGTCAAGTGGAATTCGGTGCCCGCTGAGGCAGGGAGCTTCCAGGGCTGTCCCAGTTTACTTGGAAACCGGGTGAGAGCACTTAGCAGGAAGGCTGAGGAGGGGGTTCTATGCCAGTTAGAGAAGGTGGAAGCTGGTGATCTGAAAGATTTTCTAGCCTGAGTCTGTTGAGGGTCTAGAGGGAGAAGGGCTGCTGAAGTGGGACAGATAGACTCCAGGCCCCTCTGTACCTGGCACACTAGTGCCTTGGGGTGGGCTCTATCTCTGGCTGCCCAGCTTCAGCCTCACCCACCTATTTCCTGGGTGGCCTAGGGGACCCTGTGAGATTCAGGATGGGAGATTGAGATTCTGCCTCCCAAAAACACATGAGCTGTTTCTCCTGTAGCAGTCAAGATCCCCAGTCCACATTTTGGCCCTTCTGTTCACCTTCCTGAATCTAATGTTTAATCTTGAGAGATTAGGATAACACAAAAAAACTCAGAGTTCTGTCTGTACTTGGTAAACAATGCTGGAGAAGGGTGAACAGCTGAGAGGACTTACCTTAACCCTTGGCCATTTCAAACCACAGGACACTTTCTACTTGAAAAATATAGTTGGAAACCTTCTAGCTTAACTCTACCACACCAGTAAGTTGTAATTCCCATATCCAATAAGCCCCATCGTGGCTTTAATTATAAATACAACAGGAATATAACAGCGTGACTTAAGACAAGGCCAAGAAAACAGGTATCACCTGTTTTGAAATTTAGTTAAGATTCCAGTGTTACTGGTGTCATCAGCAGACTTTTCTAAAGTTGATGATAGAAGATTTTAGAGATTCATTTAGTCATCTCTTTGCAATGCTATAGTATTGGCAGTATGCCTAATTATAGCTGGCAAGAGGATGTCAGGGAATTCAAGAATTCTCTATGGCGTTTTTAGGGGTGAACACTGAATGGATGGCTAAGAATGCTTTCCTAGGTTCAGGAGTGATATACACCTGGTATGCACTGTGATTAAAATTTTGAGGTTAAAATATTAATATGCTCCTGTACTGGTTTATAGTCACTGCCCCATGCCTCTCAAGTACTCCTTTGGTCTTTGGCCACCCTAGCCTCCCCATCCCCAGGCTCCTGCCATGCCTCCTTATGATCCAGTAACTATAGAGAAATGATTGACACATGGGTGGACTTCCAGACTTAGCTCCCACTGAGACCAAAGGTGGTTCAATATTTTTGGATATTATCCCTGATTAAGTCTCAGGTCTTTTGTCTGGGAGAGGGGGGGACATGAGAGCTGGTCAAGAACTTCAATGTGAAGAAGCCAAATTTGAAAGAATTTTAGTGTACTGTATGTAAAGAAAAAATACAGAGCAATTTAGGTCAGGAAGAAAGAGTCAATGAAGGGCTGGGTTCTAATTCCCAACCTTATGACCTGAGGTAAGACACTTAAGTCCTTTGTAACAAAGTAGGTTTAGTGTTATAAAGCTTAATAATGTGTTCCAAAATCTTTGAATGATAGACATAAAAGGTTTTCTTTAAATCTATAAGTTGGAATTTTCTTACTGTTATTGTTCCTCTGATAGTTCTGAGTACAGTAGAATACTGAGTACAAAAATTTTTTCATAATACAGTGATTTTCCTCGAAATATCTGTCAAATTTAATAGCACCAGTTAACACTTCCTGGGCACTTACTCAATCGGACAATATTCTAAGCACTCTACATGTAGTATCTAATGCATTGATTTTAACATCACTATTGTCACTATTTGATGTCGAAGAAACTGAAACCCAGGATTATTTAACTTGCCTAACTCATTCAGCTGATAAGTGGCTGAGCAAGATTTTGAACTAAGGCAGCCTGACTTTTGAGCCCATCTTCCTATCCACTATGCTATGCTGATATGGTTGACCAAGCTCTACTACTTATTGAAAACCTACTATGTGCCAGGTAACTTTAATATAAACTACCTTATTTAATTCTCTAACATCTACCTTAAGAAAAGCATCATTACTCTCATTTTATGGACAAAAAACTGAGGCTCAGAGATGAAGCCGCTTGGCTAAAGTCACCCAGTCAAATAATCATCAGAACTGCAAATTCAATCCAAGCCTTTTATGCCAAAGACTGAGCTTTCTTGCCTCATGTGTTTTCTCAACTCCCAAATAATTTCCATTTTACTAGTACTTTTATTCTTTCCTATTTTTATGATCTCAGGGTCATTTTCAAATTTCCAGATTGGTAATTCCATTCCTGAGAGCCCTGGTAACATTCAGCCTTTAACATTGTCCCTCTAACCAGTTTATAACCTATTTCTATTTAAAATGTCCCCTTGATTTAGTGTCCATTGACTTTTGCCTGAATTAATCTTTACATGATTGTTGCAAAATGATAATTTTTCCAACTCTAACACTCCCATATTCCAGATCCCCAACAGTCGAAATCACAAACCTGGCCCTGTATCTACTTCCTAAGCCAGCCCAAGCAAATTTACTTAATGAACCCTGTATCAGTTACAGTGTTTTGGACTGTGACTACAGATATCTGATTAATTCTCACTTAGACAATAAAGATATACCATGATCTCTCATAATAAGAAGTATGGAAGCAAGTCAATTTCAGGGTTGCTTAATTCAAAAGTTCAGTAATGTCATTAAAGATCCAGGCTCTTTCCATTTTTATGTACTACCATCCTAGGTGTGTAGTAATGTCTCCCTTTTCTTCTATAGCACATATTCCCTAAAATTGAAGCACTACAGAAAAGATTCGCCCCCATATGAAGATACCTGAATTTATGAAGCGTGTTGTTTCTTTTTCAAATAACTTTTTTTATTGGGTTGTCCTCAATAATCCTATTAAAAATTATAATCCCACCTCTGGCATTCCCTCTCTTCCTTTCCTGATTCATTTTTCTCCATATCACTTATCAAAATCAGGCATACCATATATTTTTTATGTTTCCTCTCTCCCACATTAGAATATAAGCTCAATGAAGGTGGAAAATTTAGTCTGTTTTATTTACTCTTGTATTCCCAACCCCTAGAACATCACCTGGCACATAGAACACACTCAATAAATATTTGCTGAATTAATTAATAGCCACAAGATGACTGCTATAGCACTAAACATCACATCCCAAACAGCAACAGTCTAAGCAGCAAAAAATAGGCATGGGACAATTTTTTTAAAAATAACTTTGAAAACATATCCAAATAAAGCATTTTAAAAATATAGTTCATGATCCATCCCATCCTGTTTAGAAGTCTTCCCTGCTTAATTTTGTGGAGACTCTCAGGGCTCCAGAACAGTGAAGGATATCACCTGTGAATTTGCATGTTTTGGCAAATATGAACTCATCCCAGTTATTTGTTGGAGATCTTCCAGGAGATGAATACTTGCTCAACAAATATTTATTGTGTACCAGATACTGTATTACACACATGCTGGGATAGACTGTGACTAAAGCAAGCTTCTTGCTCTTAAGAAGTTCATGAATAGATACCTAAGCTCTGTGTCAAGTGCTATAATTAGAGGAATGGAGAGGTTCTAGGAGAAGCCAGCAGAAAAATATCTTATGCAGCCAGAGGTAAGGTTCAGAGGTAGCACAGGAATGTGGAAAGGTGAGGGAATATTTCCTAGAGATTATTGAATTAGCCTTAACAGTGTTAGTTAACTTGGTGGACAATGAGAAGGGTGGAAGGACATTCTTGGCAGATAGAAAGGAATGAGAGATGTTGGATAGTAGTTAAGAACACAAACTCTGGAACCAGATTGTCTGGGCTCAAATACCAAATCTTCTACTTATTTACTGAATTACCTTTGGTGAGTTAGCCTTTCTCTGTCTCCATTCCCTCATCTGTCACATGAGGATGATGATATTATCTACCACATAGGGTAATTGCTGATGATTAAATTATAGGAAATGATACTTTTATACCACAACCTGGCTCATAGTAGTTACCCAATAAATGTGAGCTCAGTTTATCTCCCTTTTAGAAAGCTAAAATTTTCAGTCAGTAGAGTGCAGGGTTCATATCAGGGAATATAGGGAGAAAAGAAGGAGGATGTGTTGCCAAGTTAAGAAATTTATACTTTAGCCTAAAGGAAATGGGAAGTTATTGAAGAATTTTAATGACTTAATCTAATTTGTGCTTTAGAAAGGTCCTTCTGGCTTGGATAATGAAACAGGGTAAGAATAGAAGCAGGAAAGCCAGTGCAGAGGTCATTGCATCAGTTCAGATGAGACGAGATGAGAATCTGAGATAGGATAGTGAGGCAGAATGCTATTGAGGAGGGAACATATTCAAGAGACAGCATGGAAGTGGAAGTCAAGGTTAACTCCCAAGTGCCGCAATTGAACACCAGGATGTATAAAGGTTTCATGCTCTGATATAAGGAAAAGAGGAAGAGCGAGGTTTTGGAGGTGGAGGACAAAGATAATAAGTTTTCACCATAGGAAACTTTAAGGGCCTGTGGGACATCCAAGTGGAATGTCTAATAAAAGGTGGAATATACAAGGTTGGTATTTGCTATCACTTAAGACTTACAAAGCAAATTCTGCTATGTGTGTGGTATTTAACTAGCTATATGCCTTTGCTAAGTCACCATTTCCTCCATTATAAAATGACTGTAATGATTACAACGCCCTAGTATAAGTGAAAAGCGCACAACGAAGTATAAATTATGATACGAATGCAATATATTTTTCTTTTGGGGAGAGCTGACACAGAAAAAAATCTTACTTCTTTTATCATCTTTTAGGAAACTTTAGAAAATTTTTCTTCTCTGGGGCAATAAAAGAGTTTCAAGAGTACACAGGAAAAACCCTGCCTGTCCTAAGCCTGTGTTTTCCTCCTCTCCTAATTTATCTATACTAAAACTAGTCAAGTAAAAAACCTGAAAATAAATCTTCAGTGGGTTGTAAGGAGCCAAAGCTTAAATGAGTGACTACAGAGGCTAAAACCTGAGGTAGGATTAAAAAGTTCTAGGGGTATGTCATCTGTATTGAGATCCAGCCAACTTCCAGACACAATGTTTAAATTCTAAAGCCTGACTGGAGGAGCCTTGCAAGGCCTTTTTCAAAGTGTTTTGTTCTAATTTACCCTTATGGAGGTACAAGTGGTTTGTAACTACAGAGGCCATACAACAGGCACCCCAATCTCTATGCTACAAACTAACTTTTCTGGGAAAATTCTTAGAGGGCTTGTCTGCAAAAATTGTATCCTTGCCCCAATGGTCTTGCCTCAAAATTTTCCTATGTAGGTCCTCATAAGCACCCAGGTTCTTTTAGAGCAGCAGATATAGAATTAGCTATTCAGGCTGCAAAACTGCCTTCATTTATAGAATGCAGAAATATATAGTCTCTCCCTGAGGAAAGAGTATACAGTCTTTCTATTCAATTTAGCCTGTCAGAGATCCACTTATTAATTGCTATTTTATTGGGCTGGCATTTTTGTTTCATTCCCAGATCTTGAAACCCAGATATTTGAATCTATAGGCTCAACAAATATGCCAGTTTTTCAACATCTCTGTTTTTATGTGGGTGATGATGAGCTTCACTTTTCTCACCTGTAGAACAGAAACATTAACACTTAGCTTACAGGGTTGTTGTGAGAACTAAATGAGATTATATATTGAAAGTGACTGCCCTCCATATTCATTCAAAAAATATTTACTGAGAACCTACTATGCTCCAGATACTGCTATGCATTGAGGATATGGCAATGAACAAACACAAATATTACTACCCTCATAGAGTTGGCACTGTAGTGTGGGAAGCCTGACAAACAACTAAATAACTAAAATATATAATATTACAGATGATGATCAAAGCTATAGAGAAAAATAAGACAAGATAAGGGGCTAGGGAGTGCCAGTCAGAGTTGGAGATCACTCCACAGTAGGTGCTTCATAAATGGTAGTTATTTCTGTTAGGTCTCTTTGGTCTCTACACCTCAAGAATTACTTGGATACAGATCTAAAGTCCCTGCAACAGTACAAGAACATTTATCAAAACATAACTATGGATCAGGGACTTGCTAGGTTTTGAGGGTGCAAAGATGAACAAGGAGTGATCCATAACCACAAGGATCACTTCAATATACTGTAGTAAGTGATTAAACACAGGGTGAGGATGGCAGAGGAGAGAGAAGAATCACTTAGTATACTCAAAGGTCAGGAAGGGCTTTCTGGAGGTGCTGTTGCCTAACCTGAGACTCCAGGACTGAGAGAAAAGGAATTGGAAAAGGTAAACTTGGCAGAAGAATTACACAAGAAAAGTCATGAGGCCATGGATTAGTAAGGTGAGTAAGAAGGAACTACATGAAGTTCATGGGATAGTGTCAGGAGATGAAGCCAGAGAAGTACGCATGAGCCAAGAGGACATGGAGAGTCAGGTCTTGGACAACATTCAGAAAAATTATGGATAGCTGGAAATTCTGGGATAGGAAAATTACACTGTCAAATTTGTGTTTTAGGAAGATTACTTTGTAGAAAAAAGGAAAGTAAAAGAAAAGAGATAATTCTGGCTGTAAGTTTGTAGGATAGATTGATTCTGAGGAAGTCAAAACTAGAAGTAGATAATCCAGATAGGACACTGCTAGAATTGTCCATGCAGCAGAGGATGAGAATTTGGCTTGCAGGAGATAGAGAAGAAAAGATGGATTTGCAAAATATTTAGGAAGCCAAACTGGAAGACCTCAGTGGCTGAACCAATTAAGAATGAAAAATCGAGAATGACTCCCAAGTTTATGGCTTGGGTAGGTGGTGGTACTATTATGGGAAGTACAGAACAAAGGATTGATTCCCTTGGAAAAGATAATGAATTCAGTTTTGAACACTCTAAACCTGATTCAATGGTTTATTTACAGAAGATTCTATGTTGGAACTTGGTATATTTTAAGGTTCTGTAGTCACACATTCCTGGGGGTAATAATAAAAATTTACCTCATAAGATAAAAAGATAAAATGATATAATGTGTATGACTTGCTTAGTGCAGTGCTTGACACATAGCAAATTCTAAGTAGAGATTAGGTATTAGCTATTATTATTAGCCTTTTTCTCTTCTGGGCTCAGATCACACCTCTCATTTCTGCTCAACTCCTAAGTTTGCTTTAAAAGTTTTCTAGCTGACTTGCCTCTGACCTCTTAGCATACTCCTTTGGGAGCTGCTCCATGAATCTCTATAACTTACATAATAATCTTGTTTACTTTCTAGTTTCTTCATGGTTTTGAAAAGAGCTTCGACTTTATTCTGCACATTTTCTCTGCTGAATCATCATCTCATACTCCCCTTAACTTTCAGATCACCATAATTTGCACCACTTACTTCTTAGAAGAGATTTTTAATAAATATGTCTCTCCAGGCATCAACTCACTTGGTATAAGCATGAACATTAAATGCTCCTTTATCATATGATAATTTTATTACCGGATGAGATTGCCCAGTATAACAATTTTTATGATGACAGCTATCATACATTTAGTACTTAGAGTCTTAACATTTATTCTCCCATTTCATTCCTATAAACCTTCTGAGGTTGGTGCTAGAATTATCCCAATTTTGTAGCCAGAAACTAACATTTATTGAGTATTTACATGATATCAGGTACTGTGTTAAGCACTTTGCCTATGTTAACTTATTTAATTCTCACACCTTCCCAAACTGTAAGTACTGTTATTAGCTACATTATTTGATTGAACAAATTGAGCCTTATGCAAGTTAAAGTAACATGCTTAAGGTCCCACAGCTGAGAGTGGAAAATTGAGGATGGAAATATGAGTGTGTTTGTTCCTGAGCCCTGCTGCCTGCCACAATAGGATGAGAAAAGGAAGGCCTGGGGAATGGGAGCCTAGCTCAGTATATCTGATAGGATGAGTAGGTGGGACTACTATCTATTTTTGTATTGAAAGACAAAATTAAGTCAATTACTTAGGTGGCTTGACTTCTAGGTGATGATTAGGAAATAGACTTAATGTGGCTGGTACTTGAAATTGCTTCTCCAACTCTTTCCCACTTTTCACCTCCTACCCAAACATACATTAATACTTCTAAAGTCAATAATCAAAAATGCCAAATAGCAGAAGAAAAGACTAATGCTATAATTTTCGTTTTCTATGGTCCTTTCTAAGTTGTATACATGTAAAGACAATGTTACCTGGTCATAACTATTTTGTATTTTGTTTTATTTATTTAACATTATAAAATGAAACTTATATGATTCCTATTTCATTTGCTAATGGATCCTAATATACGTGAAGTTGTTCAACATTAAGATTATTTTCAGTTTCTTGTTAGTAAAAGTAATACTACATTAACAATCTTTGTGGCTATAGACATTTGTTTTCCTTCTACTGAGGTCTGTCTTTAGACTCCCCACAGAGGGATTGTAGTGTCAAAAGGCAGGAATGTAATTATGGCTCTTGGCGCAAATTACCAAATTGCTTTCGCAAAGGATCAGACCTATTTTTATGCATTTGAAACAGTGCAAGCTCATCACTGGCTGATGGTTTTTTCAGCTGCTATCTTTCCATGTTTTTAGTGTGGTCTTACCTTTATTGTTTATTTGATTAGGTATGTACTCAACATAGTGTGAAGGTGGCAGGAAAAGAAAGATTACCAATAAGGAATGAAATAACTAGCCACAATTTAAACTCCCTTTCAGGTGTACTTGTGTTCACAACAGTTTCCCAGCAGCCTTTTCTTTCAGTCCTTTTCAGATCCATTTTTCCATAATGAGATGACAGTAGGAAACATAACCAGCCTGGCAGGAGCCCCAGTTGGGAAAGTTAGATGGAGAGTGGGGAGGGAAATCAGCCAGCACTGGGTGGCCTGGTGAATGGCACATGTAACCAAGACACAGAAGGCAGAATCATAATTTGAGGATGAACTAAGAAAGATCATTGGCATCAAAGTCTCCTCCATTCTGTAATTAACCCAGTAGTACTGCTCTCATACAGAAACTAATTTGCAGTCTGACTAATTAGAATTAAGAAGTAGCACTGGCAACAAGGAAGGAAAGTCTGGGTTTGCTGCTCCTAGGAACAACGAAGACAGAATAATAACAATTCTTACACAGCAAGCTCCTTCTGTGTGTCCAGTATTGAGCAAAATGCTTCACCCAGCTTGTCTCTAATCCTCGCAGCAACCCTATGAGTTAGATACAATTAAGGTAGTTTTACAGATGAAGAATCTGAGGCTCAGAGAAGGTGAGCTGGTGGGCAGCATGAAGAGGTAGTAGACAGTATTTCTAGAGTTAGAATACCTGGGTTGGAAACCTGGGTTCCCTATTTACTAGTTATGTGATCTTAGGCAAGTTATCTCACTTCACAGCCCTTTAGTTTCTTCTTCTACTTGTAAAAGAAGATAATAATAAAAGAACCTACCTTACAAGGTTCTTAGCAAGGACTGAAGGAAACAAAATATGCAAAGTGCTTCGAACAGTTACTAGTATGTAGTAAGCACTCAAAAGGTCTAAGCTGTGATCATTATTATTACCCAAGATACTACAGTCAGTACAGAGGTGAGCTTGAATTCTATCCCAGGTTTGCTAGCCTCCAAATGTCATCTTCTCTTCATTAAATCAAAGAGCTCATCTAGAACTAGTATGTGTTGTTAGCAAACTCTGTTTAGCCACCAGACTCTTTGCTTATACTCTGATTCTCCTAGTAAGCCACATGCAGTTGCAATGTAGGAATCTTAGAGTCATCTCCTAGCTCTTGTGAAACACCAGCTCTTCTCCAAGGGTAAGACCATTTCTTCCTTCCCTGTATCCATGGGACTTGGACTAGTGGTTCACTAGGGAATGGTAATTTTACACTAAGAGATCCAAGATATTGAATTCTATGTCCAACTACAATTCTTCCATGGCTGAGACAAGCTTATATTATGTTCTGTTTTCTTTTCTCGACTACCAGAAGGTGTATCTAGGCTTAGTTTTGAATCCCTAACCCAGGACCTTGCCTCAGGTCAAGTATAATGAGCAAAGTGATATTTAGGTAGAGAGGAGCTTCTGTTAATAGCTAAGCATAAGATTTAACACTTATTAAGCCCTTAAAATTTTTCTAGGTACAATTCTCAATTCTTCACATTCATTTCTGCTTTTAATCCTCACAACAATTCTCTATGGTAGGTACTATTCTCATTTGACAGACGAAGAAACTAGGCACAGTATTCAAGTAACTGATCAAAAGTTACTTAAGTAGTAGATGCAAGTGCTAGGATTTTAATCCAGGGCCCTAGAGCCCACATGTGTAATCACCATACACTATCACTACTGACTCCCATTAATGGTAAAGGGCCAATTAATAGGCAGAGGCTAATCTTAGTCTCTAGCATAGTGCCCGACACATAGAAGGCATTTGAAATGTTGAATGAAACATTCCCTATTTTTGCCTCTTTATCATGCAACCCAGTAATAACTGTGCATTTAATCAAATGGATTAATAATATTATTTAATTTTTCTAATTATCAAATTAAGCTATTTGCCTGAATTAGCCTTCAGTATGGCTTCACATAATTTAGTCGTCTTTTCAAAATGTACAGCAAGGCCATTTAGTCATCCTTCATTGATTGAGAATACGTACTAGAAGCCAAGCCTCCATATTATCTCTAGGGATACACAAATAAAAACACTGTGTAGTGGAGGAGACAGGCATATATACAAATAAAATGATGCAGTCTGATCAGAGGCATTGGAAGGGAAGGAATATGGGAGAATAGAAGAGGAAAGTGTGAACATACAATGTTTTTGCTGTTCAACATTGTTTCTTCTGATCCCACCTAGATGGGTATATCTCTCAACTCTAGTGTGATCATTGATTTTCTATGTCAACTTAACTGGACTAAATGATGCCCAGATAGCTAGTAAAACTATTTCTGGGTGTGTCTGTGAGGGTGTCTGTGGAATATATTAACATTTGAATCAGTAGATTGAATAAAGATTGCCCTCACCAATGCTCGTGGGCATCATACAATCTGCTGAGGGCCTAAATAGAACAAAAAGGCAGAGGAAGGGCAAATTTTCTATCTGCTTCAGCTGAGATATCTATTTGCCCCTGTCCTTGAACATCAGTATTCCTACTTTTCAGACCTTCGAACTCAGACTGAATTATACCACCAGCTTTCCTGGTTCTCCAGCTTGCAAGCAGCAGATTGTTGCACTTCCAAGCCTCATTAATAAACAAACAAACAAACAAACAAACAAATAACTGTTTCTATTTTTCTGAAGAACCCTGACTAATACATCTGGCTAATCAGAGAATTTTGTTTCTCTGGCCATTGTTATTAATTCAGAGACAGATTCAATTCTGAAACTTTTTCTGGGACTATTGAGAAAGTGGGTCTGTGTTTCTACTGGGGTTGCTAAGTGGTAAGATGCAAATCCATAGCTGTTGGTGGCTATCTTGGCCACCATATAATTAGAGCCTGCTTGGGAACTGAGTCAACATAGAAGAGATCAGAACCAAGAGATAGGAACAGACTGCTCTGATGACATCATTTGAGCACCTGGATCTAGTTATGCCTAAAATTACCCCTGTGGTTTGCTACTAGTATCAATAACCCTTTTCTTCTGACTTGTTTATTTGCCTTGTATTTTTATCACTTGCTAGCAAAAGAGTCCTGATTTATACAGGCATATATTCTCTCTCTCTCTCTCTCTCTCTCTCTCTCTCTCTCTCTCTCTCTCTCTCTCTCTCTCTCTCTCCCCTCCACCTCATTTGTGTGTGCATGTGTGTGCGTGTGTGTGTGTGTGTGCATGTCAGTGTTTGTGTATACACATGCATACAATGTATGTTGGTTTATAAGAGAAGACTTCCTGGAAGAAGTGAGACCTGAGCTAAATCTTAAAGTGTTGGTAGAAATTACCTAAAGCAAAGGGAAATGCACTCTAGGCAGAGACAGAATGAGTAAAAGTATAGAGGCAGGATACACCACAAAATGAGTGGGGGATACTGTAAGTATTTTAATGTGGCCAGAGAGTAGAGTGAGAGTCAGAGGAGGGGTAGACAAAGCTGGAGAGCAGGACAGGGGCTAATAGGTGGAGCACCTGGAATGTCATGTTAAGAAGATGGCAATTTGTGTTCCTTATATTCCTTTTCTATAGCTCATCCAATTTTTCTTATATTTTCCTTTTTTTTTGTTATCAATTCTCCGGTAATATGTATCAATAAACAATGTCAAAGTAAAAAGGAGTACGGTCAATCTCAGGATCCTTTTTGGGTCCCGAATCACTAAAGGAATCTCTTTGTGGTGTCTTAGTTGCTGGCTGCTCTGGGTGAGGTAATCCTTATCTTCCATAAAACAACCATCCCAGGGGAGGAGTCAATCACAATAAAATATGATCTGGGCCACAATGAAGTGATATAAAGGAGGCAATCAAAATCAATAAAGAAGAGCTTAGAGATATCAAAGAATGTTTCCTCTACAAGTGTGACCTTTGAAATGACTTGAAGAAGGTGTATGGGTATGCCAGATGGATAAGGATGAAGTGGAGGGAATTCCAGATAGAAAGAAAAGTTTGTAAAAAGGCCTAGAGGTATATGAGAATAGGTTGTGCTTGGGGTTACTGCTCATAATTTGGCACCTCTGGAGATCCAAGTGTTTGGGCAGGGATTGGGATAGGATTGGAGGTGGCACAGGGGAAATGCACTGCTATGTAGGCAAGAGCCACATAATAAGGATCTTATCAAGGGACTCAGCAAACAGTGGGGAACAATGGCGGGGGTGATGAGCAGAGGAGTGACATACAGTTTTGCTTTAGAAAGAGCTCCCTGGCTGCAAAATACTGCAAAGTGAAGAATGGATTAGAGGTATCTGGGAAGAACTGCAGGCATCAAGGGATCCCATTTAGAAAGTTGTTCTAATAGTGTAGGTGTGATGTGATGATAAAGTAGCAGTGGGCATGGAAAGAAGTGAATGGATTTGAGAGCTATTTTAGGGCTAGAAATGACAGAGCTTGGTGACTGGATGTCAGTGATGTAGGAAGGAAAAGGGAGAAATTAAGTGTGATATCCAGGTTTCTGAAGTTTAATCTAAATCAATGGGGGGGGGGGGACACTTTAAGTGCCCTACATATTAGAACATTGAGTAACTGTTAGGTTCCTGACAGTTGTTTCAGAATTCAGAAACCTCTTTCTTTAGTGATCTGAGCTGCCAGACTCTCAAAGAAAGGAGCCAGACATTCTCAAATTTAAACATAAGTCCTTAGATTGGCTTTGTTCATGTATCTATATGGGTAGAGGGTTGTATGTGTATACATCTTGGTACATGTATACATGCCTGGGGCCACAATTATTTGGAGTAAATAATCCTTTCCAGAAGCCCTTCTGACACACTCCTAGACAAAGACAGTTGGTTATTCTCTTCTTTTTGGGCTAGGTCATTCTAGATTCAAGACAAAGAACATGATTTCCGCTTTAGTCTATATTTCATAGATGGGGCTTGTTTCTACTTAGTCCAGAGTAAAAATAAACTATCAAAGGAAGAAAATAAGAATATCTATATCTATATTTGACTGTCAGCTGTGTAAGTCTCCAGTTTCATCAAAACAATAGTGGATGCTTTGTTTAACTCAAAGGCCCATTGAATTGGTGTACCTTCTCTACAAAATGATGGAAACTTTTTGAAAGTAAAAAGGACTGGGTTTTGCGTGCATGTACATATACGATTTTTTTTCTTTCTGTGGCTGGAGGAGTTGAGGTAAGAGCTTAATATGCACTGAAAATTTATTTTATTAATGATCAAGGAGCAAGGCATGGTTCATAGAAAACAGTATTTAAGAAGCAGAGCAGAATGGCTAACACACACGGCAAGGGATGGCCCTTGTCCAAGCTGAGTACCAAGAAGAGGTCATCTTCAAGTCCACATATTGGATCTGAGCAGTTCATCCGATTTTCATATCCTTGATAAGAAGGAGTCAATCCCTGACTGAAACTCCTCTAGAGCAATAGCAAACATTCATCATGGCCCAACTGAACTTGTACCAGATGACTGGTCACCACAGGGCAAATTGAGGGTTTCTAAATGGGCTGACATTAATGTAAGCTTAGAACACAAAAAAATCAACTCCTGCTCCAACAGGCCTTCCCAGAGAGCACTAGTCACCACAGGTGGCAACCTTTTACACACACACACACACACACACACACACTGTCTAGATTTGTCAGCTCAAGAAGGATGAAGAGGCTCTAAATCTATAGCCTCAAACACAATAGCAGCCAAGATCCTGAGATTCCATGAGACAAATGGTATTTTTCTGAGTGAATAAGAGCACAGGGTGACTTAAATGGAATACCTTGAAAATAGAAGGATTCTTTATAAAGTTACTGGAGGAGAAACTGAAACTCCATCTTTCTCTAGCAGTATATACTTAAAGGATTTATTTAACAAAAATAATGCCTGGCTATAGTATTTTGGATACTACTTTTATACTAGCTTTAACTCAAAAGAAACAGTCCTTGACCATGTCTTTCCCTAGCCCTAGGCAAAATTCCCTAGGAATTAGACTCTTTAGTAGTATAGTCTACTTAGAATTGTCCTTTGCTACATGCCACTCCCCTGCCAACACACACTCTTAGGTGTATAGCTAGGTGGGAGGGAGGAGCTTGCTATAATTTTCATGTAATCTGTGTATGAATAATACCTGGAACACTGCACTTCACTTTTTTCCTTCTCCACTGGTAATTATCATTGCCCCAGATCTCTCCTCTGTGAGAAACATCCAGAAGCACCAGGGTAATTGTTGGGCAGGGTGGGAATAAATGAAGAAGGACAGAAACATGGGTCCTGGAAATCCAAGTAGAATAATCCAATAGATTGAATTGATAAAATTAAAAATTAATACCTTTTGATATTATTTATGACAAAATCTGCTTCATTAAAAAACTGCTCTGGGTTCCATTTTGCCTATGAGTTAACTGGTCCAAGAATATTCTGAACCTAGTAACCCTTAATTTTCCAAAGAAGCATGGAGGGATGATTAGTAAAGCAATAAATATATTCAGCCTTTGGTTTCACCTGTAAAATTGTGACTCTAATTTTGACTCTTATCTTATTTTTCCCAAGGCAATAATGAAATGATTAAGATGACTTGATAAAATTAACTGAGTATCTTAGAAGTATGTGCCATATAACACTAGATAACAATCATGAAACACAGGATAAATTTCTCTAATATGATAATTTGCCTTTGACAGATGAGAATTTCCCTCATCTGTAAACAATATGCAAACAATCTTAGAGCCAGCACAGAAAGGGTTTCTGAAATGACGACTACTAGTACACAGACAGGAAGTGAGAAGTCTGTGGCTTCAGAATAAAAGGAAAGGGAAAGAAATAAAATTAAGCAGTCTTTTGAGGAAGAGCCTGCTTTTAGGGGAGAAGGGCAAGAATCACTATGGTAACTGTGGGAAGGAGGTCCTTGAAGCCAAGTTCAAGGAATACATCTTCATTCTCTCTTCCTCTTTCCCCACACATACCAAGATCAATCCCCCTTGAGGACCACCTGGAACTTGGACCTAACATCCACACATATTTTCTGTTATATAGATATACACACAGAGAGGCACCTAGGCAATCAAAGCTGCATTCAGAAACAGGCCCATGTAGGCATTCAGGAGACAATATGGAACAGATAAGTTGACAGAGGACGGACATGTGACCTGTGTTGAAATGGATTGGTTAGATAATTTGAGGTGTAGTGGCAAATAATAACACCATTCTCATCCACTCTCAAGTTCAAAACAAACTGAGAGACATGGAAAGCAGAGAGGCAGAGATGAACAATATCTGTTTATTACTGTTAAAAGCTGGATTAGAGGACAGGGACTAACTACACAGACAGCCATAACAGGATTTCTAATACTTTCCCCAATTAGCTTGACAGAATTTCCAACTCACCCAGGGGTGGGGAAAGAGGCTAAGAGATTATTCTAACAGAAGTACTCCCACATGGAAACATGAAGACAGCAGCATGGAGGACTCCAATCCCTTTCCTCCCCTGCAAAAAAAAAAAAATATATGACAGACATGACGAATAAAGTTATCACAGAATGCTTCTCCAGCCTCCCTGCCTTGAAATGCTGGTTTTCCCACTTCTTCGCTCAGTCTCCTCGCTTGGAAACACTTAATAATACTACTTTGCAGGGGCATTGTAATCATTGCCAATAATGTATGGAAAGTGCCTTGCGTTTAGCAATTGTTCTCTCAGTCTAGGGCAAATTAAACTCCCTGAATGAATACTGTTAAGCTTTCTGTTGAAACATTTCAGTAAATATGTAAGCTCTTTAAAAGAACATTATTTCCACACTATCCAAAGTGATCTACAAACTCAATGCAATCCCTATCAAAATTCCAATAGCATTTTTCACAGAAATAAAAAAAATCCTAAAATTCATATGAAACTACAAACAAACAAACAAACAAACAAAAAACAAATAGCCTAAGTAATCTTGAAAAAGAAGAACAGAGCTGGAAGCATTATACTTCCTGATTTCAAACTATATTACACAACTATAGTAATTGAAACAGCATGATACTGGCATGAAAATAGATATATAAACCAATGGAACAGAATAGAGGGTCCAGAAATAAACCTAAGCACATATAGTCAACAAGGGTACCAAGAATACACAATGGGAAAAGGGTAATCTTTTCAATAAATGATGTTGGGAAAACTGGATATCTACATTCAAAAGAAAGAATGGGAACCCTGTTTTACACCATTCACAAAAATGAATTCGAAATGGATTAAAGACTTAAATATAAGACCTAAAACTGTAAAACTCCTAGAAGAAAACAGGGGGAAAGCTTCATTGCATAGGTCTTGGCAATAGTTTCTTGGATATAACACCAAAAGCATAGGCAACAAAAGCAAAAATAAAAACATGGGACTACATTAAACTAAAATATTTTTGCGCAGCAAAGAAATCGACAAAATGAAAAGGCAAAGGCAAGCTAGAGAATGGAAGAAAATATTTGCAAACCACATATCTGATAGGGGTTTAATATACAAAAAAGCAAATAACTTGATTAAAAAGTGGGTGAGGGGTTTGAATAGGCATTTTTCCACAGCATACATACAAATGTCTAACAGGTTTATGAAGAGATGCTTAGGATCACTAATCATCAGGGCAATGCAATGCATGTCACATCACACCTGTTAGACAGGTCCTTATATATATATAATCCATATTAACAGGTGTTGGCAAGGAAGTTTAAAAATTGGAATCTTTGTGCACTGTTGGTGGGAATGAAAATGGTGCAGCCAATATGAAAAACAGTATTAAAGTGATTAAAAAATTTTTAAATAGAACTACCATATAATCCAGCAATCTCACATCTGAGTACTTATCCAAAAGAATTAAAATCAGGATCTAGAAGAGATATTTGCACTCTTGTGTTCATTGAATCATTATTCACAATAGCCAAGATGTGGAAACAACCTAGGTGCCAGTTGACCAATGAATGGGGAGAAAATACAGTACATACACAGAATGGAATATTATTCAGCCTGTAAAAAAAATACTGCCCTATGCTACAGCATGGATACACCTTGAGAACATAATGCTAAGTGAAATAAGCTAGTCACAAAAGGACAACTACTGCATGATTCCAATTATATGAGGTATCTAAAGTAGTCAAATTGACAGGAACAGAAAGCAGAATGGTGGTTTGCCAGGGGCTGGTGAAAGGTGGAAATGGTTGTTGCTATTCAAAGAGTGTAAGCTTTCAGTCATACATGATTGAAAAGTTCTAGAAATCCACTTGAACACATTGTGAATATAGTTAAAAATACTGTACACTTACAAATTTGTTAAGAGAGTAAATTTCATGTTATATATTTTTTACTAAATTGAAAAAAAAAGCTTATATTTTCCTAGAGTAAGAATTCTGTACCTATTATCTATAAGCCTCAGTCCAAACTACATATAACATTGAGTGCTCATGTGAGGCCTTCTAGGGGATATAGTGCATAGCTTTCACTAGAATTTCTATAATAGAGTCCTTAATTCAGAGAGGAGCTGGAAGCACTGCTATGAGGAATATTGTATTCAAATTTTGGTTTACAAAAGGTCCATCTAAGGAAGTTTAAAAAAAAGTTCAGAGAAAATCTGATGTTTCAGTCTTCTTCCTCCTCAAAAGGTAAACTGATCAATATATTTTTAATGAAGAAGACTGTGAAGATTTTTTTTTAAATAAGATAGAAGTAAACAACTTGTTCTTTTTCATAGTGGTTAGACATTTATATAATTTATGAAGTGATTCCCTCAATTAGTCTAGTACCCACCTGGCATTATGCATAGTTATTACAATATTATTGACTATATTCCCTATGCTGTACTTTATATCCTCGTGACTATTTTGTAACTCCCTGAATAGACATTTCTCCAAAGAGGTTATACAGATGGCCAACAGACATATTGAAAAGATGCTGAAGGTCACTTATGGTCAGATAAATGCAAATTAAAACCACAATGAGATGTCATCTCACACTTGTCAGAATGGCTATTATTAATAAGTCAACAAACAACAAATGTTGGTGAGGTTGTGGGGGAAAGCGAACCTTCATGCGCTATTGGTGGAATTGCAAATTGGTACAGCCACTATGGAAAATAGTATAGAAGTTCCTCAGAAAATTAAAGATATAACTGCCTTATGACCCAGCAATTCCACTTCTGGGCATTTATCTGAAGAATTTGTAAGCAACCTGCTTTAATGTCTCTCTCCCTGTTTCTGTTGATTGCTTTTCTGCTAACCTCCTCTGTCTGCTACTTTTTAAAAAAATCCTTTGTGGTCCTTCTTGACATTTCAATATTAGCATAATCTAAGATTCCATCTAAATCCTCATTTTTATATCATTCTTCTATCCCTGGGCGAGATTATACACTCCAAATGGTTTCAACTATAATCCAAATGTGTATTATCATCACCACCCTTCTCTTGACATGCAATTTCCTATTTCCACCTGCCTATTGGGCTTTCTACCTTTATCACCACAGGCAATTTCACAGCATTTAGGTGAATTCATTATCTGTTTGTGAGTGTGTGTGCATGCATGCGCACACGCATACACGTACATACACAAATACACCCTTGGACTTTTCTCTACTGCTTTATTTTCAACTGGTTAATCTCTATCATCAAGCTTTGTTTACACTTATACTATGCTTAGCCATTTGCCAGAAAGTAGTCACAGAATTTGCAAACTGTAGAGGAATTTAAGAAATCAAGTATCTCAATCCCTTCAATTTACAGAAAGGGGAAGTGATCTACTCAATATCACAGCAATTTAATGGCAGAACCAGCTTAGAATCCAAGCACCTCAAGTTCTACTCAGTATCCCTTCTACTACATAATCATGCTCCCACTAACTGTAATTCACAGGAATGAGATCCCTGCTACTAGCAGTGATTTTTATCAGTAAACAATCAACATTATCTAGCCATCCAATGTTCAAAATGTCTACTTATGTGCTGTTTGAACCATGGGCTGGGTAATTTATGTTCTTCTGCTATAAAAGTATAAATTGAAGATGAAAAGGATAAACTGAAGAGTGCAACAAGACATCAGCATGGAGTAAATCTTGGAATGAAAGTAAATTGGTTAAAGGTTAGCTCAGTGTTTGCTTTCATAATAAGGTTGTGAGGATTTTTACTTTTTATTTATCAAAGTGTTTTCATATGTATTAGTTAATTTTGGTCTTCAACAGGCCTGGAAGGTAGGTAGCTCAGGGCTTATTAGCTGAAGTTTACAGATGAAGAAAATGAGACTGAAAACAGTTCAGTGATTTGTTCGAGGTCACCCATCTAGTTAGTGACAAGGCCAAGGCTCACAAAAGTGTCTCCTGCTTCCAATCTTTTTCCTCTAGTCTAGTCATATATTTCTAGTAGACCTTGAGTAATGACTACATATTTTGTGAAGTAAACTTTACAGATTTTAATATGTTGAGACTGAAACTTGCTGAGTTCTTACCAAGCGACAGGAGATAGCAATCTTATTCCAAAAAGGAAAAAACAAAGCTGAGCTTCAAGATGGGACAGAGCAAATGAATGTTATGCCACAGGTTGACACACAATTAAGAATCAACAAACTGAGATGCTATTTACTCAAATTTTCTGCTTTCCGGTGACAGAGAGGAAATGGAAGCAGAGGATGAAAATCTTGTTTGCAGAAAGGTGACTGTGGAAGGAAGGGTGCTGCAATATGTTCCTTGGCAATGAGGAAGAAGCTGCACAAGAAGAGGGCAAGGGGCTGGACAGGCAAGAGGGAGTGGGAACATCTTGTTGATTCACAAGTGAGTTGTCAAAACTTTCTCTGCTAGTGTGAGGCCCTTTAAAAACTCACTACCTGTATGTGGCTCCAGAGAGGATACCTCATAGAGGGGTGATAACCTGCTCAGGTCAAGACTGAGAAGTTGACATAAGATTTAGTAACAAGTCAGTTTTGGAGACCATTGTTTTGGGTATTTGTGCTCTTTTGGGTGTTTTTTCTTTGTTTAGTTTTGGTCTGTTCTAAAAGCCCAGCTCAGAAACTACACCCTCAAGCGTGAACAGATGGGCAGAGATGTTGTGGGCCCTGCCTAAAGCTGATTTTTCCAAAAGGGCAACATTGTTAATTGACCAGCTTATCAATGGATGCTCTTTCCTGTACGTTCGTTTAGGAGTGGAAACAATCCTCCTAGTCATAAAGTTCGCTGATTACTGACTTGGTCATCTCAGTGGGGCAAGTGAAAGGCCGTGCCAGAAAGTCCAGATGACTGGCACATACACAAGCACAGTGCTACCTGTAGACACCAGCGCTGAGCCTGAGTGCGGCAGAGCCCGGGCAAGGGGCATCCTCAAAGTACTTCTTTAGTTAAACTATGCTCTGGGGCAATATTTCATAATGACCCCACACACCTAGCGCATATGCAAAGAGCAGCCTACACACACAGCCCCACTGTGACCACTGGCCTGCTTGCTTTACTTTCCCTTCCTCTAGGCAAGGTCCACAAATTAGCAGCCTTTATAACCTCCCCAGTTCCCGGTCCTCGGGACCTTCCGATGAAAAAGGCAGAGAAACATGAACGCGCTGGTCGGGAAACCAGCGTTTCAGCCCACTCCGCTGCGCAGGCCATCCACACTAAACAACTTTCACCTCTCCTCGCCTCCGCTGCCTGGAGGGGCGGGGAACTCAGCAGTAAGGAGGAGGACCAAAGCGGGGGCCTGCTTGAATGAAACAATGTAACAATTGATGTGAGGCCTCGCCTCGCTCCCACTCCTCAGCGATCCTATAGGCGAGGTCCCGGTGACTGCCCCCTCCCCATTGCTCCATTTTCTTGTCCATTAAATGCTAGTCCCCCGCCTCTCCGTTCCTTTCTTTTCTTTTTTTCCCCTTCTCCTTTCCCCCCTCTCTCCCCCTTTCTCCAGCTCCGTGTCATTTCCTCCTTGCACTCGCTTGCAGCCCGAGCGTCTCCAGCCCGGGAAGTAGGCGGAGCAGGGCGGTGCGGGGTGGCGTAGCGCTGGAGGGCGATGGTGGCGGAGCTGCAGGGCGCGGAGGCAACGTAGCCCCCGCGGTAAAGGAGCCTTGTGGCGCCTGAGCCGAGCGGAGGATGGAGAACCGGCCTGGGTCCTTCCAGTACGTCCCAGTGCAGCTGCAAGGGGGCGCGCCTTGGGGCTTCACCCTTAAGGGAGGTCTGGAACACTGCGAACCGCTCACGGTGTCAAAGGTAAGAACTGGCGGCTCTGTCCCAGCGGTGCCCAACTTTGAATGGGCAAACGGGTGTACAGGCTGCCGCGGGACTGGGCCCTCAGACTAACTTTGAAACTTGGCCCGGGTGGGGGGTGAAAGTCTTCCTGTGGCGCATTAGCAGCACGGAGGGATCTTGCCACCAGCCCAGGTCAGGCACCCCTTAAGGGTAGTGGAAGCACAGCTGGCCCGGCGCGCACCCTTGGGGGCTATGGGGCAGCTTTGCTCCCCCACGTCGGGCTGCTCCCCTCAGTTTTACTGGAGGAAGTGGTAGCTGGCGGGGGTTTCTCTTTAGAAGTTCCCGCGCTCCTGAGGGACTGTGAGGGATTTAAGGGACAGGCAAGGCGGCTTGGACAGCTTTCTCAGCAGCGCTGGCCTTCTGTCGACCGCCGGGCGGTCCCACTGGGGCAGATTGCAGGGCGAGGGTCTGGTGTGGGAACGTAGATGAGGCATTAGTGGCTTTCGTCAGCCTCACTTCCCACGGCCGGATGAGTGCACATCCATTCAGCTGGCGGGGCATTGCTGCTGTCGCTTCAGCTTGGCCTTTCCTTCCCTCCCAAGTCCTGTCCCAGCGCCGGCGAGATTTCTTGCACATTGAGAAGTGTGGGAGAAACTTTTGCGCCATGTAGCGCAGCTGTGCTGGAGCTGCCCCGCCGCCGCCGCCGCCGCCAGGGTTTGTTTGTTTTAGGAGGCTGTGATCTGCTGGAAGCCAAGTTACAGCTGAGGACCTGGGAGTAGATCTCTCGCAAGTGCTTCAAAACCCCCCAAGCGAGCCATTCCTTGTAAGGGTGAGGATGGGGGCCGCTGGGGTTGTTATTGGGAAGAAAAATTTGTAGGACAACTCACCTTGAGGCGACAGATTGCCAAGTAAATGAACTTCACGTACGTTGTCCCATTTTTTTTTTTTATTTCTCTTAGATGATCAACTCCGAAAATCCCTTCTAACCCGCTCAAATTGCTGTTGAGGTTGTAGATGTGAGTTTGGGCTGGAGATAGAAAGAAGTGGCTTCTCACCAGGGAATCACAGTCACTATTTTTTTTGGCTTTTTAATGTGGGTCACTTGTCAGCAGGGAGTAGTAATGTTTCTCACCGCCCCGCCCCCCAGTAACCTGTGTTGCTTTCCACCTTGCATTGCAGCTGTTGGTTAACTTGTAGTGTAGGGGTCCTTCAAGCCTTGGGACTCACACTCTTGGCAGCCCTGGGGTGTTGCCATGGGGTGTACCAATCAGTTGAGCAGTCTAAAGAATGCTGAGGCAAAATTTTGAAGAGCTGTGAGGGGAAACCTGGGATCTTTAGCCTCCCCAAACACCAGTCACCAGCGCAGATCTTCATCCAGCAGCCCCTTCCCCCATACTAGTCATGTATTTCTACCAGGCTGAGATGCCTTGGTCACCTACTGTCACACCCCCTCTTAAGGCACCCACCCTCCAGTATTCTCTGAAGGAAGTAAACTTTCTTTTTAAATCAAAAACACTCTCATACAACCCCTTTAGAGAGGGGAATCCTGGTCTTCAGAATTTCTTCTAATCAAACTCCTCTTCATTTTTCCACCAAGGTCACAACTGGCTATGCAGCCCTCCAAGGTCTGGCAGTTCCTCCCATTCTTTTTCTTTTTATACCACCCACAGAATTTCCACCGTGTGCCTAAACAACCTTCCTTGGAGAGGTCATTTTTCACCTCTGCCAAAGGCTGACCCATCCTGAGAGCCACCACAGAGAGTGCTTGCTGTGATGGTGCTAGATTGTTTTGAAAGCTGGTAATAGCATAGCAGGAGGTGTTACTAAGTATGGGGCAGCCAGCAATTCGTGGTCTAGCTAGGGGATTATTTGAGGGTAGATGAGGGTTTCCTTGGCCAAGCTGCTGAAGAAGTGACTCGTGTGTTGAGAGCCAGGGTGCCTTTTAATGATTCCCTTTCCATTGAATGTGCAGTTGACCCCTATTATATGAAGACTCATTATAACATACATTTGCAGATGCAGGGGGTAAAATAATTTCTCCCATCTCTCCCAAATAACCTGGCTCCTTACAGTAAAAGCCAGCTATATTTAACATGGTTAGCCCCAACATTATATAAAAGGGCTATAGTTTTGTTTTTTTTTTTTTTTTTTAAGTGAAGTGGTTGCCTGTTTTCTTTTTCTTGCCAGGACACTCTGTGGCACATTTCATTAATTCCCCTTTTCATTTTTCTACCTCAGTTTTGTTTCCCCTTATGCTTCAGAACAGTACAACTTTCTTCTTGAAAATAACCTCAGTCTGTACACACTGGTAGGGATAGGATGGAAGGGTATAGAAAGAGAATTGCATTGGCAGATCTAAAACTTGGGTTCTAATCCTTGCTCTGCTACTCACTAGCTCTGAGATCCTACATACATCACTTGCTTTCCCTGGGCTTAGGTGTCCACATGTCTACAATGAGGTTTAAGTGGGTGATTTTAAATAAGACTCTGATAGTCTAGTAGCCAATCCCTTATGCTTGCTCTGGTCCTTTTCTCCTCAGAAGGGTCGCGGACTGAGGAAGATGATGCTTTGTTCCATTTGCATACATGGTTCCTGTTTATAGCATGTTTCCACATCTCTTATTTCATTAGCCTCTTACAGCCACCCAGGGAGGCAGTCAGGAAAGTTTGTGGAGAAACTGATGGAAAAACTGAGGCTCTGACACACTGAGTAGCTTGCCTAAGTCTGTCATATGGTGAGTTAGTAGTAGGCTCCAAGTCTATCACATTTTCTACTACTTGGAGAGTTTCTTGATTCTTCTGGTAGTACTGCAGTTTGTGAAGGGGCATGGGTCTATGACATTCAGGGATGTATCCAGTCTTGGCAGCCTCCACCACAGTGACCCTTTCTATGCCAGCGTATAGTTCCATAGTAGGTGAGGACTGGGTTGCAGATACTTCCTTATGGAGTCTGGGCTCAGGGAGTAGGGGAGGACTATTTTGGTGACTCTAAATCACTTATGATAATCTCAAGTCAGGCAGAGATGGAGGAAAGATAGTGGGGAACCATAGTGGGAAATGGAGAACCTCCTTTGGTGTCATGGGGAAAAAAAGTGATTTGGGTCTGAGTGGTGTGGCATACATGCTTGGAGATAGCTTGTGGAAAGGTGGAGGCATCTTGTGATTGGACAAATTTTAGAAAAGGTGATTACTGGGAAAAGAATACATGGAGTGTGAAAGTCTACTTCATCTTTGTCATGGGAGAACCTTTGGACCAAGAAATGATCAGGTTGGAGAAATCATCAATTCTTACCAGCTTCTGTGATTTCCCTAAATGTGGGGAATTCAGCTGCCCAAATTATGGAGACTGGTATAGTCTCCTCCTGACAATAAAGTGATAAAGAAAGAAGAAATGTTTTTTAAAAACTACTGTTGATTATCTCAAGTGTTAACGATGGTTTATAATTTCACCATACATTGTTGTGTTCCCAAAGAAGCATGCCCACAAAGGAATTGGGCCGATGACCTTGGTGTTACTGATTCCTTTGGTTAGTGTCTTATACTACCTCATTGACCCAGGGAGGCCGTCTGGATGAAGTGGGGATTCTCTTCTAAATAACTTTGTCTGTTTTGCTATTTAGCAGTACCCCTTTACAGTGAAGTTGGCTATGAAATTGGCTCCCTGTGCTGGAAAAGATTCTCTTTGGGGATGGTGACCTTTTCAAGGTTCTGGCATTACTAATTCTGCATCAAAAAGGTTTAAGAGATTCACATTGTATCCTTCTGAAAGGGAGAGAGGGAAAGAGGGAGAGAGGAAGGGAGAGAGAGAGAGAGAGAGAGAGAGAGAGAGAGAGAGAGAGAGAGAGAGAAGTGCCAAGCTATAGTGTAAGGTTCCTATACCCATTTTGTTATTCGAAATGTGCCCTGAAGTTGGATGAGGGTGGAGAAAAGAAAGGTTGGAGACCAGTGTGGAGATGTAGAAAAAGGGGTAGGAGGAAACTTGGGCAGGAGGATAAGACAGGGCAGAAGGCAGGTTCACCTTACATATTTGCCCTTTTTCTGGCCCATTTTTGGTGGCAGTCTCCATCTGGCACAGATGGAAGTGGGGGCTAGTTACTGCCTTGGAACAAAGTAGGGTGTAGTGGGGGAGTAGCCTAGAGGAGAAAGAAGCTTCATCTCCTCCACTTAATGTGTACTGTTGTTGCTATATCATTTTTTCCTCTGCTATATCATTTTACCCTCTCTATACTCAAGTCTCTATTTACAAAATGGGGTTAGACATACCTGCCCCATGTTTATCTTTAAAGATGATATGAGAATGAATTGGAGAAACTCTAATACTGTTTGCTGTCCTTAGCCTAGGAAAATGGCAGTTCATGTTATTTAAGTTGTTTTTAGCTCTTTTCCCATCCCAACTGTGACCTTATTTCTAGAAGAAGCATACAAAGAGGCAGTTGAGATTTCAAGAGGACATGTGTAGAGTCAGAATGAGGCTCTCTTAGGGCTGGCAGTAATTTGGTTATAAGTTTGAGTTCTTTTTGGGTGTGGAAGTCATTTTATATGAGAAACGATAGTTCCTATGAAACATTTTTAGCTGTGTTACAGGCTAGGCCCACCCCCAGACCAGGGCTTGGCATTCACAAAGGGACCTTCATGGGCTGTGCTTCTTGAGAGCTTAGTCCAGCCTGCTTACTTACATGAATCCTTTCCTCATTTCTGCCTCTAAAATCAGCAAAGATATCTACTACCTCAGTTCCCTAACTGCTATCTTCTCTCAGAAAGTAGGTGTTTAGGGACATGAAGTAGGAATTCATCCAGAGAGATATAAAAGTTGGAGGGAGGTAGAGTGAGAAGGGCAGGTGGTATGCCTGGTAACCCTTGGCTGAGCTTCAGGTACGCACTACTTTTGGGCCTTCTGGGCTGACATAATACACTTGGTAACCTACTGATACCCACACGTGTGCTCCCTGAAGTGAAAAAGTCCATGCCTGTTAGAGAGTTTTCCCTCAATAAAACCTCAAAGACAATAATTCAATTCCAGCTAGAAGACACTTGAGCATTGTCCCTTTAAAAAGTTAAAATTATTTACCCCCTTGCTTCCCTCAACCTCCTTCCAGGAATTTTTTTAAAGAGATAAAGGGAGACATAGACTTGAGATTTGTGTTTATGGAGTGATTATCTGGAAGGAACATCAGAGTTTTTATCATTATGTTTCTTCAGAACCATGGGGTAAAAAGAGATGCTGACCCATCTGAAGAAAAGTTAATGAAGAACAGCAAAGATTAAGTGAAGGGCTGCTCTCACTATCCCCCTCCACACACAGACACACCAAAAGGCAGACTCAACTCAGGGCTGCTAAACTAATGCTGTTCTTGGAGGAGACCTAGAATCAGATTGAGTGAGGAGGGCCTTTTGGAAGTTACTTGGTCATAGACTTCACCAATTCCTGAGCCTCCTGTGCAGTAGCCTTGAGCATATTCTCTTGTGATCATCAAGAAGCTCCCTCCTTTATTAGCCAGTCCATTTCATTGATGGAAAGTTTTGACTGTGGATGGACAGCTTTTACTTAAGTTGAGCTGCAATAATTCTCCCTCTACCTACATTCCTTGGATCCTTGCTCTACCCTCTGGGACCACACAGAATAGGGTGCTTTCTATCTTGGGACAGATTTTGGGAGGTCCAAAGACATACACTATGTCTCCTTGTTTTACTTTTCTAAGCTAAAGAGCCCTAGCTCTTTCAGCTGTTGCATATGGAATCTGAGATCCAGCCTCCTCTCCTGTTTCCTGCTACTACTTTGGATGAACTCCAGCCTGTCCATGTTCCCCTTGAGTTATGGAGCCCATAGCTGAATGCAGTAACTGAGGAGAATCTGATCAAAGTTGAGTAGGACCATTCTTTAAAAAATACAACTGAAAACCACTTTGGCTTTTTCTGGTGTCTATGCCATATGAAGATCCTGTGTCAAGCAAAGCCTTTTAGTGCAGTTATCTGTGCTGCTGATAAGCCATACCTGCACAAGGCCTCCATGTAGGCATCTGGAGCAGCCACATAATAAATTTGGGAAGGACATAGATCACCTCTTATTATTGATTTAGAATTGCCTGTATCCCAGGCCAGCCTTGGGGAAGGTGTTCTAGGGGAGATGAGAGAGGACTTAAGCCCTGACTTCAAGGATCATATGTGTTTATACAAAGTTACAGAAAAGGAATTTGTATAATAGAAGGAAGTGGCATTTAATGAATAGTCAGAACTTTAGAACATCAGATTTTTTATTTTATTTTATTTTTTTCTCAACTGCTGGTTTGGAATTTGTAGAAGTAATCTCTAAATTTAATTTTCCCCTTCTGAGAAAAATAGGCATCTCCAAGATTGAAGATACTGATCAAATGTGGCATATAAGTAGCCTCCAACTTACAAAACCCCGTATAGGAATTTAGACACAGCAGTCCCTGTTCCCAACCCCTGTCAGATATTTGTCTCCCTGCACATTGCCACTGGCACTGAATGCAAAAACTCTGCTGTTACTGCCATCCCTGGGTTCTGAGGTCTTTCTGTACCTTGAATACCCACAAGAGTCACTCCTGCTGGAAGTCTTTCACCCACAGCCTCATCCCCCCATGTCCTCATATTTGCTAGTTTGTCACTTGAGCAGAGCAAATAAATATCTTTTCTTGCTACTAAAGCCCCGATAAGGGAGTGTATTGGAGTGGACTTAATCCTCATTATTACTGAAGGATGAGAGGCCTGGAGAAGAGAGTGTCTAGGACACATATCTCACTGACACAATGTTATTGATAGTGGCTAGGTTCAGAACAGTTTTGGAAAGGCCTATTTAATCCATGGTGTATGGCTGATAAAATTATAGAATCTAACCACCACTTACAATGTTCTGTCTACAGGAAATTGTATCAAAGCTCCAAGTTGCTTATTTACAGAAAGTATTCTTAGACAACAATCTATTTATAAGTTAGGGACAAGTGCTCCAGATATCTCTGTTACACAGACCTGGATGGGTTTAGGGTCTCTTCTACTATCAATGCCCAAGATACTCATACCATTGAGTGTGTGTGCACACTCAGTATATGCATGGTTAAATTTCTGAAATTGTACCAAAGATTCACCTGAGTTATTGTCAGCAAGTGACCCTTTTATATTGCTTATGTTGGTATCTAGATCACTTTCAGCTTCTGTAGAACTAATATTTTGTCTCCTGGTGCTCCCCTAAAATACCTCCTTCAGACAGACGTCAATTAAGTCATTAATGAAAAAGTTATTATTTTTCCTAGCTAAAGTTTGTGTGTCAAGAACTAGGATCGGGTAGAAGTTTATCTCCTTACACCCCTTTACCCCATCAAGTATAAATAGGCCAAGTGGAAAGATCATCTTAGGTATTGGTTTTGCAAAGGATGACCCGTTCTGTCTCACAACACACTGGCATGTTTACTTGGGCATAAAGCCATCCTGGCTGGTCATTGAAGTTGCAAGGATCAAGATGACTTGGTTTCTCCATGTAACTAACCCCACCCCTTTGACTTCACCTTTACTCTCTCCTCTTACAGTGTGAGTCTGTGACTATGCCATGTCACAGAGTGAACACTGCCTAGTAGCAACAGAGACACATTTTCCATGCATCCAGGCTGCTCTTCTTTCATGTCTGATCTTTAATTCCCAGCCCCCACCAATCATCACCAGTTACTTGAGGCCTGTATTTTGGACGGTCACATTCAAGTGCCATTGCCTCTTTGTTCATTCATTGGCTGTCCTGCCTTGTCCAAAACTCAACTTTTTATCTTCTTTGGTCACAATGGGCCCTTCTATTCTACTGTATCAGCTTAGTCTCTCTTGGCTCAGCCATGCTTCTGGTGGGGGAGCAAGAGAAGTTCATAGAGTTAAGGTTGATAAAGTTTGAAAACACCCAGCAAAGTGATAGCTGGATTAGGGGAAATTTTCTCATACTGTGTCTCTTTCTATCCCGTTTCAGTGGAGGATGAAACCTTTGTCACATTCCTGATACTCTCTTGTCATCTTTCTGAGTAATCTTGGCATATTATTTCACCTCTCTGTACCCTCCTGTTCCTTCTCAGACTCTCCATGGGGCAAGCTTATGCTTTATTGAAGGGTCACTAAGGGCTTCAGGATCCTTGCTTGGTCTGGGCTGTGGAAGTGTGTAGGTTGACTGACAGTAGGCAGTTCTTACAGTGCTTTGCCTTTCTCCACACTACTACTTCCTGTCTTTCCAGAAGTGGCTGTTTCCTGGTATGTACTTAGGGATGGCATGCAACATGGTCTGTTAACTTTCATTCGTCTTTTAATGTTACATCTGTGAGGAATGTGGGAGGTGGGACTAATTTGACAGGATCAAGGGTTAAGCCCAGTGATGGACAGACCCTTTATGGTTTCTTTTGGCCCCCACCCTAATGCTACTCTAAAAATTCCCAGCTGTATGGTCGTCTCTCTTCCTAAGCCCCTGGCAGGGAACTTTTGAATGGCTCTCCTGTACTGCCTTTCACGGTCCATCAGAAATTGATTTTTCTTTTGGAGGAGGGGGTTGGGAGAGAGATGAGGTAGAGCTGGAAGTAAATCTGGTTCAACTAGCTATTCTGGAAATAGGTTAGAGTCTCATGGCTGTAGCCCCAGCTTTGCTTATGAGAAGATGACATGCTAAACCCTTGTCTTTGTTGGGCTGCCTCCCTGTTTTCCATTTCTTTGTGTTTGATGTAAGTAAAAGCTCCTATGAAAAGTTCTGGAAGTAGGCAACTTTTGATGGCATCTTATGTAACTGAGATAATGAGTGATGACAACTTGGAGTCTCAGGGGTGAGTAAGTATCAGGTCTTGACTCTCATGTTCTTTGGAGGACTTAACTAAAAGTTTGGAGCTCTGTTTTAAGTTAAATTTGCAATCAGGGAGTATCAAGAAAACAAGCTGAAAAGTAGACCAGGCAAGGACCTGATACTCCACTTGCATGGATGTGCCTCACTGGGTGGGTGCAATGTAGTTTGGTTGGATCTCAGCAACCTCTTGAACCCAAAGTGTGGTTAAGAGCAAGATATGGTGGGATAGAAGAGGTATTAGACCTGCTATGTGGAAAATACTGCTGCTCCTAGGTGTTTTACATATATCTTTGTTTAATTTTTACAGTAACTCTTTGATGTAGATAATGATATCTCTATTGTACAAATGAGAGATCTGAGGCTCAAGAAAAGTTAAATAACAGACTCCAAGTTACACAGTAAGTGGAAGAGGTGACATTCAAATGTACTTCTGTCTGACTCCAAATCACAGGCTCTTTCTGTAATATCATGTTTTCATAGGTGAAGGGAAGAAAGAGAGAGAAAAATAACTGGATAAGAATATGGGAGGAAGAAATGAGATAGAGAAATGAGAGAAAAATGAGAGGTGGGAAAGGAGGGAGGGAGATTGGTATTGAGAATTGTAACTTAGTGCAAAAACTGGTAATATTACCAACATATCCCTCAGGAGTCAAGGTCAAAGGAAAAGTTTTGATTTGTTTTAAATCTCAAATCATGGTAAGGGTTATTAACTTGGATTCAGAAGACCTGAAGTTTGGTCTTCACTTTGCCAATCATTATTTATCTATCATTGGGCAAGTCATTTCCTTCTCTGTGTCTGAATTTCCTTATTTGCAAAATAAAAATAATAAAATTTGTACTTTTTTTCTGGTAGGGAGGGAGATTTTTATCCTTTATCTCATATAAATACTTGATGTGTATGTGATTTAAGAAAGAAAAGGCATTCTATGGGTGTCCCTTATTAAACAGAAATTCTCCTAAGAGAATTTTGAACTTAAATATGAAGTTTCTGAAGTTACCAAGTCATTGAGAGTTGTATGAAATGGCAGGACACCTTTAATCTGAAGTCTGCTGCTGCCATAAGTTAGAAGACCAGACATAATTTCTGGTTAAGGTCTAAACAGCCAGTAATTTGAAAGGCTATACTAAACCTTGTTTGGCTCCTACCTAAGGGCTCTCAATTAAACTTCTGATCAACCAATCAGTTAACATGCCAGTCAACACATATTTGTGGAGCACTTTGTAAAGTGCCTAACTCTAGAGATTTCAAGAGATAGCCACCATATAAGACGTGTTCCCTGGAAGTGACAGTTTTGTTGAAGACAGGTACTACTGCAAGCCCAGGAAACAAAAACCTTGAAGTTCTGAAACCATGGGGTAGGATCTAAGAACAACATTTATTCAGTGAAAAGAGTCGTCATTATAGGCTGCTGTGGTTGGGTAGCTTTTTGTAAAAAGAAAGAACTAAATCTAGGCCAGAGGGTTCTATAGGATATAAGTAGGTTGGGGAGGAAGAAAGACATTCATTCCAGTTAATGCAACTGCTTCATGTCTTAAAGACAAAGACAGGAGACTGAGGCCAGTTGGTTCACCCCACAGTGAGCTAGCAGTATGAGCTCCCTGAGGGCAGGGGATATGTTATTTTTTAATTTATTCATTAATTCATGCACTAACTTATTAAGTGTCTGTTCTAGAAGCTGAGCTATTCTTCCTATGGCCTATGAAACCAACACAGAGCTCCATAAGTTATGCTTGTATTTGTTTTCTAACAAATACTGTCATAGTGAATATCCTGGACCAGGCACTAGTTTTCCATTTTAACACACATTAATTTATTTTAAGCCCATTTTACAGATGAGAAAAATTGAGGAATAGAGAGGTTAAGTAAATTGCCCAATGTCACACTGCATATGTGGCTGGGTAAATGAATCAATGAATCTCTGCTTGATTGTTACAAAGTGGTGAGATACAAAGGTGAATGGCTTTGAGCCAGTTATTTTGATGAACCCTGAAAACTGGGCTATAGAATGGCTTCAGGATGGGAGTAAGTAGCCATTTTGTTGTTTTGGAGGATTAGAGTTAATATATTAAAAATAAAGCTCCTAGCATAGTACCAGCCACATAAGTGCTTCCATGAGGAAAGACCTGAACTGAACAATAGCAGGGAGCACTTTGAGGGAATCAGTCATCTTGACAATGTACTGATGTTATACATTAGCAAGTTAACAGATGTTAGTAGTAATGCACACCATTTGGACTGGGAAAAATGAATGAGAGGTAGGAGTTGGAGGCAAAGCCAATATTTCTAATTTAAAAGGTTCTAAGTGGTGATGGAGATTGGGAGGGCTAACCAGTTGTTCAGTTTTGGATTTTCTGAGACTGAGGTGTCTGTAGGACAATCAAGTTAAGAAGTCCCATAGGCAGTTCAAAAAAAAAGGATTTGTTTACTTAAGGCCACTGATCAGTTAAAACAACAAATCATTACTTTAGGAACATAATAGTTAACATAGACAATTTATTAATTTGCTGATTGTTGTGGAAATTAGGTAGATGCCAGACAATCTCAGGCCTCAATAGACATTGGAACAGGCCTGCATGGTTATTTAATGGGCCTTTCTGGTCATAGCTTGGTCTTGCTAGCTCCTTCAGTCTGCATGATACCTAGTCACCTCAGGTATTAGTGACTGAAGTTCTTTCTGACTTAGTACTTTGAAGTGATATGAAAGTCTAAAAATTAAACAAAAAATAGAAGAAACTGTCAAAAGGCCAAACTTCAGACATGAAGTTTGAAATGTTAAAATGTTCTAGGCTGTGAATAAAACAAACAAACAAACAAACAAACAAACAAACACCTCAGTTGATTTGCCAAGATGTTGGATTGTTTTCTCTATGTGAAAAACACAATGTGGAAGCTTGGAAAGCAAACCTCAAACCACTGGAGTTTCAACTCTGTATTGCATGTTTGTTATTAGCAGTTTGATACTCTTTGTATAGTATATATTATTATTATTATTCTGTGAATATCATTGTTAATATTTACAATTGTGTTGGTTCTTAAATGTGACTTTCGAGAAAGCACTGTTAAAATTGCAAGTACTATTTAATTGCCTTCAGTGGTGTCTTCACCAAACTCTCATCCTGATTTTTATATTAAAATAAGGAGGGTGCAATAGGAATTCACTTTATAAATTCATTTGTTGCAAGTTTGGGTGGAAAACATTGCTTTATTATTAAGAGACTTTTGCAAATTTTGAGTGATTACTTGACCCAAACCCCATCTCTGATACCCTTCATATTTACATGTAATTCTCAGAAAAGGTTACTTTGTGTGCTGAAGGGCCTGCCAATCCATCCTACTCCCATCCTTCTTAGATTTGCTTTCTAGATTCATTCCTTCATTTTTGCAGCATCACCTGCTTTTCTGCATGGTGAAAAACTAAAATTCAGAATGTTTTAAAGATGCTGCTGCTAGGGAACTTGCAATATAGACCTGAAACTCCAATGGTTTGAGGTTTGCTTTCCAAGCCTCCACATTCACTCCCTCTCTACTTCCTTGTAAACAAAACTTACTTCTTGATTAAAGGCTAATAGGCACATGGGTTCCTTTACCTAACTCTCCTCTCTGACAAGGTGAAATAGCCTGTAATTTATATTTGAAACTGATTTGACTATCTAGCTACTGGGGGTATTTTTGTGAAAAAAACTACCCAAGTGCTCTGGCTTTTATAAGTCAGCTTGCTAACTTCTCTCTGCTGTGTGAGTCATGCCTGGTGGGAGGACAAGACTCTCCCTCTCTGGACATAAAGGGTTAAATAAGTAATTTTCATGTTTTCCTGTGCCATTGGCTGGAGAAATGTGTAGTGTTCTGAAACCTGCACATACTGTATCTGCTTAAGGAAGGTTTTGGCTCTTAGCTTTTCTCAGCTGCATTAGGGTTCAGGTTACATCCCTCTCCCCTTCTAGCCACTAATAAAAGTCAAAGAATTAAGGATCAGGGAGAGTTAATTCCCATTGCTAAGACCTAGATGGGGTCCTTCCAGCTCTCATGCCTGCTTCTTGGTTGGATCCCTATTTTAAGGCTGAGCTCTAGTCTAAGCCTGTAAGTGACAGTGATCTGGAACAGGCCCCAGAAAAGCACATGACAATCAGTTTTTGCCCTATTCTGGCAGTTCTCTGTCTCTGTCTCCCTCTCCCTCTCCTTCTCCCCCTCCCCACCCTCCCTCTCCCTCTCCTCCTGCTCCTTTCTGTTGAGATCTTAGGAGAGACCAGTGACCGCAGGGAACAAACCAACTGATGCTATTACAGGAATTGAAATGATATATCATAGTGCCTCTCTTCTAAACTGGAAGATTTGGATGAAGTTTCTACTTTTCTTTAAGGCCCTGACAAACTTCAGTACAACATTAGGAGTCTCATGCAGAATAAGAAATGTCATTGATATCTCACCTAGCTTAAAAGAGATGTAAAGTAATGAGCTCTGAGCAAGTGAGCTCAAGACAGAGGGTAGCTTTGAAGGAGGATCTTGCAGGAGGTGGGACAGATAAGAAGAAGCCTTCTTCTGGAACAACTATACTACTGTAGTGGCCTCCTGAATGGATTCCCTCCCTTTGATCATCCCCTCCCTTCCCACTTAAAATTATTGCATGACTCTCTGCTACCTGTAGGATAGAGCTCAAACTACTTTAGCTTGGCGTATGGACTATTCTCCATCTGGCTGTAGTCTTTCTAGAACTCCTTCTAGGACCTGGGTTTTCAGGCAAATGGTTTTCTTTCTGCCCCAAACATACCTGCGAAATCTGAACTCCAACTTTCCCATTTCCATATTCTTTGAGTGGCTCAGCTTCACACTACATACTTGGAAGGCCTTCTCATCTCTTTTTCCTCCCCACCCAGTTGTGCCTAAACTTTAAGCTCTAGCTCTAAGCCTCAAGGGCATCATCTCAGTCTCTCCTGGTAGAAGTAATCTCTCCCTTTTTGGAATGTGGGAGTTCTGATTTTCCAGTAGAAATCTTTGGATTCTTTGGCTGCCTTATGTTTGGCTTGCTGAACCAAAATCTTCTAGAATTCAATGGCTTTCTTTACCACCCTCTGCACAGAGCACAGAATGAACTCTCCATAATGTTTGGTTAAAGGAGACAAGAAAAATTTTGTACTCAGTAATTGGTCATTTCTGTCTTTCCAATCCCAAATTAGAAAGAGGATATGACTTGAAGAGCTAGATATACTATCCAGTCTTTCTGTGACACTTAGTAAGTGGAATGAGCCTTGAATGATACACACACACACGTGAGCTAGGGACAGAGAGAACACATAGAAGGAAACAGTCGCCTGGGCAGAAGATGAGAGGGATCCCATATAAAACCCTGGATGAGAGGGGGGATGGCAGAAAGGAGGATGGGAGTAGTTACCTGCTTGCCCCAGAGCAGCCTGGAATTTGGTTTGAAACAGTTGGGTTTCTTGTTTTTGCAGCTCCTGTGTGTGAACTGTGTTCTTGAGGCTTGTATGTGGCAGAGGCCTGCTGGCTAATGATTACAGCATTCCCCTTGCTATTGGGAAGGGTTGTTGTGAGACAAACAGCAGCCACCCATCTTGTTGCTGTGTTCAGGGAGGGTATAGTGTGAGTGTTTGGCCTGACTCAAGTTTTTTCACTGCTTCAGCTGAAAGGAGATAGCTTTATGTGAACATATTGTGTGTGTGTGTGTGTGTGTGTGTGTGTGTGTGTGCTTTCACTTTTGCTTAAGCAAGTCTTAACGTGTTCTGTCTGACTAGCCTTAGATGTGAGTCACTGTCTGGTATTTATACTCAATGCCTTAAGTGTCCTCATTATTTGACCATGACATTCCTTTTCTCACTATTTTACTCAAAGCTGAGAATGCTGAGAAGGGCCAGAAAGAATCATCTCTGTCTTCCATCCTAATGGAGTCTAATCTAAGTGGTGGCTAAATGACTCTGGAGGTCAATTAGGTTATGTCAGGGGACTAAAGGAAACAGATTGAAACTCACAGTGGCAGTACTATGACAGTTTAAAAGACACACTGTGGGGACTTTTCTTAGTTTGTTTCTGTCCAGACTACTGCTGGAGAGTTTGTCTCACTGGAGCTAACTTTAGGAACAGGCCTCAAAAGGGATGCCAGGAACTGTTTTTCCTTATTAGGATCACATAGTAAGTTTGAAAGGAGTACAGCCAATCTGAGAAAGTCTAGAGGAAATGCTTCAGCCTTTGCAGGTATTAGTGGGAGAAGCAGAGAATGTTAGCTTGCTTCTTACTTCTGTTCCTATTAACATCCTTCTAAAGTTGAAATTTTTGTCTTGGAAGCATGCTCCTAGAGTGGAAATGGTAAACCCCATCAGGGCCACTGTTATCAAAGGAAAAGAGCCTCAGAGAGGAAGGACATGACTGCCAGCATGGTCATTTGGAGGCCAGGCAGCCAGTAAATCATTTGAGAATGAATTAAAAGTTCAAAGGGCAGGAGGGAATTCTTTGGCTGACCTTATAGGTGCTTGAAAAATCAAAGGGATAACTAATGTGCTTTTATTTTTTTGAGGGCTATTTTGAAGGGCCAACAGGATGGAAGTGCACAGTAGGAAATTGGCATTGCTGCTTTCGTGTGCTTGGGAGCCTTACCTCTGGGCCGGGGATGATTAAAGTTACTATTAATTAAATGCCAGTTATGTTCTGAGAACTCTGTATGTACAATCTCTGATCTTCTCATCACTAGTATAAATTAAGTGATAGTATTCCTGTTTTACAGATGAAAAAAGAAAAAAAAACTGGGCTTAGAGAAGCCAGACAACATTTTCAAAGTAACAAAGTCTGTAAATAAGTGGTAGAGCTGTGATGTGAACCCAGGTCTACCTAACCCCAAATCCTATGCTTGTCCCCCTATACTTTGGAATTTTGTTGAAAAGATCCCCTTTTTTGCCTCATGATCTCTTTTTTAATACCAATATTAACTATTCCTGACCACATTTAGTGTGCCATAACATTGGTAAAAAGTGCGTCACACAGACCCATCATTCCCAAGCTTGCCAGGAAAATTGCTAAATATGCAAATTAGACTCTCAGGATTAAATAATATAATGTATGAGAGGTTCTTGGTAGTATTCCTATTCTAAGATACAGAAATTGAGGTTAAGAGGGTTAAGTAACTTTCCAAAATTCATTAGAACAATAAGTGGCAAGGTAGTAGTCAAAATTCAGTTTATTGGATTTTAGAGTGCCTGTTCTTCCCAGCGACCCTGTTGCCTTTCAAACTGGGATGGGGGGAGCAATAAACAAAAAACTCAACTTGACTCTCTTGGCCCCTACAAACCTATCCATCTCAAATGCCTTTTTTGCCATTTGTTAAGTGTGGAGTGGTCTCCCTTCCCCATTCCCTCCCTTCTCCTTTTCCTAATACTATTTGTTTAAATTGTTGTTTGGGGGATAGGTGACAAATGTTCATGGAACAAAAATAAAATTGTATAAATTGGCAAGTGTTTATCACTAATTTCTCTACCCGGGGGCAACCACTCTTACTAATTCCTTCTGTACCCTATAGGTTCACAATTTCCTAAACATGCTCAGTACTTTGTTCATTATCTTCTCTCCATATCTTTCTAGTACTATCTACCTGATGAAATCCTGCCTATTCTTGAGGTCCATCACAAATTTTACTTCCTTCTGGTCCTATTCTACCCTATCTTCTATCTCTCCATTCTTCCATTCCTCCCCACCCCCAAAAATTCTTACGTATTTTGCCCCTCTCTTTTAGAGCTCGCCATGTTCTTTATAATGAGTAGTGTGAACTTGTTTTATATTCCTCATGAAGATTATTTCTTTTCATACTTTACGTCTCTAAAAATCTTTTATTTCTGAATTTGGTTTTGTTCTTAGGCTCTAAATTTCATTTCTGCCATTGCCCTGTGGTTCTCGAGTACCATCAGTGACAGAGACAAAAAAATCAAACATTTCAAGCATTGCCATCCATAGTATGTATTTATTAATTTTATAAATATGATATAAAATTTATGTATTAATTATATTATAATATTAATTATACATATAATTATAGTTATAACTATAACTATATATATATATAGTTATAGACTGGTAGCTGTTTGAGGAACAACATAAAAATGAAGAAATTTTATTAGAGCCATTGTCCCCAATCTGACTGTCTTAATATTTATTACTTCTCATTTCTCTTGCCCTTAACATTTATTGCTATGCTATCTACAAACTGATATAAATTTTCCTTTTTTACATTGATGGATAGATGGATGGATAGATAGATATTTCACCACTTCATCTAGAGATTGTGAATGTGTGTGTTGGGGTGGAGTAGGTGGTAGTGGTGGTGGTTAGATGATTAAAGGTAGGTGATTGTTGGGGAATAGAAAGGTTCTTTGTCTTCCATGCTTAAGAAAAAACAACTTTATTTTACCCACTTTATTGATGTATAACAGTATATATTTAAAGTGTACAATATGATGGTTTGATATATGTACACTTATTTGGTGAGAACCCTTAAGAACTACTCTCTTAGCAAATTTCAAGTATACAATACAGTATTATTAACTGTAGTCACCATTCAGTACATTAGATCCTCAGAACTTATTCATCTTATAACTGAAAGTTGGAAACCTTTGACCAACATCTCCCATTTCACTGACCCCCAACTCCTATCAACCACCATTCTACTCTTGGTTTCTATGAGTTTGGACTTTTCTTTTTTTTTTTTATTTCACATATAAGTATACCATACAGTATTTGTCTTTCTCTGTCTGGTTTATTTCACTTAGCATAGTGCTTTCCAGGTTCATGTTATCAATGACAGGATTTCCTTCTTTTTATGGCTAAATAATATTCTACTGTTTGTGATATATATAGATATATATAGAGATAGAGATAGAGATATATATTTATATCTGTATCTACATATCTTTTCCATTCATCATTCATAAATGGACACTTGGGTTGTTTCCATATATCAGCTATCAAGAACATGGGAGTGCATATATTTTCATGAGATACTGATTTCACTTTCAGATATATTCCCAGAAGTAGGATTGTTGTATCAAATGATAGTTAAATTTTTACATTTTTGAGGAACCTTCATACTATTTTCCACAATGGCTATACCAATTTTCATTCCTACGAAGAGTATACAAGAGTTCTCCTTTCTCAACATCCTTGCCAACATTTGTTATCTCTTGTCTTCTTGATAATAGCCATCCTAACAGATGTGAGGTGATATCTCATAGTGGTTTTTATTTGCATTCCCCTGATGATTAGATGTTGAGCACCTTTTCACATACCTGTTGGTCATTTGTATATTCAGGTTCTTTCCTATTTTTTGTCTTTATGGAAATATAATAGACAATTAGTTGCTTGTATTTACATTGTACAAATCAGTGAGTTTTCTTTTCCACTTATAGTTGGCATACAGTTATATGCCAGTTTCAGTTGTATAGCATAGTGATCAGAGATCCATATAACTAGTAAAGTGATCACCACACTAAATCTAATACCCTTCTTCCCTCTTACATATTTATTACAACATTATTAACCATTTTCCGCATGCAACACTCAACATCTCCATGTCTATTCAGCAACTGACATTTGTACATCTTAATCCTTTGGCCCTTTTTTTTACCATCCCCTAACCCTACTCCCAACTATTAGCCCTCTAAATATTCTCTGTGTCTATGAGTTTATTTCTACTTTTGTTGTTGTTGTTGATTTTATTCTTTAGATTCCACATGTACATGAAATCATTTTATATTTGTCTTCCTCTATCTGACCCATTTCATTCAGCGGAATACCTTCTAGGTCCATCAAGGCAATATCTTTTTCCATCTCTTTCCTTTTAGTCTGTATGTGTCTTTTAATCTGAAGTAAGTCTCTTGTAGGCAGCATATGTGGGGTCTTGTTTTCTTATCCATTCAGCCACTCTGTCCTTTGGTTGGAGCAGTTAAATCTTTTCCATTGAGGTACTTGTTATTACCCTTCTTTATTTCTGTTTTTAACACACATTTTTTTCTTCTTAAAGAAGTCCCTCCAATATTTCCTGTAATATTGGCTTGGTGGTGATAAATTCCTTTAGCTTATTTTTGTCTGGGAAGCTCTTTATCTGTCTTTCAACTTTAAATGACAGATTTACTTGATAAAGTTTTCTTCATTGTAGATCCTGGGTTTTCATCACATCGAATATTTTGTGTCAAGCCCTTCTGTCCTGCATAGTTTCTTTTGAGAAATCAGCTGCCAGTCTTATGGGTGCTCACTTGTAGGTAACTAACTGCTTTTCTCTTGCTGCTTTTAAGATTCTCTCTCTGTATTTAACCTTTAGTATTTTAATTATGATGTGTCTTGCTGTGGGCCTCTTTGGATTCCTGGTTTTGGGGATTCTCTGAGCTTCTTGGGGTTGTAATGTCTATTTCCTTCACCAGGTTAAGGAAGTTTTCCATCATTATTTCTTCACATATATCTTCAACTTCTTGTTCTCCCTCTTCAGGTACCCCTATGACATAGATATTTTTACCTTTAATAGTGTCCCATAGGCTCCTAAAATTATTATTACAGTCTTTTCTTTTTTTCTTGCCATTCTGATTGAGTGTCCTTGGCTTTCCATTCTCCATATAGATCATTTGATCCTCTTCTTTATTCACTTTGTTTATTACTTTGTTTATTCCATTTAATATACTTCTCATCCCAGATAATGTATTCTTCAGTTCTGACTGATTCCCATTTATAATTTCCATTTACACTTTTATGTTTTTTTAATCTCTTTGTTAAAGTTCTCAGTGAATTCATCTACACTTCCCTTAAGTTCAATTGAGCATCCTTATAAAGAGCGTTTGAACTCTGCATATGGCAGATTGCTTTACTCCATTATTTTTGGATCTCTGTTTGTTCTCTCATATGCTTTCTGCTCCTTTATCTTCCCATTTTGGCTGTCTTTCTGTGTCTGTTTCTATGTACTAAGCAAAGCTCCTAAGTCTTCTGGTCTCATTAGTGTGGATTTGTGTTGTAGGTGTGCAGTGGCACAGTGCTGAGAAGAGTTCAGCTGCAGGCCAAATTTAGCCCAAGCTTGTTCCCCTCTGGGGCCACCTGTTAAGATTCAGCAAGCAATCCACAGATACTGTGCTTATAGTTGCCTTAAAAGGCCACACCTGGTATAGCAACTATGGAAAACAATATGGAGGTTCTTCAAATAACTAAGAATTGATCTACCATATGATCCAGCAATCCTTCTACTGGGTATTTACCCCAAAGAGCTTGAAACCCATATCCAAAAAGATATTTGCACATCAATATTTATAGCAGCATTATTCACAGTGGCTAGGACATGGAAGCAACTGAAGTGTCCTACGATAGATGATTGGCTAAAGAAGCTGTGTTAGGTATATACAATGGACTATTACTCAGCCATAAGAAGAGATGAAATACTTCCATTTGCGACAACATGGATGGATCTCGAAAAAATCATACTAAGTGAAATAAGCCAGACAGAAAAAGTTGAAAATCACATGATATCACTTATATGTGGGATAGAAACCTAAAAGGAACAAAATAAACAGAACAAACAGAGACTCATGGGCATGGACTATAGCCTTGTGGTTCCCAGAGGGTAGTGGGTGGGGGATGATGGGGGAGGTAGGCGGGGTAAGTGGGTCAAATATGTGGTGACAGAAAGAAATCTAACTATGGAGGTAAACATACAGTGTAATTATATATATATATATAGATAGATAGATAGATAGATAGATAGATAGATATAGATATAGATATAGATACCCCTTACTCTTAAAGTGTACAGCTGAAATTTATTGGATTTTGTTAACCAATGTCACCATAATAAATAAATAAATAAACAAACAAACAAATAAATAAATAAAATGTAATTTGCTTAAAAAAAAAAAGGCCACACCAGAAACCAAGACCAGCTGCCTCCAGTATGAGTCTAAAAGCTGCTCAGAAAGGAGCATCTGAGTTGCCGAGGATATACTGGATGTGGCTTGGGTAGGGCAATGAATTGAGGTAGGTAGAGTTTCAGGGAATCCTCTGGGCGGAGTGACCTCTGTTACCCAGTTTGATGAGGTCTCCGCTATGGCAGTGTTGGTTCCCCAGACTGGGATGGGGGAGGGCTCAACAGAGGAATAATAGATACTGCTGGCACTTCTGTATAGAGCGAGTCTTGCCTCAGCCCTCATTATGACAGCTCAGTGTCCCCCATAAGTCCCTGGTGCCCCCTACGCAGCCTAACCTGCAGTGGTGCTCAGAATGAAGAGGTCTGTCTCCTCAGAAGTCTGCTTGTGGACATGGTCCCTTTAGGAGGCATCTGTAGCCACCGTAGCCTCTGTCCCACTCAGCTGCTTGGGATCGGGCAGACTCATGCCCCATCTTATCTTCTTCCTTTGCAGGGTGATTTCTTGGATTTTTTCCCTAGTTTTGTGGCTTGTTCGTCTAGATCCCAGGCAATTTTTCCTTGCTGTTTGCTCCTTGTTTCTGTCACAACTTTGATTTGGTCGCCAGAGGGATGAACAGAGCCTCTATCATCTATACCATTTTTTTTCCATCCTTTCCCTTTGCCCATTTTTAATTGGGTTGTTTGTTTGTTTTTTTGCTATTGAATTGTAGGAGTTCCTTATATATTTTGTATATTAAGCCCTTATCAGATATATGGTTTGCAAATATTTTCTCCTATTTTGTAGGTTGCTTTTTCACTCTGTTCATTGTTTCCTTTTTTGTGGAGAAGCTTTTTAGTTTGTTGTAGTCCCAGTTGTTTAGTTTTACTTTTGTCACCTGTGCTTTTGGTGTCATATCCAAGAAATCATTTCCAAGACCAACATCATGAAAATTTCCCTCTATGTTTTCTTCTAGGAGTTTTATGGTTTCAGGTCTTACATTTAAGTCTTTAATCCATTTCGAGTTTATTTTTGTGACTGGTGTGATTAGGAGTCTAGCTTCATTCATTTACATGTGGATATCTAGTTTTCTCAACAGCATTTGTTGATGAGATTGTTTTTTCTCATTGTGTGTTCTTTGCTCCCTTTTCAAAGATTAGTGGGCTATATATACTTGGCTTATTTCTGGGCCCTCTATTCTGTTCTATTGGTCCACATTTTTATGCCAGTATCATACTATTTTGATTACTCTAGCTTTGTAATATAGTCTGAAGTCAAGAAGCATAATGCCTCCAGCTTTGTTCTTTTTCAAGTTTGCTTCGGCTATCCGTGGTCTTTTGTGATTCTTTATGAAATTTAGCATTTTTTCTATTTATGGGAAAGATGCCATTGGAATTTTGATAGAGATTGCATTGAATCTGTAGATTGCTTTTAGCAGTACAGACATTTTTACAATATTAATTCTTACAATTCAGAACACAGGGTATTTGTCCAGTTATTTGTGTCTTCAATGTCTTTCATCAACATCTTATACTTTTCAGTGTATAGGTTTTTCACTTCCTTGGTTAAATGTATTACTAAGTATTTTATTGTTTGTGATGCTACTGTAAATGAGATTGCTTTCTTAATTTCTTTTTCAGATAGTTTGTTGTTAACGTAGAAACGTGACTGAATTTTGTATGTTGATTTTGTATTTTAAAACTTTACTCAATTCCTTTATTCTAACATATTGTGGTTGAGTCTTTAGGGTTTTCTATAGATGAGATCATGTCTTCTGCAAACAGAGACAATTTTACTTTTTCATGTCCAATTTGGATGTCTTTTTTTTTTTCCTTTTTCTTGCCCAGTGTCTCTGGTTAGGACTTCCAGTACTGTGTTGAATAGAAGTCTAAAAAGAGTGGGCTTCTTTGTCATGTTATTGATCTTAGAGAGAAAGCTATTAGCTTAATATTGATTACTTCACATATTCCCTCTCCCTTGCCCTTAACATTTATTGCTATACTATCTACAAACTGATATGAATTTTGCTTTTTTACATAATTGAATGGATAGGCAGATACTTTACCACTCAGCCTAAAGATTGTGAATTTTAGTGTGTGTGTGTGTGTGTGTGTGTGTGTGTGTGTGTGTGTGTGTGTGAGAGAGAGAGAGAGAGAGAGAGACAGAGAGAGAGAGAGAGAGAGAGAGAAGGAGAGAGAGCGAGGGAGGAAAAGGTGGTGATGGTGGTGTTTATGTGGTGGGGAGGGGTTGGAGTAGAAAGGTTCCTTGTATTCTGTGCTAAGAAAGCCCCTTTAAAATGCTACATCCTACAGAACTTCCTCCCTTTTTCTCTCCTTCCTGCCTTCTTCTCTTCTTCCTCCCTTCTTCTCTGTCTATTCCCTCCCTTCTTTTGGTAGTGATTGTTTTTTCCCATTTGTATTTTGCAAATGAATTCCATCTGAAGTTTCTGAGCTTTCTGTTTGAGTGAGATATGCTTATCTAGCATGTTAGACAAGAACATGATTTACTACCCAGACAGACTAATTCAATACGTAACACGTCATTCTCTGAAGGATCATGATACTGTTGCTAATTCCCTGTGTGTACCAATTTAATTATGCTTCAGAAGTCAGAAAAATTTTAGTTCCAGTTGCAGTGTTCCAGTTCACTAAGCATTAACTATAAATCACTAGTGGATACTTTAAAAAAATCCGTTGATGTATTGACTGGTATTTTACATGAGTATAATCCAACTACCTAAGGGTCTCAAAGTTGATTTTGCAAAGTAAAAATGTGCTCTTGATCTCTCTCTCTGGCCCCATAACGTCTTTATCAACCCTCACCCTATCCTGTATACCTTTCACAGGGCCCCCTTTTCTTTTTCCTTCGTATATTTCATCAGACTCTTTAAGGGAGTCATAGACTGGTTGTGATTATTACTGAACCATTTGGGAACCACACGTCTTATTTTGTCTTCTAGTTTTGTGAATAATGGTTATGTCTTCTTAACTGAATTTAAAAAAAAAGACTTGTTTTTAACTATTGAAAAACTTATTACCAGGTAGCCTTGTTTTAATTTCATCATTCAATAAAGCCAAAGTTAATAATCCTTTTTTCTTTTCTTTCAGCTAACACCTGAAATCTATTCTACAGGAGGGTGACACTAGTTACTTCAATATATATTAGTGTGCAGCCTTTATGACCCCTTATTGTTTTTACTAACTATCTTCTGGACTAGAAGGGTCTGGGAGTCATTATTTAGTCTCTTTTTCCAGAATGAATTGTGCATATGGTGTAAAGTTGACTACAAAGTAAGGATAATGGTTTTATTTGAGAAATCAGTACTTATTTTACAAGTATATTCACTATGGTGTTGGGCAAAGTTGACTTGATTTTATATTTTATAACTTTATTGAAGTATAATTGATGCATAATAAATTATACATGTATAAATGCATATACAACTTGATGAGTTTTGACAATGCCCATGAAACCATGACTACAATAAACATGATGAACATGTCTGTCACCCCCTAAAGTTTCTTTGTACCCCTTTGCAATTCACCTCCACAACCTCTGGGTAATCACTGATCTGCATTCTATCACTATAGATTAGTTTGCATGTTCTAGAATTTTATATCAATAGAATCATATAGTATGTATTTTTGTTTCCCTTTCACTCAGCATAAATATTTTCACAATTGTCCATACTTTTGCATGTATCAACTCTTTGTTTCCTTTCATTGCTGAGTAATATTCCATTGCATGGGTGTACCATAATTTGCTTTTACATTCACTTGTTGTTGAACATTTGGATTGTCTCTAGCTATTATGAATAGGGCTATTGTGAATAAAGTTGCTATGAACATTTGTGTATAAGTCTTTGTGTGAACATAGTTTCATTTCTCTTGGTTAAATCTACAAGTGGAATGACTAAATCATGTGGTAGGTATATCTTTATCATTTAAAAAAGTTGCCAAATTATTTCCCAGAATGATTGTAAATATCTTAATCAGAAATATAAGAAAGTTTCATTCCTCCACAACCTTACCTGATTTATTATGGCCAGGTTTTTGTTTTTGTTTTTAATCTTAGCCATTCTAGTAAGTAGGTATTGGGATATCTTTATAGTTTTAATTTATAGTTTTCTAATGACTAGCAATATTGAGCATCTATTCATGAGCTTATTTGCCACATGATTATCTTCTTTAATGAAATATCTATTTAAATATTTTCCCCATTTTATTGTTTTTTTCTCTTCTAACGTTGAGTTGTAAGAGGTCTTTATATATTCTAGATACAAGTCCTTCATTGGATATATGTGATTTTCAAATATTTTCTCCCAGTCTGTGGCTTGCCTTTTCATTTCTTAACAGTGTCTTCTGAAAAATAAAAGGTTTTAATGGATGTAGTACAGCGTAAACATTTTTTTCTTTTATAGTTTCTGCTTTTTGTGTTCTATTTAAGAAATCTTTGCCTTACTCAAGGAAACTATGGTTTTCCTCCTATATTTTTGTGTAGAAATTATAAAGTTTTAATTCTTGCATCTGGGTTTAGGATACATTTTAGGTTAATTTTTGTATGTTATATGAGGTAAGGGCCAAGGTATTTTTGTTTGCTTTTCATTTTTGTTTGTTTTACTTGTGGACATTCAGTTACTCTAGCACTATTTGTTGAAAAGATTACCCTTTTCCCTTTTAATTGCTTTGGCACCTTTGTCAAAAATCAATTGACCTTTAACATGTGGATCTATTTTGGGACATGTATGTTTATCTTTATGCCAAACTCACATTGTTTTAATTACTGTACCTTTAAAATTTCTTGAAATCAACTAGTATAAGCCTTCCAAATTTATTCTTTTTCAAAAGTGTTTGGCTATTCCCAATTGTTTGAATGTCTATATAAAGTTTTGAATCAACTTGCCAATTTCTCTTTAAAAAGTCTGCTGGGATTTGGATTGGGATTACACTGTGTCTATAGATCAATTAACATTTTAACAATACTGACTCTTGCGATCTAGGAACAAGGTATGTCTCTATTTGTTTAGATCTTTAGTTTATGTCATCCATGTTTTGAATTTCAGTCTACAGATCTTGGACACCTTTTGTCAAATTTATCCGTAAGTGTTTAATATTTTTGATACTATTATAAAATGATTTATATTTTAAAAATTTACTTTCTGATTATTAATTGCTAACCTATAAATATTTTATATATAGTATTCTGCAACTTTACTAATCTCACTTATTCTAGTACCCTTTTTGTGGAATTTCTGAGAATTTTCTACCTAGCTGATCATATTATCTAGGAATAAAACTGATTTCACTTTCTTTCCAATCTATATTTGAACCTGGTTTTAAATAGCAGTGTGAAAGCTGGATATGTTATGTAACTTCTTTTAAACCTTGGTTTCCTCATCAGCAGTATGGGGATTATATATTACCTACTCATAGAGTTATCATGATAATTAAATGAGATAATGTAGATAATGTTACTTCTACAGGACCAGGTATATTATATAATCCCTAAATGCTCATCTTTTGGGCACTCCTCCTATTTCACAAATTCCACATCCATAGTAAGGGATGTCTTCCAAACATTAATTTACTTTTAAATATCTGTCATCAGTGAATTTATCCAAACCCAGGAAAAAAAAAAAAAGATCTATATTGTCAGGCTGTTCTAAATTTTGGGGATGATGTGTTTTCTAAATGTACTAATCATATGGAGTTGGACTTCATTTTATTTGTTACCATTTTTAAGCCTTCTTTTGGACCTTCTCCAGTTTGATACTCTTATCCCTGAAATGTGGTGACCAGACTTTCACACAATATCCCAAGTGAGGGCAAACCATGAAGAAGGAATTTGGAGCAGGGTTAGGTGAAGGAGTGAGAGAAGGGAGCATCTTATCATTTGTTTTTCTGTTCCTAACATATCTAGACCAATTATTTTGGCTGAAACAGCAAATTAGGCTGGTGTCTTCAGGAAACATTCTACAGTGATTTCCAGATCCTTTTCCTTGCTCAGAGCTGATAGCTTGGAGCCCATATTCCAAGAGGCAGAAACCTATATTTTTAAAAAAGGTACCAATTACCTTATACTTATTCCTGCTGAGACTGTATCTGGAGTAGCCGGGAGGTCTCTTGGTCTCTAAGACTACAAGTATAAGTAGCAAGGGTCAGATAAAAGCCTCCTTGGAAGTGTCCAACCACTCCCACCCATTGCTCTTCCATATCTGCCCCTCTAACCAAGAGCACTTGCTGGAAATATATGCATATTTTAGAGCTGCCTGCCAATCCTTCCTGGTGACCCCTAACCTTCAGTGGGCTTCAGCTTGATTTACATGACAAGTGAGGAGAAAAATAAGAATTTTGGTTTAGAAAAATGAAGATAAGATGCCTATATCAGATCGTCCTTTCATGTTAGCCTCCTATTATCATACCAGTTTTAGATCTTAAATATGTAGAATGAAGGAAATTTTGCAACTTAACTTAGTATAGTTTGATGACTCTTATGTTAGGAAAGAGAATATACCCAAGTGACCTTAAATTAGCTCTAATAGTTGGAGGGATGGGACAGGGGTGGAGATAAGGGAAGAAGGATTTTGTCCAGGCAAAAGATAAATTTAATTTGAGATTTTACTATGGTGAGGACAAGAGGAATTTTAGTAACCTGGCTGTTTAAATTGCCCCCAGTGCTTCTAAACATACTCAGGTAGGCCACTGTTTGTCTCCTAACTTATTTTTCCCTAAATTATGTATGCATTCAGTAAACATGGTTGGGTATCTGTTACGTGTAAGGCTCCTATTTCTGAAACATGAGTTATTTCCTTCTCTCTCTCTTTTTCTTTTTGGCTTAGCAAAGTGACTATTAAGATGATTATTCAATTATTCATTTCAAGCATAGAATTGGAAATTTAGAACATAAACAGTTCCTGACTTAAGAGAACTTTACTCCATGCCACTCCACCCTCACCAGAATTTTAATTCATATAAAGCAAAATACCCTCCAGTCTACAGTTGAGATTGTTAACAAGGTAGTAACCTTGTTCAAGATACTACCATTTTCTAGGCCTCATTTTCCCCATCTGTAAAGTGAAGAGTTTAAGGACCCTTTCAGCCTTCAAAAATTCAAATCCCAAACTTTGTTGCCCTTTGTGAGTGCAATATGAAGCATAACAAATTAATGGAAATGGTGATGATGATGGTTTATTTTCAGATTTTTTTAAACAAAAATTTTAACTACCCATTTGAATGCTAACTCTTGGGAGTTTTGGCTTTTCAGGCAATCAAGTAAAACTCTTATAATATCCAGCTGTATGTTCTTGAAAAGAGATCAAGTGAGTCAGAGATGAAATAGCTGGATCTATTTGGGGTCAGCAATTTAATATTTGCCTTTATATTCATGGTTTTTATTGATATAAAACCCTCTGAGGACACAGACTCCTGAGCTGCCATTAGCTTGTATGATGCTTTTATGCCAGTTACAGAAAGACTCTCTTAGGTACATTCAGTTCTGTATAGAGGCACTAGGTTGGGAAGTAGAGCCCAGTTCCCATTTACTACCTCAACTTGGGGCCTTTATGCAGTGCTTCGACGCTAAGTGATTTCATTGCTAAAGCTTTTCATAATGTTCTTTTCAGATAAGACTCAATTTTGCTTGTTTTTCTAACTTTGTAAATTTGAGTTTTCCAATCAGATCTTATCACTGCCATCACTGACTCATTTTCAGCTGCAGCATCCTTTGAGGTTGCAATGCAATCTTTGCTTCTTCTTCACTTTCCTACCTTTTTGCTTGCTATACCATAGCATTGATTCTAAGTCTCACGATTTCTGACTACTTTTTGTTGACTTTTAAAAATTATCTTATTCATTTTGGCGGCTGAAGTCTCTCACCTGTATACACAGAGAATTCAGTGTCTGTTTTTCTACCCTTAGTATACATGGGGGTGACTCAGGACTCTTGCATACTTCTTAACAAGGATTTATTACTTAACAGCCATATAAAGAGGTTCTCACCCACATGCCAAACACCATACTGGGAGCTCCACAGCTAAGCCTCTGGCCCCAAGGCATTTTCTTTTTACAAGATGCTGCCACTGCTTTCTAAGAGTTTGGAAAACTCACAAAGGCCACCATTTGCCCCTCCCCCTCCCAGTCTTTTCTGCAGAGGGAACATTATACTATTTTGCTAACTCTGGCCCTAATCCCAGGCATTACCTCCCTCTGACATCTTTTAAGAGGTTTGCTTTAACTGGTGCTGGTAGTGGAGATGATGGTGACTGGGCAATTCCCTATGGCAGGAAAGAGGAACCAGAGGTAGCAAAGTCTAAGCAAGGAGTGTTAGAGGAACATTGTAGGCCTTTCTCTTCTTCCTGTGTGTTCCCAATTCCCTGATTTCAGCACAGAAATATCTGTGCGTAATTCCCATCCACGGGGAGTCTAGGTAGCTGAGAATGCTAGTTTTCATTAACTATTTCTTGGCCTGGAATATTGAAGGAGAAAATCCCAAAGACCCAGATGATTACCTTTGGATTATCCTCCACAAACTGCTTCACATTTAGGTCACTGAATGCAATATCCACAATACTATTTTAATTATTTGCATCAGTGAGCTTGTGAGCTCTTACAAAGCTAGATCCCGCTTTTCCAAAACCTGTGTACCCAAAATAGTGAGACCATCAACTTTTACCTCATTCTATATTATCTTTTAAAACCATCAACTATTTATTTTCTCAATTGCCTGTAAAGCTCTCTGCTTATAAACATTAAAGAACATGGACTCCGAAGTCCTTCAGACCTGAATTCAAGTCTAGTTGTGTAAGCTTTGCCTTATGTAAAATATGACCACTATCAATCTCATTGAAGAGTTGTGTGAATTCAGTAAGACTATATATGTTAAATTCCTAGCACACGGTTCATCATGGAAAGATTTCTGTAGTTATAATTATTAACAACCCCGATTTTGAAATACTTATCATAATTATATTACAAAGAAACATTTATAATACCTAAAACTTATATAGTGGTAACTGTGGCAGATGCTGTTTAAGAGTGTCCCATCGCTTCACTCATTTAATGCTCACAACTACCTTTGAATACCTATTAGTATCTACATTTCACATATAAGGAAATTGAGGCACATAGAAGTTAAATAAAATGCCCATACTCACCCAGTTGGAAAGTAGTGGGGTCAGGTTTGTGATCTCAGGTTTGGTAGGTTCTAGATTCCATATTCTTAACCATTATGCTATATTAAATAAACTTGATCATGGTTACTTTTAAATATGGCCTTTAAAACTATTTTTAGTTGATAAGCACTTACTGAGGCCCTCCTGAATGAGAGGGATTGAGACAAAGGAAGAGAAATATGTAAGTTACTACCTTTTAACTATTTTAGCATCTAAGAGAGGTGATGGACAAACACAGGGGGGAGACTAGGGACAACTTGGAAACAGTGAATACATTTTTCAGTTCATTATAGCTGTCAGCATTTTGCTTTACCTTGACAGCTGTAGGGCCTTCTAGGCCAGTACTTCTCAAACATTACTGTGCATACAAATCACCTGAAGAATACTCTTAAATGCAGACTTTGATTCAATAGGTCAGAGAAAGTTGGAGATTCTGCCTAAGGAACTCCTAGGTGAGGCTAATGATATAGTCTAGAGACCACACTGACTAGAAATGTATGATGCATCAAGGGCCTACTAGATAATATAATGCTTTCTAGAGAAACAAAGACATGTTGAAGATTTTAAGGTGACCAAATGGGGACTGGAATAATCATTGGAGAATTTCATAGAATAATTAGTTTAAAAATCGGTGTGATACATGAAGAGAACTTGGGGTCTTTGTGGTAGTCTGAGCAAATGATTAGTATGGTCAGAAAGGTGGTTCTTGCTGCTGTCTGGTAGGTGGATAGAGGCAGCCAGAGACTATAGAAGATCCCGCTCAGAGACTGGTGTGGAAATTCAGGCAGTGAGAAGACAAAGGCTGGGAGTATAATTATGGCAGTGGAAATAGGAAGGAAAGTCTGGCTCCAAGAGAGATTGATTTCTGTAAACCACCAAAAATTCAGCACAGTTAGGATCTCTTCAGTAATAGCTCAGAAGTGAACAGTACTCTAATGTTTGAAAAAATTACTTCCACATCCATTATCTCATCAACACAGTAACTATGGGAGATTAGTAGTTACTTCCACCCCTATTTTACAAATGAAATTAAGATATTGTAGCAGCCACTTAAATGATGTCTGAGAAAAGGCAAAGCTAATTGCAAGAAGAAAGACACTGTGAAAAGGGACACAATTACTCCTCTTACTTTTATAAGTTGATTTTTATCTTATTAACACAGTAATATATTTTGATTATTAAAAAATATATATTTGAGATCATACTACATGTCTATATTGTCTGTATCCCTCCTTCAAATTTTTCCATCAACTTATGGCTTTTTTCCCTTTTCATTAGAAATTTTTTGAAAGCTTAATTTTAAATTACTGCATAACAATAGCCCCATATATATGCATTGTAGTATTTTTTTATTATTTTGTATTAGTTTCAGATATAGAGTACATTGGTTAGACATTTATATCATTTATGAAGTGATCCCTTGGTTACTCTAGCACCAATCTGGCACTATTACAATAAATCGATACATTCCCTATGTTGTACTCTACATACCCCCAATAATATTGATACATTCCCTATGCTGTACTCTACATACCCTTGACTGTTTTGTAACTACTAATTTGTACTTTTTCATCATTGCACCTTTTTCACCCACCCCCTCAACCCCACTCCCATCTGGCAAGATACAGAGAACAAACTGTTCTCTGTAAATCTGTTTTCGTTTATTTTTTTCCCTCAGATTCCGCATATAAGTGAAATCATATGGTATTTATCTTTCTATGTCTGACTTATTTCACTCTGCATAATACCCTCTAGGTCTATCCATGTCATTGCAACTGGTAAGATTTCATTTTTTTATGGCTCAGTGATATTCCATTCCATATATGTACCACCTCTTCTTTATCTAGTCATCTACTGATGGGCAGTTAGGTGGCTTCCATATCTTGGCTATTGTGAATAGCACTTCAGTGAACATAAGGATGAATAGATCTTTATGAATTAGTGTCTTGATTTTCTTTGGATAAATAGAAGTGGAATTGCTGGGTCAAAATGTAGTTCTATTTTTAATTTTTTGAGGGAACTCCAAACTGTTTTCCATAGAAAATAGGCTGTGCCAATTTGCAATCTCACCAACAGTGTACCAGGGTTCCATTTTCTCCACATCCTTACCAGCACTTGTTTTTTGATTTATTAATGATAGCCAATCTGACAAGTGTGAGGTGATACCTCATTGTGGTTTTAATTTGCATTTCTCTGATTATTAGTGACCATAAGCATCTTTTCATATGTATATTGGCCATCTGTATTTCCTCTTTGGAGAAATGCCTTTTCAGGTGTTCTGCCCATTTTTTTTAATGCCTACAGCACCTGGTCTTCCTAGGTGGTCCCCCATCCAAGTGCTAACCAGGCCCGACCCTGCTTAGCTTCCAAGATCAGATGAGATCGGGTGTGTTCAGAATAGCATGGCTGTAGACAGTTATGCCCATTTTTAAACTAGATTGGTTTTTCTTGTTATTGTTGAATTTTATGAGTTCTTTATAAATTTTGTATATTAATCCCTTGTCAGATATATCATAGGCAAATTTCTTCTCCTGTTCAGTAAGTTGTCTTTTCGTTTTGTTGGTTTCCTTTGCTGTGCAAAAACTTTTTAGTTTGATTTAGTCTCATTTGTTTATTTTTTTCCTTTGATTCCCTTGCCCAAAGAGATATAGCAAAAAGAAAAAAAAATCACTAATAGTAATATCAGAGAGTTTACTGCCTATGTTTTCTTCTAGAAGTTTTAGGGTTTTGGGTCTTACGTTTGTAAGTCTTTAATCCTTTTTGAGTCTATTCTTGTATATGGTATAAGAAGGTGGTCCAGTTTCATTTTTTGCATGTATCTTTCCAGTTTTCTCAACACCATTTATTGAAAAGACCATCTTTACCCCATTATATATTCTTGCCTCCTTTGTCAGAGTTTAAATGACCATGTAGGCGTGGATTGATTTATGGGCTCTCTATTCTGTTCCATTGATCTATGTGTCTGTTTTTTATGCCACTATTATGCTGTTTTGATTACTTTAGCCTTGTAGTATAGCTTGATATCAGGTAGTGTGATACTTCCAACTTTGTTCTTCTTTCTTAAGATTGCCATGACTACTCAGAATCTTTTATGGTTCTGTATAAATTTTTGGAGTATTTATTTTAGTTCTCTAGAAAATACCATTGGTATTTTGATAGGGGTTGCATTGAATCTATAGATTATTTAGGGTAGCATGGCCATTTTAAAGATGTTAATTCTTCCTACCCATGAGCATATGCTTCCATTTATTTGTGTATTCTACAATTTCTTTATTCAGTGACTTATAATTTACTGAGAACAGGTCTTTTACCTCCTTGGTTAATTTGATTCCTAAGTATTTTATTGTTTTTCGATACAACTGTAAAAGAAAAAGATTGTTTTCTTAATATCTCTTTCTGATAGTTCATTATTGGTGTATAAAAATGCAACAGACTTCCAAATATTAATTTTTTATCTTGCTACTTCCCAAATTCAATGATCAGTTCTAATAGTTTTTTAGTGGAATCTTCAGGGTTCTCTATATGTAGTGTCATGTCATCTGCAAATAATGACACTTTTACTTCTTTCTTTCCAATTTAGATGCCTTTATTTATTTTTCTTGTCCAATTGATGTAGCTAGGACTTCCACTACTATGTTGAATAAAAGTGGTGAAAATAGACATCTTTGTCTTGTTCCCAATCTTAAGGAGAATGCTTTTAGCCTTTTCCCATTGAGTATGATGTTAGCTGTAGGCTTGTCATATATGGCCTTTATTATGTTGAGGTATATTCTCTCTATTCTTACTTTGCTGAGAGTTTTTATCATAAATGGATGCTGATTTTGTCAAACACTTTTTCTAGGATGCATGATAATTTAATTTACTAATTTCATGTAATTGACCATTTAGGTTTCCAGTTTTTTTGCCATTATAAATAACATCGTGGAGAACATCTTTGTACATATCTTGGTCAGAGCATCTGATAATTTACTTAAAGACATATCAGCTCTTTAAGAAGTCTTCTTACTGATTTACAACTGGGCTGACTTAATGCTTGATTAAAGCATTAAGAGCATTAGGCCTATGGCTTGGGGAAGTTACATAAGCATCTTTCATTGTCTCAGATTACATGGTGAACCCCCGCTGGGTCCCCAGGTTCAGGAAATCATGTGTTGGAAAATTCTGTTGTATTTTGGTGTCATCATCCATCTTGGTCTCCTCATCCTTGTCCATCCGCAACAGATAAGACTACTCATTGGACTCTAGACTGGGATAGCAGCGAGGTGGTGCAGAGAAATGAAATATAAGGCCTAGTTCCATAGTTCCTGCCTACAAAGGGCTTATTAGCTCTTTGGGGAAAGAGGCTAGACACATGTGGGATAATTAAGGACCAGATCAAATTATAGTACCAGCTTATGTAGCTTGAAAGTCTGTAGAGAAAAAGCAAATATGTTAATGATATCATGGTGACTTTTTTTTCTTTTTACTAACCTATATTTTCTGCAGTATCTATATGGCAGAAGTAGGAAGGTAGTGTGGTTTGAATCTAGAGTCTATGGTGAACTGAAATTCTGTCCTTTATTTTTTGTGTGAACTTAGGAAAGTTATTGAACATTTTCAAGCCTAATTTTTCATCTGTGAATTGTGGGTAATAATATTATTTATATGTAGTGACATGAAGAAATGATCTAAGCCACTAAGTGCTTAGTCTTGTGCCTGGCAAACAATAATGCTTATTACTAGGTATTAAGTACTACCTAATATTATTATTAACATTATTAGATATTATTTAAATAATAGGTTAAAATATACATAAGTGGTAATATCTATGTTTATCTGTTTGTATATATATTCCTACCTGTCGTTCTTTGTAAATATAACAATATATACATACACACAAACACACATATAGTTATTATCATTATTATTATTATAGTTATATTTACAAAGAACAGAATAGTTAAGAATTTAAAGAAGACTTGAAATCCAATTTTGATTGGCCCTACTTCAAGAAAGAAGCTTTTCTCTGTCACTAGACTACCAAGGGAAAGTTGCTACTTCTTCTCTCTCCCACCACCACCAATGTTGAGGGCTTGTTTCCTTAGCTGTGCTACTCAGCGGTGGGTTGAGTGGAAAGACTACAAATTATGGAGCCACAGAAATCTGTGTTTGAAGCCTGGCAGTTCTCTTTCCTAGCCAGGTGCTCCTGAACAATTTCTGTGAAGTGACTCCTTGTATCTCAGTTTCCTCATTTGTCAAATGGCAATCATTTTTAAGTCGCAGGATTGGTGTCAGAAGAATTAAATAATAGTGCTGATATGATTGTATTTGGTCCATGGTTGAGTGCAAATTATTTTATTTTCCTTTTCTCACTGGAATTTCTACCTGGCTTTTGCAGTACCACACCCTCCACTTCTTCTCCTAGCCTGGACTAGGGACAAGTTGTCTCATATCTCATACCTTGATGAGACTTTGGCCCCTAACAATATATTCTTTCACTTGTCACCCAGGTTAAATGTTGGTTTCCTAACATGAGTAAGTAAAAGTATCCTTTATACCAGCTCTTCAGAATTTTGCTTCCCAGACTCTGTTCCTTCAACTTTCCTTTCACCTTCCCTTGTGAGCTTGCCATTTCCTTCTCTTTACTTGCCTTTGAGTTGCCCCTCTGTTGGGGTGAGGGTTGGGGGCCTCCCATTATCAATGCTAAATGTTCTTTACAGCTTTGGAGTTCTTGCTCTGGCACTAGTGCTGGAAATTGGACTGTCTATTGGTTAACCCTCCCCAGCCCTACTCTCAATATTCACACCTAGAATTCTCTCCCAAGTATGATCTTTAATCCAAATTGGGCCTGCGCTGGTCTTACTGGCTTGGTGCTGATTTTTTTTAATTTTTATACTTTTTTTTCAGTTATAGTTGGACATACACTACTATATTAGCTTCAGGTGTACATCACAGTGATTAGATATTTATTTAACTTATGAAGTGATCACCTGATAAATCCAGTACCCACTGACACCATACATAGGTGTTACAATGCTACTGACTATATTCCCCATGCTATACTTTACATCCCTATGACTATTTTGTAACTAATAATTTGCATCTCTTAATTTTCTCTCTCCTTAGTCCTCCCACCCCTCAATCTGACAACCATCAAAATGCTCTCTGTCTCTATGAGCTTCTTTCTGTTGTTTGTTAGTTTATCCTGTTCTATAGCTTCCATATATGACAGTTGTCTTTCTATGTCTGAATTACTCCACTTAGCACAATGCCCTCTAGGTCCATCCATGTTGTTGCAGATGGCAAGATATCATTCCTTTTATGGCTGAGTAATATTTCATTGTGTATGTATCGGTATGTATGTATGTATGTATGTATGTATATATATATGCATGTGTGTATACATACATACATACATACATACATATATACCACCTCTACTTTATCCATTCATCTATTGATGGACCAAGGATGCCTCCATATCTTGGATCTTGTAAATAAATAATACTGCAATGAACATATGAATTCACGTGTCCCTTCAAAATAGTATTTTGGGTTTCTTCACATAAATACCAAGAAGTGGCATAACTGGGTCCTTCATTGTCTCTTATTATAGCCTTTGTTTTAAAGTCTATTTTGTCTTGTATAAGTATTGCTTTTCTTCCAGCTTTTGTTTGTTTCCAATTTCATGAAATTTTGCAGGCCAGACAGGATTGGCAGGAAATGTTCAAAGTGATGAAAAGCAAGGACCTACAACCAAGATTACTCTACCCAGCAAAGCTATCATTCATTTAGAATCAAAGGACAGATAAAAAGCTTCCCAGACAAGAAAAATCTAAAGGAGTTCATTACCACCAAGCCAGTATTACAGGAAATGTAAGAGAGACTTCTTTAAAAAGAAAAAGGAAAAAGAAAAAAATATGAATAATAACATGGTAATAACTACATATCTATCAACGAGTACTTCAAATGAAATATAATCAAATGCTCCAATCAAAAGATAGGGTGGTTGAATGTATAAGAAAACAAGACCCTTACATATTGTCTTTTTCTGTTCCTCTGAACCATCAGGCACAAGAGGTATAGTGGAAAGAGCCCTTAGATACCACTGACTCTCTTACTCAGAGCCATTCCTAAGCATCTATGCTGCCAGTTAAGGCAGTTGACACCACAAAGCCCTAAAAATATTCTAGGCTCAAACTGGTTTCTTATCTGCTCTTAAGGCCCAGTATTTCTGAGATCTCAATAAAGTATCCAGAAGCTTGGAGCAGATCCAAAGCTGCAGCTTCAGGAAGGTATTGATACTGCTTGTTCCTTGGCATCTCAGCAGGAGTACTGGGAAGCAAGTGAGGGAAAAAGGAAAAGATTATTCACATAGGGAGGGTGATTTAAGATACGAGGGTCAATTTAATAAATGACTATATGGCAAAATTACATTCTGCCAAAATGATGTTGAAAAGATTAGCCTTTGTATGGTTTGTTTTTAATTGTCCCTTGTATAAGTTTATGTAGAACCCACGGCTGACTGATAGTTTGCCTCCTAACAAGTTAGCTTGTTTCCTTTTATTACATCAAGGTTTTAGAACCTAGAGTGTTTGCCTTTATGTCTTGGCTACTGGGAAGCTCAGATCAAATTTGAATTTTCAACTGAAGCATATATCAACAAAAGATTTTATAAAATAACATCATCTCTCCTCTGTTTCTTAAAGCTTCTTTTAAACTTATGATCTTGTGATTTAAGAGTTTTTATAGTAAGGTACTTCAAATCTTTTTGGATATAAGTAGGATACTCAGTGGGTAGGGATTATCATCCTTGTTTTATGGTTACTCTGGGAAGTAGGCTAAAGTATAAGAGAGACTCCCCAGTCTCACTTGGACAGGGCAACAGACCTTGCAGGGAGAAATACTCCCACAGCTTAACTTAGATGGGGAGAGGGAGCTGTGCATAGCCTTTGGAATTTTGCATTGCAGGATCTCTATTCTCCAGTCTCATGCTGGTCTTTTCTGAAATTAGATGCAGATGGTTCAGGTGGAAAATAGCACATTTTAGACATTTCACCAAGACTACTGTTGCTACCTGGCATCACTCTGAGACACAAGGGAGGGTGAGGTATCTTCTTCAGTGTGAACTTTATAACAGGCAATGATGGGGAACCAGGGTCCTAGATTCCTGTAGCACCTCCAAGAATGTGGTTGTGAGTCCTCAGTTTGGGAATTCAAGGAGATAAATCATCTTCAGTTGGATACCTTTGCACCTTGGAGACCTTTACCTGAAAAGGGAAATTGCTCTGTAGACTAGGCTTTCTTGCCTGTATTCTACCTCAAATGTGAGACAACATTGCCTCAGGGGACAGGTGTCACCATTATTAGGTTAATTTTCCTAAAGCCCAGCTTTGATACTGTCACTTTTCTTCTCATCACTCTTCCTTGGATTTGCCTTCATGCTCATCTCCTCTGATCCATTTTGGTCATCGTGCCCTGGTAATTGTTTTTAGCTAAAACATAACTTATTTATGAAACTGCATAAGGAACTTTGGTGTCAGTCTGACCTGGAATTAAATTTGGGCTTTGTCACACTGAAGCAGTGAGGGCTGACCTTTTCTGAACCCTGTTTTCTCACTTGTAAATAGAGTCAAGGGTACTTCCCTGATATGGTTATTGTGAAACTTAGTATTTTAATGCAAGATCTATCATTTATTGGGCAAATACTATTCATATTATCATTATTATCTCATATACCCTTTAAGTCATGTACTAAAATTAGCACTTAAGACAAAATCATAAATTATTGGAAATTCCTCCTGAAAATCTCTTGCATTGCAGTAGAGTACTATATCTATGTATAGAGCCCTATACAGTAATTCTTTAAGTTTGTGGAACTCTGAGGTAGACTAAAGAAGGGAACAGGATCCTCTCTCCCTTACTGGCTCTGGAGTAGCAAGCTGCTATAAATGTGAGTTACCCATGAAGAAGGCCACGTGGCAAGCACATGAAATCAGCCTCTAGCTGACAACCAGCAAGCATCCAATAGCCTACTAGGAACTGACTCCTGTAAATAGTCATGTGAGCTTGGAAGCAGATCCTTCCTCACTTGAGCCTTAGATGTGACCCCAGCCCTGACCAATACCTTAATTACAGACTTGCAAACAAACCATCTAAGCTATAGCCTGGACTCTTGACCTACAGAAATGGAGAAAAAATAAATCTGTGTTGTGTCAAACCAAATGAAAAAAAAAAAATGGAACACATGGAAAGTGTCTGTGCAGGTATCTGGGTATTCAAACCATTATACCTATAGGATGACCATCAATTTGCTAGTGGTGAATAGGAATAGTCTGTGGAGAATTCTAGAGGCTTTCTTTGTTGGATTTGGTCCATTTCATTTTCACATTCAATTACCACCTTAATCCTCATTAATAGAATTGTAGTTGTGAAAACTTATATTGTATGTAAAGCTTAGCCCAGTTTCTGCCACTATCAGTAAGGACTTAATAAAATGTTAGCTGCTATTTTTCTTAGTACTAGTAATAATAGTAGCACTAGTAAGATATGTGACAGCACCTAACACAGGGCCTGGTACATAATCATTGCTCAATAATATTTGCTGGATTTGAGTAATTGGATCTATATACATACTAGTCTTTTAAAGTGTAGCAAAAAAGGATTTGGCCACCTGCTTTCTGTCTTTCCAAGTTTCCTGCTGTGGCTCCCTGTCCATTGGTTACATTTCAACCTGGAGTTTGTTTTCAAGTGATTCTGAAGGCAGGAGTCTGCCTTATTCATCTTTATACTCCCATAGTACCTGGCAAATTATAGGTACTCAGTGAAGGAATAGATGGATGGAAGAAGCAGAGATTTTAATCAAATAAGGACTCTGCTTGCCTTTGTGAGATTTCAGGGACCAGGCTTCAGTTCGGGCTCTTGCTGCTTTTCCTGGATTTTTGGCATCAGGCTTTGATGGTTCTGCATATTCCTTGAAACTTTGCTCTGAGCTGGAAACAGTTCTACTCTTAATAAGATCTCTCTGGCATAAGTACTCAAATATATAAAAAATCTGGCTTTTATACTTTCTTTACATTGAACACTTCAAGGGAGAAATGGCCCTTGAGAAGTAAGGTGATAGAGCATCAAATTAGAGCATGAGATTTAGAGTTAAGAGAAAACCTTAGTTGAAATCCTAGTTTTGTCACTTCTAGCTATGTGTCCTTGGGAAGTCCCTTAAACTCTCTGAGCCTCAGTCTCCTGTCCTCATCTGTAAGATGGGGGACAATATTATACAATATTACATACCCTCTGGTGTTATGGGGGTTAAAATACTGTAAGTGTGCTTAAAGCCATTGTACATAATAATTGCTCAATAAATGTTAGTAACTATTGTTGTTGCATACCATATCTCCTCTCCTTTTCAAAATGAATATAGCTTTACTGTTTTCCATGTCATTGAAAACAATAGTTTGTTGTTTTAATGTTAACTTAGAAAAATACCTAAAAGTTTAAAGAAAATTAAAATTACCTGCATTCCTACCAGCTAGAGATAACCAGCATTGATAATTAGGGGGATATATATGTCATACTTTATTTTTCTATATTTACATATACACGCACATTAAAAATGAAATTATATATGTATTAATTTGTAGCCCACTTTTTTTTATACCCAACAATACATTATATAAATCTTTTTAGATCTACATAAACATTTCAGTGGCTTCACAGTATCACATTTTATGACTATATGAATACTATAAAAATTGTAATTTAAATTGTTTCTAATGTTTTACTATTATAAATAGTGCTACATTGGCCATTTGTGTACATACACCTTCACACACTTATCTAATTATTGAGATATTTATAAAAGAAGCAGAATTATTAGATTAAAGGGAATACACTTTAAAAATTATTTCATTCATTAATTACAGTATACACTGATTAATCTTTATTAAATGTGATAGTGAATGGGAGGAAGCTTTCTAAACTGTTGAGTGCTGTATAAATATGAGTTATTGCAATTTAATTGTTATTGTTAGAGGTGTGGCAGATTGATGACCTTAAGGATTAAGAGAGGGGAGAAGGCTTGATTTCTCCCTGATTCCCATGAAATATACTTATATGGACATGTATACATAAGTGTATGCTTACCATTTATTTTAAAGCAGTGGTCCCCGACCTCTTTGATACCAGGGACCAGTACTCCTATGAGAATCTAATGCCTGATGATCTGAGGTGGAGCTGAGGCGGTGATGCTAGTGCTGTGGTGCTGCTGCAAATACAAATGAAGCTTTGTTCACTCTCCCACCACTCACCTCCGGCTGCGTGGCTTGGTTCCTAACAGGCCACTGACCAGTACCATGGCTCTGGGGTTGGGGACCCCTGTTCTAAAGAATCTACATTTCTACTCCCTCCCCCAAACTGCCAAGGTGAAGACTCTTGAAATGAAACAATTACTTTCAGATATGGTTGCTTCCAGACAGATGTTCAGACCTAGTCTTTGCCAATTGTAAATTCTAGGAAATCACTTGAATAGAGAAGTACAAGGTCTCCAAAGCTACTTATGCCCTGAGTTGTTCGACTACACTCTTGAGAACCAAGCCTGAAGACCTGGCTACTTTATTTGTGTTTGTGTGAGGGAGAGGGTTTTAGGGAGAAATCATTTTTAAGGAAGGCTGGTTAGTCAATGCACAGTTTAAAGATACCTTGGTCACACCTTCAGTAGAGGGACTCAACTTTTCAGAGTCTGACATTCTGCAGAGTTCAGACCAGCCTAGAGAGACTAACTCACCAACCCACTCTTCTGGCTTCCTGTTTTTCTAGCAGCCAGAGTGCCTCTAGAGTGCAACTTTATTGTAAGCATTGTTGAGTATGGGGATGTATTGAGAAGTCTTGAGTCTGGATCTCTTCATCTAACAGCCTGAATTCTCTCTGACTTCAAAGGCTGGGCACTCATCCAGGAATGATGCTCTTGGCCCCTGTTAGAAGGTGGGGCCAGGTGTGGGAATGCAAACAGACTGCAGGGGCCTGTATGAGGGTAGAAGGCAGCAGGAGAATATATGACCATGGAGGGGAGCAGATGCCTGTGTGCTTAGCCAGGCTCCACCTTATAAAGGGTACTCCTTGCAGGAATGTTTTCAGCAATGCATGTCAGAGAGCTTGGGCTCTTTGAACCTCTAAATCTGAATTGGGTGATGTTTGCCATAAGCAGTAATGAGCATGGAAATGATTTATTCTGGGATCTTGACTATATCACTGTTAAATTACTGGCATACTTATGGAACCTATTGATCCTCAAACTGTTTTGAGTTCTCTACAAATCCATTCTTTCCATTCCCAGCAAATCCGATGTCACTGCTGGGTATGTGTGTGTTGCTGTCTTGAAAAGTAGCACCTTATGGTATTTTGGACTCATTCATCCTTTCTACACAGGTCTCTAGCTCATTGAGCTGTAAACTTTTACCACCTGTTCCCAATATTCACTTTCTCTTCTGACTCTGAAAGCAAACATGTATATGTATATTTTCATGTGTTCCCATGCATTTCTGGGTATGCATGCTCGGCTTCCTGAGGCTATTTGTAAATCTGTGTGTATGGGGGTAAGGAATACATCTCATCTGTGTATATCTCATTAGAAACCTTGATTGTAGGTGGTGCTGTTGAGGCAGACCTGAAGGCAGGAGAGGTATTGCACTGGAAGGAAGGGATTGGCCCTTCTCTTGGAAAAGCAGGTTTTGGTGAGCTCTTAATTGAATTATAAGTCTGGACAGCAGGGAAGCTTATCTCCTATTGCTGGGGAAAGGATGGAAGATTACAATGACTAAAATAAAAAATCTTTTTTTCTACAGTATGAGAGGTAGACTCAGAGAACTAATGCAGGGTCTAGATTCAGAAGGACTCTTCCATTCAGGAAAATGTGGGGTTTGAGATGTGTATATTGGCTTAAGATATGTGAAGGTTTTGAATGGTTCTTATGTTTCCCAACCCCTCTAGACTCTAAGCCCTTTGAAGGCACATTCTTCCTTGTTTTGGCATTCCCTCTCTGAGTCTTGTATAACACAGATACTTAATATAAAGTACATGGACTATTAAGGCAAAAAGATATACTGCTAGGCTTACTGAGACTGTTGATGGCCCTATGGAGTCTCACATAACTCCTCAGAAAGGAAGGCTTAAGCCAGGAGGTCTTGTTTCTCGAGCTGGCCTTAGACAAGGTTCTCACCCTCCCCACTCATGAAGTAATTGGCAGAATGGCCAGAACAAGTGAATGATTGTGCCATAATTAGTTTATGATCTGAGGGCATGCCAGTTTGTAGCACTGCCAGTCTGCTAGCTGCCATCAGCACAGATATGCCTCATAAAAATGCAAGCAACAAAGCTATGATACTATTCTCTCCTAAACCTAATGACTCAGAATTATGAACTGAGAGTAACTGAGCTAGTATGTCAACATTTCCTGAACACTGACCTTTTATATTTTTATTTTATACAAAAGTTACCTTTATTTCTTACAGTTATTAATCCTTTAATTTAATTGTAATGCTTCTCCCTTTCTCCCTCCATCTCTCTCTGCTTGCCCTCCTCCCTCCTTCCCTCTAGTTTCTTCTTTCCTTACTTCCTTTTTATTTTGGAAGGGGGAGCATAGTTGAGGCTAGGGCAAGACAGAGCATCTGGCCCATTATGTGACAATAATTGAAATCATTCCCTTCTGATATGCTCAGGAAATGGCTCAGCCATTATCTTCTGCAGGTCTCACCCTCTTGGCCTTGTGTTGGTATGATCGTTGTCCATATATTCTCTTCCAGTGTCCTAAGAGTTCAAGAAACACAACTTTAGTAATGAGAAATCTATCAACCTGACAATCTAATTTACATAAATGTGTACCAGAGTGTTGGTACCAGACATCAGCAGATTTGGATTCTGAAAGTAGCTTTTGATTCTGTGATTCTGCGAGCTATTCTTTCCTTTCCTGCCTATCAACCTGTATTGCAGTTTTATTTCAGATGCTCAACATATGGGAACCTCCAGACCCATTAAAATTGAATTAAGAGTACAAAGAATTCATTGCTGACCAAAGCACTAAGCAGCTTATGTTTATAGGTAGAGAATAAAATTTATAGATTCACTAATACTGTTTTTACTTATAAGAAATAAAGCAATTTGTAGAATGACCAAAATCAAAGAATGGCTCCCATTCAGGGATTTTTTTTTTAGAACTAGTAGGATTATTGTTTTCAACCTCACACAAGCAGAATTAATATTCCTGGCTCCATCCAGGTAACAGACTCAAAGTGGGAAATTCTTTACATTTTTTTAAATCTTCTTGTCTTCACAGCCAAATTTTCACAGCTTAAATTTCTTATGAGTGTTTTTGTTTTGTTGGTTGTGCCGTTCAAAATGAAGGTATTATTCTCTTTTAATATTGTTAGCAATCACTTCTCCCACCCCAAATGTTCCTATTTCTATTTATTTGAATTACCCTTAATGGGTCTACTGACTTTTTCTCTAATATGTGTTAGTGTCTGTATTGGGACCCTGCAGTGATTTCAGATCTGAAGGCTAATCATGTATGGCCTGAAGTAAAACCTATAACTTCCAGAAAACTAACATTTTGTTCAAAAAAATAAGTTTGAAACAAAATGTCATTTTCTGTAAGCTATGGGTATTGTATGCTAGCTATATTTTAATAACAACTTTAAAAATAAATAAATAAGTAAAAGCCAAAAAAAATAAGTTCAAGAGTAGGCCCTTGATGAGAAATGTTTTCACATATTTGTGAAACTCAAGCACGTTATCTATTCAAAGCAGTAGTGAGCTGTACTAAACCAAAGAAACCTAAGTTTAAAGAAATGTATTTTAGTTGGTAATAGGCATATGAGCATAACTTTAATAAATGTATTTGCTATTACTTGTTGCCAAGCTTCTATTTAATTATAACATGGCCATATGTATTCTCAAGGTTTATAGTTTACAGAGTTTAAGGTTATCTTCCCTGATCAGAGGTGTTTCCATATGAAAATATTTCTAGTATAAACTAGAGGACTTTTGTTCAAAAACATACTATTCATAATATGCAAATAGTTTTACTAAGAGCCTATAATTAAGGCAAAACCATTTTCAGTAATGCCTTACTTATCCTGAAGCTCAGAATAGAGCCTTGATCCCAGTAATAATTTTTTAAAGGCTTTGAAACAGCTGACACAAAGCCTATGGAATAGGGGAAGAGTACCTCAAGTCTTGACTTCAGAGAGACCTACTGATCCTTAATTTAAAGGAAGTCTGTCATTCCCTCAGTTACAGCAGAATACAAGCAGTAAATTACAATTGGGGGAAGCAGGTTGCATGGGTTTCAGGAGGCAATTTACCCTAGAATAGGCACAGTGACAGTTGTATACTAGACAACTGGAATGGAGCGATCACAAAAGGAAAGACCTGGCAACATGGAAGGCAGATAGCCTTCCACTCAAAAATATAATATTGTGGTACTCTGTAGTATTGATATACCAGATTTTGCTTAGCCATTCTATTATTATTGGGAAATTAAGTTATTTTAAAATTTTCACTCTTATATAAAGTGATGCAGTGAATGAATTGCATTTCTTCTGTTTAGAGTTATTACTTTCTGGTATCTTACCAAAAGCCTAATAACCAGGTCAAAAAGTATGAGCTGTTTTATAGCCATTGTTACATGTTGCCAGATTGTACTCCCAAAAGATTAAACTGTGTAAGCATACCTATTTTCTCACAGCCTTGCAACACTGAATGTTATTTTAAATATTTTTGCTAGTGTAATAGGTATGTAAGTATATTATCCATTTGTTTTAATTTTTATTTAACAAGGCTTTACATTTCTTAATGTTATAATTTGCCATCTCTTTCCTTACTCAATTTTATTTGAGCACTTACCAAGAAAAACCTAATGCCCTTCTATATTTTTATCCATTCCTTATATTTTGGATAGTCCAACTTTATCATTTATATTTGTCACATATTTTTCCAATTTTGTTGCTTTCATTTTTATGTGTACTTTATTATATTTCACTATGCAAAAGTGTTCTTTCTCACATTTATATATTCACATCTATCCATCCTGTCTCTAATGTTTCTTTCATTTTTCAATATTCAGAAATTTACCACTCCTCCACAGCTGGGACAAATATGTGATTCTCTCCTCCCCACTCCCCCGGGGTGTTTTTTTTTTAAATTTTTTTGTGTTTAATTCTTGGACCCATCTGGAATTTATTGAAGTGTATGGTATTAGGTATGGATCTAAAGTAAAATCTCCATACTGATAGCCAAATGTTTTAGCAATTCAATTTGGCAAATATTTCTTGAACTCCTCCTATGTGCTAAACATTGTGCTAAGTACCACAAGAAAGTTTTTTTAAAATGAGGCAAAGTCCCTGCTCTCCAAGTGTATGATCTTGTGTCTGTGTCTGTCTCTCACTCTCTGTCTTTCTCTGAAGAGAGGGAGAGTGGCAGTGGCAGTAATAAGATAGATATTTAAGTAATTATAACAATATGCAAGGAAGATTATGATAGGAATCATTAGAGAGGTTAGAAGCAAGAAACTGTGGGAATTTAAAGGAGTAAGAAATTCCACCTGAGACATGGAAAGACCTCAAGTTGGAGGTGACATTTAAGAAGGATTCAGATGGCAGAATTTCATTCATTCAAACAACACACACTGAATATTCTGCCAGCCCTTGTGTTGGGTGCTTTGGATAGAGATGAACAAGATATAATCCCTGACCTCAAGGAGCTCTCAGACTAGCAAGACAGAGTGCTGATAAAGGAAACATACCAGGAGGAGGTAGCAGAAAGGGAAACAGATGTGGTTGCAGAAAGTTACAAGTTGGGGAACAGTACAGATTGAGACTGGAAATTTAGATTAAGGTCAGTCTTGGGTATACCTTAAATGTCAAGAGGAGATGTTGATTCTTCTTTTGTATTGGCATGGAGATGGTTTAGGGATATGGCAGTGTCATGTTTAGAGTAGATTTCTAGGCCAGTCCATTTCATTTGGAATCTGTGATCTGTTTGCTGGACTGTTCTCTGAAATGTGAGTGAGGTAAAGGTATGCACTATTTTGATATTTGGACTCCCTGGCAGTATGAACTATACCCTTTACAGTGTCTATCAATATATCTGACACCCCTCTATAATTGACAGGTTTTGTGATATCTTTTATATATTGTAGCTGGTTCTTTTTTTTAAAGCAATCCTTCAGCTTCTGTTTAAAGTAGTTAAGATCACCTGCGTTATGCTGGAGTTATATAGGAGACATTTTAGAGTAAGTATATCTAAATGGCTAAAATGTAGTGTCTGATACTTGAAGGAATAAAGTTCAGGTATTGAGAAAATTTGATTATGGGAAAAGAGTTCATACCCATGTTCTTCTGGGAAAATGAGTGGCCAGTATGCATGAGACACAAAATTATCCTGAATGTGGCTGCTCACAATGACCTATTAAGTTTGTGGAGTGTTTTCTTTCTTATTGTGAGCATGAAGACAACAGTGTAGAAATTAAACCATTGGTAACTGGATCCAAACCATCTGCAAATTTGAAATAATTTTTTTCCCAGAGGCCAAGAAAAGCTTAATCAGAAGCTTAAAAATTAGTGGTTTGGAAACAGGACTTCCAGAAAGGCTGGACAAGGCCTTTGACAGACTCTTCCCAATTAAACAACCACTTAACTGATGAAAATTATCAAAAATAACCATTTAAAATATCTGGAAATTGACCTAGAGGTTTCAATATATTGAGAAGCATTTATTCAAGGAACTCTATCAAGTCTCAATAAGAACAATGAAAGTCCAGTTATGACCTCTCTGCTACCCAGCTCCATGTTATAGATGCTTTACTCTGCACAGGTATAGCCAATAACATTTACCCCTAGCCCCCAATCATAGGGCTGTGATTTTACCCCAGGGGTGGGGAGGAAAGGCTACCTGCACCTCTCTTCCCACAGTGTCAGCTTCTTGTTGTGGAAGCTTGATTTTAGGCTGGCATGGAAAAGAAGACTGTCCCCCGACCCTAGTTTACATGTATAGGGCAGAGGTTCTATTCCAGGAGAGGCAAGCTTAGAAAACTACAGGATACCAGCCTCCACCAGGTCCTGCTTGTAGAGTGGAGGCTCCATACCAGGAGGGACATTTAAAGAAGATGGGGACTACCATCCCCACCTTTCATCCCGTGCTTGTAGGATGGAGGTATCGTTCAGGGAGAATCTGGCCACCACCACATCCTCACTCAAATGAAGTATTACAGAAATTCTGCTCAGGGGGTTAGGCAAGATTGGATTATCAGCAGCTCAGCAGCTCTATGGAGGGGACTCACTTTATTTGGAACAGGGCATGGAGGAGCTAATTCTTTAAGGTGTTGTCAAAAACAATAGAGATATTTATATTGAGCAACTAGTAGGAGGCTAATAATTCATTAAACTAGGAGCAACAAATGAAATGGTGGACCAGCTAGAAGTGCAACAGAACTGGAGAGAAAGAGACAGAGACAGAGACAGAGACAGAGACACAGAGAGGAGTGGGGGGCTAAAAAAAGCCCTCTTAAGATCACACTTATCTGTGAGGGTCAGGAAGGCTGTGCACATGTGCTACATTGCACTCCCTTAAAAGCAACCAGAGTGGCCACTTGAGAGCTAGTAGTCACTCCTTGAACATGGAGCTGACTTAAAGGCATTTCCTAAACTGCACAGAGATTCATCATCAGGTTCTGAAGCCTTACTAACTTAAGGAGCATATGCACAACTTTTGACCAAACACTGGCTAAACATTAAATTATGCTGACCCAGGAGTAATTCTGAGGTAGTTTAAAAAAAATAGGAGAGAAAACTGAGCAGTAACATCAGAGTTGCACAATGCAGAGAAATTAGACTTCACAAACTTAATCCAGGCAAGCAACCAGACAACAAGGCCAATAGTGATGGTGATTCTAGACTAACTAGAATCTAGAGTTGCTACAATGTATTATCTAAAATATTCAATTTTCTTTTTAAAGAAACAGAAAAAAATAATCAGATTTGTATGGAGTCATCAAAGACCCCGAATAGTTAAAGCCATCCTGAGAAAAAAGAACAAGGCTAGAGGCATCACACTCTCTGACTTCAAATTTATACTACAAAGCGGCAATAATCAAAACAGCATGTGGTGTTGGCAGAAAAACAGGCATAAAGACAAATAGAACAGAATTTATTTTCAATAAAGGAGCTAAAAACATACAATGGAGAAAAGAAAGCCTCTTCAATAAATGGAGCTAAGAAAATTGGAAGGACACATACAAAAGAATGAAATTAGACTGCTATCTCTCACCATACACAAAAATTTAACTCAAAATAGATCAAAAACCTAAATATAAGGCATGAAAAAATAAAATACATAGAAGAAAACATAGATACTAAAATCATGGACCTTAGTCTTAGGGTTTTATTAATTTGACCACATAGGCAAAGGAAGTAATAAATGAATGAAACTATATCAAACTAAATAGCTTATGCACAGCAAAACATCAACAAAACAAAGAGGTAACCAATGGAATTCGAGAAGATATTTGCAAACAACATCTCTGATAAAAGGTTAATGTCTAAAAAATATAAGGAACTCCTATAACTCAACAAGAAAAAACAATCCAATTAAAAAATGAGGAGAGGACCTGACTTCTCCCAAGAAGAAATAGAAACAGCCAACAGATATATGAAAAGATACTCAACTTCACTTGCTATTAGGGAAGGGCAAATCAAAACCACAATGAGATACCATGTCACATGTGTTAGAATAGCTGTTATCATCAGGACAAGTAATAGCAAATGTTGGAGAGGACACAAAGAAAAATGGAACCCTTGTACACTGATGGTGAGACTGCAAATTGGTACAGCCAGTATGGATAACAGTATGGAGGTTCCTCAAGAAACTAAGAATTGATCTACCATATGATCCAGCAATCCCTCTACTGATTATTTACCCCAAAGCCTTGAAAACTCGTATCTGAAAAGATATTTGCACACTGATGTTCATAGCAGCATTATTCACAGTGGCCAGGACATGGAAGCAACTGAAGTGTCCTACGATAGATGATTGGCTAAAGAAGCTGTGGTACATATATATAATGGAATATTACTCAGCTATAAGAAGAGATGAAATCCTGTCATTTGCGACAACATGGATGCAACTGGAGATAATCATGCTAATCGAAATACGCTAGACAGAAAAAGTTGAAAACCACATGGTATCACTTATATGTGGGATATAAACCTAAAAGCAACAAATGAGCAGGACAGACGAACAGAGACTCATGGACATGGCCAATGGACTAGTGGTTACCAGAGGACTATAATGTATTGGTTAGTAGTGAGCTGGGGGAGGAGAGGAGAGGTAGACATTGTAAAGGGGATCAAATATAGGGAGGTAGTGGAAGGGTGAAGTTGGTAAAGGGGATGAAACATATAGTAGCTGAAGAAAACTGAACTTTGGATAGTAAACACTCTATAGAATATACAGATGTCAAATGATAATGTACACCTGAAAATTATATAATTGTATTAACCAATGGCACCCCAATAAGCTTAATAAAAAATTAAATATAAGGGTATAGATTCTCACATACTGGATTAAAAAACTGAGATTAACTATATACTGTCTAAAAGATATATACCTTCAATTCAAAAATACAAAAAAGTTTATAGTAAAATGATGGAAAAATACATATAATGCAAATTGCAACCAGAAGAGAGCAGGAATAGCTATACTAATATCAGACAAAATAGATATTAAGACAAAAATGTTATTAGAGATAAAAATATATATTTTATATTGTTAAAAGTGTCAATTCATCAGAAAGATATAATAACTGCAAGAGGCATGTATACACTTAACAGCAGAGCCCAAAAATACATGAAGCAAAAACTAACAATTGAAGGGAGAAATAGACAACTCAAAGGCAGTAGTTCGGGGCTTCAATATCTCACTTTCAGTAATGGATAAAATAATTAAAGTCAACAAGGAAATAGAGGACTTGAATAACTAGATAAACCAACTAGACCTAACAGACATTTGCAGACCACTCTACCCAAGAGCAGAATGTACATTCTTAAGTGTGTATGGAACATTCTCCAGAATAGATTATATACTAGGCTATAAATCAATTCTCGACAAATTTTTTTTTAAAAAAATAGAAATCATACAAAGTGCATTTATGAACCACAATGAAATTAAATTAGAAATCAACAGATGAAAATTTGGGAAATTCAAAAATATGTGTTAATTAAATAATGCATTCCTAAATGACCAATGGATCAAAGAGTAAACCATAGGAAAAATTAAGTGAATTTGAGATAAGTGAAAATGAAACACAGCATATCAAAACTTATGGGATGTAGATAAAACTGTACTTAGAAGGAAGATTAGAGCTATAAATGCTGATATTAAAAAGAAAAATCTAAAATTAATAACCTAACTTTCCGCCTTTAGAAACTAGAAAGTTAAACACAAAGTAAATGTAAAGCAAGCATAATGAAAGAAATAGTAAAGATTAGAGTAGAAATAAGTGAAATAGAAAACCAACATAGAAAATCAACAAAACCAATAATTGTTTTTTTGAAAAGATAAAGAAAATAATGTGTTACTTTGCTAGGGCTGCCATAACAAAATACCACAGATTAGGTGGCATAACCAACAGAAATGTATTATCTCATAGTTCTGAAGACTAGAAGTCAATGATCATGGTGTCAACAAGCTTGGTTTCTCCTCAGACCTCTCTTTGTTTTCAGATGACCTCTTAATTGCTGTGTCCTATCATGGTCTTTTCCTTTGTGCGCATGTATGTGCCTTGATGTCTCTGTGTGTCCAAATTTTCTATTCTTATAAGGACACCAGTCAGATTGGATTAGGATCCATAATAATGATATTATTTTAACTAAATTACCTCTTTAAAGGCCTTATCTCCAAATTCAGTAACATTCTAAGATACTGGCATTTAGGGCTTCAACATATGGATTGTGATTGGACACAATTCAGCCCATTACAATGGGCAAACCTTTAAAGATACTGACAAAGAAAAAAGAAGACTGAAATTACTGATATCAAGAATGATGAGAGAATGTCAATACTGAACTTACAGAAAAAAGAATAAAGGGAAAACTATGAGCATATGTATGCCAACAAATTAGATAATTTAGACAAAATGGACAAATTGTTGGAAATGTAAAAATTGCCAAATGGCTCAAGAAGAAATAGAATAACACCATATAAGTCTCAATAGACTTATAACAAATAAAGAGATTGGATTAGTATTTTAAAATTGTCTCACAAAGAAAAGCCCAGGGTCAGACAGCTTACTGGTAAATTCTATCAAATATTTAAACAAGAGTTAACATCAATCCTTCACAAACTCTTCCAGAAAGTAGAGTAGGGAACAAATTCCAATGCACTCTACAATATTGCCTTGATATCAAAGCCAAAGATATCAGAAGAAAACTAGAGAATAATATCTCTTATGAATGTAGATGTAAAAATCCAGAACAAAATATTTGTGAACTGAATCCAACAGCACATAAAAATGATTATACAGTATGACCAATTGATATTTATACTAGGAATGCAAGGCTGAATTAACATCCAAAAATCAATCAATGTAAACATTGCATTAGTAGAATAAAGTACAAAAAGAACATGGTTAACTCAATAGATGTAGAAAAAGTATATGACAAAATCTAACTCATTCATGATAAAAACTCTCAACAAATTGGAAAGAGAAAAGAACACCTCAAGCTGATAAAGAGCATCTATGAAAACCTACAAGTAACATCATATTTAATAGAGACTGAATGCTTTCTTCTTAAGATGGGAACAAGATGAGGATGTCTCTTCTCACAAGTTTTATTCAACATTGTACTGGAGCATCTAGCCATGGCAACTAGTCAAGAAAAGGTAAATCTGCCTTTATTTGTAGATGACATGACCTTATAGAAAACCTTAAGGAATCTACTAAAACACTAATAGAATTAATAAACTAGTTTATCATGTTTGCAGAATACATCAACATTAAAAGGCAATTGTATACCTCTACACTAACAATGAACAATCTGAAAATGAAATTTAAAAAATATTCTATTCACAATAGTATCAAAAATAAAATAATTAGGAATACATTTGACAAAGTGTAAAATTTGTACACTGAAAACTACAAAGCATTAGTGAAAGCAACAAAATAAGACTTAAATAAATAGAAAGACATCCCATGTTATGAATTAGAAGACAATATTGTTAAGATGGCAAGCCTTTCCAAGTGGGTCTACAGATTCAACACAATTCCTATCAAAATCCCAGATGACTTTTTTTTTTTTTTTTTAGAAAATGACATGCTGATCCTAAAATTCACAGTGTAATACAAGGGACCCAGAATATTCAAAACAACCTTGAAAAAGATCAAACTTGGAGGATGTATGCATACTTGCCCATTTCAAAACTTACTACAAATCTATAGTAGTCAAGTCAGTGTGATATTGGCATAAGGATAGACATAAATAAATGGAGATCAGTTGCGATCCCAGAAATAACTCCTTACATTTATGATCAATTTTTGATAGACTTACCAAGAAAGTCAGAGGGAAGGAAATGCTGTTTAGCCAATAGGATTTAGTCAATAAGATTGACTAAAATTGGTATTTAGCCAAATGGTATATATAATCAATTGGATATCTACATGCAAACAATAAATTTGGTTCTGAACTTCACACCATACACAAAGAATTAACTCAAAATGTATAATAGGCCTAAGTATAAGAGCTTAAGCTCTAAAACTTGTTGAAGAAAACATAGGAGTAAATCTTCATGATCTTGGATTATACAAAGCTTTTTAGACATAACATCAAAAGCACAAGTGATAAAGGAAAAAAATGATAAACAACTTAATCAAAATTTTACAATTTTCCCTTTAAAAGATGCCATCATGAAAGTAAAATGTCACCTCAAAATCTGGGAGAATATACCTATAAATAATATATTTTATAAAGTATTTGGACTCAGAATATACAAAGATCTTTCACAACTTGATACTAAAAAGACAAATTACCCATTAAAAAAACAGATTAAGAATTTGAATATTTTCCCAAAGAATATATACAAATGGCCAATAAGCACATGAATAGATACTCAACATCATTAGTCATTAGGGAAATGAAAATCTAAACCACAATGTTGTAACATTTCCACTCACTATAATGGCTATATTTATAAAAAAGATGAACAATAACAAGTGTTGATGAGGATGTGGAAAAATTGGAACTCTCTCATACATTGCTGTTGGGAATCCAAAATGGTGCAGTTCTCTGGAAAATAGTTTGTCAGTTTCACAAAATGTTAAACATAGAATTACCGTATAACTCAGCAATTCCACTCCTAAATACCTATTTACCCAAGAGAAATAAAAACGTATATCCATACCAAAACTTAAACAAGAATGTTTATAAACCATTATTTACACTAGCCCAAAAGCAGATACACCCCAAATGTCCATCAAATAATAAATGGATAAATAAAAAGTAATATATCCATACAATGAACTCTTACTCAGCAATGAAAAGAAATGGAGCACTGTTACATGTCATCATATCAATAAACCTCCAAAACCTTATATTCAATGAAAGAAGCCAGACACATAAGGACACATGTTACATGAGTCATTTATATGAAATGCTTTTTAAAAAGCAAATCTATAGAGATAAAATGATTGGTGGTTGCCTGGGGCTAGGTGTGGGCATGGAGACTGACTGGGCACAGATTTTTTAGGATAATGGGCATGTTCTAAAATTAGATTGGAGTGATACTTGCACAACTCTGCAAATATGTTAAAATTTATTAAATTATACATTGTTTATTTAAAATTTTTTAGAATTAAATTTATTGGGGTGACATTGGTTAATAAAATTGTATAGGTTTCAAGTTTACAATTCAATAATACATCATATGTATGTTGCATTGTGTGTTCACCACGCGAAGTTAAATTTCCTTCCATCACCATATAGTTCACCCTCATTACCTTTATCTACCTCTCTCTGAATTGTACGTTTTAAATGGGTAAATTTTATAATATGTAAATTACATATCAACAAAGCTGTTGAAATGCAGTGGTTTAAGAAAATGTTATGATTTCATAAAGAATAAGATCACCACACAAATTAAATTATATCATCCATTCTCAGATAAAGTATAACTCTCAAATTTACATTTCTGTTACCTTTTCAGGACTGTGTTTCATTTGTTAATTTCCTCATGTACCTGTTCTCCTCATGTACCTGTTCTGTACCCTGTCATGGATTTCTTTTTTTGGATTCTGAGCTCTACCTTTTCAATTACCTTGATCCTTTTTACCGCTCCAGAACTTCTTTCTTCCCAGCATTCTGGCTTGTGCTCTTACCTCTCCCCTAAAGCCATTTTCTCCTGAGGTTTATTTCATTTCCACATCCTGAGTATTTTTTTCTCAAACTGCTGGTTCTATTTCTTTGTTGAAAAGTGACAAATAATTTATCTTGGGTGTATGCATTTGATAGACGTTTACTGAGTATCTGCTGTGTACTTGACCTTGTGATGATATTTGTGGTGGGTTATTTTGCTGATCATTATATTTGGGAACAATAAAAAATTTTAACATGTCACATAAAATATTCTCTGTAGAAGTACTGAATAGTTATATTTCATGACAGTTTTTGCTCAACCTATAGAAAGGTCTCTATTTCAAAACGACAAGTATATAGTTGCTTTCTCTTTGTCCCTGAGTTGTCCTTGTCTCTTGGGTTTTAATCTAGTTGTGTGCTGGTAAACTGGCTCTCCAGAGAAAATTAAAGAGATAAAACCTATATGTGTAATACTTGTGATTTCCATAGTGAATATACTCCCACCACAACCAGTTTTAAGTTACTAGCGTAGTATTACTGAATGCAGAGTTGGGAAGGTAGTCAATTCGAACCCTCTACTAAGAGGAAGTTGCTTTTAGTCCTAATCCCACCAAGAATGGCTTTCACTCTCTCCCTGAGATACCACTCAACTTGGTTGGAAGGACATGGGAAGAAGAGAACTAACACTTCTGAAGTATCAACTCTGTGCTAGGCACTGTGCACTTTAGATAACGCTTCATAACCCTGTGATGGAGATACCTATTTCACAGGTGAGTGGATGGAGGCTCAGAGAGTTCAAATGATCTACCCAAAGTTACACAGTATACTACAGAGCTAGGACTTGAATCTGATAATTTCGATGTTAAATCCCATGCTACTTTCATTGTCCATGGTATGTCCTAGGACAAAGCTAGCAGAGGAGAAAATGAGAGAATATATTTTTTCCAGGGGTAGTGCTCTGGATATTGTTCAATTTCTGAGGATTTGGTATAAGTATATCACTTGTAGTGCATTTGGCTTGCCAGAGGATGTTAGGGTAATCTCTCTGGAGGCAACAGGCAGGGGAGGCAGTCAAGACCAATGCATAATGTGAAGTAGGAAACTTCTAAACGCTTTGATTGATATGAGCCTAAGAAAGATTAGATTGAATGGCTAGGAATTCTTGACTATTCTGTGGAGTAGCAGAGATGCTGGAGCAGCACATTCTTTTTGGGCCTCAGGTGAGGCCTAGACTTGTCCACTTGAGAGGTCAGTAATGTCCCTGGAAGTAGTGTTTTCTAAATCAAGTCAAGGAATATAAATGATTGGAGCAAGTTTCTGAAAACAAGTCTGCCTATTTTTTACTAGAAATAATACTCCATAACAGCAGCAATTTTTTTTTATTGCTGTAACCCCTTTGTCTAGAACAGTGCTTGATACTCAATATGATGGATAGATGATTGGATAAATGGATGGTTGGACAGGTGTGTGGGTAGGTGGGTAGATGGATAAATGGAAGGATGGATGGATAGATGAGTAGGTGATTTACCTCCAGGCCTGTAGCTCTTTTCTAGACTTAGCTACTGCTTGAAACCAAGTTTTTTTCTCAGGGATACATAAGAGACCAACACTGAGGCTTCTCACATTTTTTCCCAGCTAAGTATCTCATTAGCAATTATGTAAAGACAAATGATGTCACTTGGGTGATGAGATGTGTAACATTGCTTTGGGAAGCCCTCTTTACTCTCTTTGGGTTGAATAGCTACCAAGTATTGAGTGTTTACTGTGTACCAGGTAGACAGATAAGTGCTTTACATTCATTAAACCATTAAATTCTCATAATGACTTTATGAAATAGACACTTAATTAGGCTCATTTTACAGATGAAGAAACTGAGGCCTGGAGAGTTTAAGTAGTTGCCAAAGGCTAGTCTAAGGAAGAACCAATAATCAAACCCAATTTTCCCAAACTGTCAATACTGTATTTGTTCTTTTATACTACATTGCCTCTTTTGGTGTATTATTATTCATTCATTGATTCAAGGAACATTCAGTCCTAAGCTCTGTTGTATGCCAGGCACTTTGACTTTCTGAAAGGAAAGCAGAATCTTGCTCTGTTGAAATTCGTGAAAAACACTTATTTTTTCTAATACTATTTCCCCTTATTTCCTATAACTGTGACAACTGGTAACTTGGAGCCATCAGGGGACATTAAAAAACTTCATCCCTCCTCTTCCCAAATGCTTCATAGAGTTCTTTGGAGTGAGAGTATCTTATTTAGTCCCAGAAGATGAATGAAATCCTAAGCAATGGTTTTATAAACTCTATCACATTCAAGTCCCAAAGGTTTTCTTTATGCTTTTAGTACTTGAGATGCTCTCAAGAAAATGTTTACCTTATATCAGATGAGTCAGGGCCATAGAATACATACAGCCTTTCCTTTCAAGAATGCCCTTTCAAAAATGCCAAATCCATTTAATGCTAGTAAAAGGGGCTTTAAAAGGTCACATGAGGAGTCCCAGCAGTACAAATTCTCCCTCTTGGGCTTGGAGACTCAGAAGAAGATGGAAAAGGATTGGACTAAACTAGCCATTCCTTGATATCTTTGTTAAGGTTCTTGTCATTTTTTGTTTGTTTGTTTCTTCAGCAAATATTTATAGACTGTCAGCTATGTGCAGGCAAAATGCTAGGCTGGAGCTGTTCAAAAGAAATATAATGAGTGCTACATATATGTCATTGTAAATGTTCAAGTATCACATTAAAAAGTAAAAAAGAATCAGGCAAGATAAATTTTAATAATATATTTATTTAACCCAATGTATTCAAAATATTAACATTTCAGCCTGTACTCAATATAAAACGTTGAGGTGTTTTACATTCTTTTTTCACATTAAATTTTTGAAATCTGGTATATATGTAAACTTACAAACAGGTCTCAATTTGAACTGGTTAATTTGAAGTGCTCAGTAGTCACACATGGCTAGTGGGTAGGTACTGTACTCACAGCTCAGTGCTAGGCCTTGCTCTTAGGGATACTGAAATATATTAGATACTTTCTGTGAAGTGACAAAGAAAGGCACATTAGCTGGGGTGAGCCTGATAATTTGTTTAGCAGAAATCTATTCTTTCAATTATTACCTAAATGGACTGAAAATCACAAGGTTAAACCCCATGTAACATTAACAGTCCTTTAAGCTCCTTCGAAGTTTCCTTTCTTGCTTTTGGGAGAGTATCTCTCTTAAAACAGACATCATTTTGATTCTACAAACATTCTCCAAGGCAGGTGTTAGGTCCAGGAGGGCCCTATCCCTACCTCCCCCATAGTGTGGGAACCAGACTTCTCTCTTACCTTCGTGTGGGAACTGGAACTTGCATCCAGGTTGGCAACACTACATGCTTACCTCCTGATTTACTAGACTCTCCTCCTTCCCTTCTAATTTACCCGCCCAAAATATTCCCATCTAAAAAGCTCTCCTCAAACCCCATATAAGTTTCAGGTCCCCTTGCATTCGGGGCTGACACCATCTTCAGTTCACCCCCGCTGTCACTCTGCTACCATGATAAGCCTTGCTTAACCTCTTTGGTCTTGTACTTTCCTCCTTCCATGAACCTAACAGCAGGGAGGTCATACACCTCTGCAGAGTAGCCATGAACTGAGGCAGGAAGTGATTTCAGGTGGAGATCTTCAGGGTCATCAAAGAAGAGGCTGCTGCTATTCAAGTCTTTCAACTGATCCAGGGGAAAGATCAACAACAAAAAAAACTACTAGCCTGGGAATTCTCTCACTTTTCTCTATCCTCCATGCTTCATCATTGCTCAATCTCTTCTTCCAGGACATTTCATCTCTTAGGGGCTCTGTGTCTCTCTTCTATGCTTTGAGAGATGTATAACTATATGTGTGAGGGTATACAATCATGTGTGTGACTGTGTGGAGGTGTAGGACTGTGTTGGGGACTGTGGTGTGCTTTCATGGCTCAGCTATGTAAGGGATGGATGGGTGAGTTTACAGCCCCAAAAGTATATCTAAGAATAATCAAGTGAAAAGATTCTTCCTTGTTTGTGACCTTTCAGAAGGAGATATAAATTAATGAAGACTGAATTTAGGCCCTGAGCTCACTTGACAATTTCCAGTGACAGACTCTCCCTGTAGTTGCAGGGGCTGTCTGGCACAAAAGAGAATTCAAAACCAGAATTGAATTTTTCACCCCTGGAAGAAAATATTTTAAATCTATTTTTTCACATAAAGGATTTTCAGAGTTGTCTTAGGTTTTAGGCAGTCTTCCTTGATTGGTGACATAGAAGTGTGTTTTTTAAAGATGGCTCTTGAAAAAGGCAGGTTTCTTTTCTTTTTTTTTTTTTTTTTACCTTTTGGGGTAGAAAGGAAAGGAGGGATGGGAGAGTAGTACTTTTCATAAGGGACCCTTCCCAGAAGACTTAAGCCACATTGGACATACTTTCAGACTGCTTTTAAAGGTAATCTGGCTAATGGGGTTAATCAGCTGAAAATGAAGACAGGTGGCCATCTTTGTTGCTCTGAAACAGACAAAATTAGATTGTCTGTTGTTTGCGTCCCTCAGGGAGAAGATGTGGCTCTAAGCCAGCGTGTCATAAGAGAATAAAAAAGGCACATTCCTTGGGATTAAGGTGTGAGTGAGATTTACTCTGTCTGAACCATCAGAATAGGAAGTGCTTATAGACCATATTTCCCAGAGGGCTTAGTCAGCTGTTGATGAACCATGAGCAGCCAGAAGTGACTAAACCTGGGTTTAAAGCTGGAGGGAGATCAGAACAAGGAATCCTTGTAATATTGGACACAAAAAGCATGGAATAAAATGTTTATCCTCTATGTTTAGTAAAGATTTACTGAACACCTACCTGATCAAAACATCCTGAGTTATCTTACCAGATGCAGGAACACTAAAGGGGAAAGGGGAAGGTAATTTTCACTTATAGAAATGTGCCAAGCACTTCAAATATTCTTAAGGCCACCCTGTGGGGAGGATGACACCTTCCCCCACTTTATACATGAGAGTACTAAGATCCATAAGACTTACGTGACATAGCTTGTGAGCGGGGATTCAGACTTGAATATACTTTATTCCAAAGCTCATTCCTCTCACTGCCCTACACTTCTGTCTTAAATCTTACTGTTTAGCTAGGGATTACACGACTTCTCAAGAAACGATTAGAGAAAACAAAGTACTGTGTTAATTATAATTGAACACTAATAATGTGAAGTAGAGAGAGCATGTATTTGGTACTATTAGGAACAGTTCTAAAGTTAGAGCAGACTTTATATTTTCCTGATGGCGTTGGTTAGTGTCATGTTGTATATTAGGAAAAGTGGACAAGGAGCTGTCAACAATACAGCCCAATGTTGCTAAGGAAAATGAATATAGTCACCCTCCCTCTGAACTACTTCAGAAACAAACATAGACCAAATTCTAACAATGAACCCCAGCTGTTCTTGATATACAGACTATCATTAGCTCTTTAGCTAACATTATTTTGCTGTAGTAACAGAGAGACACCTTTTTGGCTAGGTTTGAGTTCTGGTGGGAGGAGAGATACTAGTGTTCTATTGTTCCCCCAGGAGTTATAGCTGAGGATTCAATGTCTGATAGTTATAGAAGATAAAAGTTCCATTCTTTTCTATTGTCTCAGCACCCTAGGAGCAACAATTTCACAGTTGATCAAAGTAGTAGTACCACATGGTCCATCTATGTTGTGAACAATGTTTAACATAGACTATGATTTCAATTAGAGTGACAGGATTCTATCATTGCCTCATAAGTCTTAAGAAAATCAACTGTCTTGTTATAAATGAATAAAGGTAGGTTCAATTAACAATGCTTATAAAACATTCTTCTATATGTATGCTTTTATGAAACCTTGGGTGAAGATAATGAAGGCAAGTCTTAAACTTTCATATTATTTTTACTGAGCAAGACAGACTCTTACTGTTAAATATAGAGTGACATATGAAATGATGTCTTAATGACTTAATGACTTCATGACTTGAAAAGCCTTAATGGCCAGCTTCTTCTGGTAACCCATTTCACAAAAATCTTAACCAAGCTCTGGTTAGAGAGCTTTTATTAAATGCCCAGCACTGTACTCCTACTACCTATTATTTTCCATCCTGATCATTTGCTTGAGGATGATGAAAGATGATAATGAACATTATAGGTATGGTTTCTTCCCTTATGGTCCTTAAAATCAACTGAGGTCAGTGCAGTTAGAAATAACAGATTTGACTGCTTCAAAAGAGATTTAGTAGTAGAAACCATTTAAAGAGGGAGGCTGCCCACAAATTCAGAAGTTCATCCCTTTAGGAAGGGTCTGTAATGACAGCAATATGATTTCCTTACTGAAGCCCTTTGGACACTTCCCTTTGGATATGCATGGGCCTTTAGTAGCTAATTTTGGCCAGACGGGCTGGCACATGTGGCATTCCTTTCTGGTATGTCAGTGTTAGGGTCTCATCAGAGGCAGATCTGGGCATAGATTCTAGCGAAGACCTCCATAATAATCATTCCATTCCTGGAAGTCCTGCCCAGAGGAGGCCAGAATAATTAGATGGCTATCCTCTTTTGTTGGTGGCTTCTGACCAGCTTGAAATCCCCAAGAAGCATCTGTGTTGTCCAGTACCAGTCTACTATGGCTTTGATAACATTTAAGAGATAGATGATGGAGTTCTTATAACAACCAGTTTTCTAATGGCAAGGGCACAGCCCAGTCTGGGGTCAGCTGTGGAAACCAGTTCAGGGTATTAGCGACAGGTTTAGTTTTGAAGAGAACCTCCCTTTAGCAAGAATATGAAGAAGGTGGTTCCCCACTTCCTCACACATCCTGTACTCTAACCAGTCCACATCTGACAAACTATCTTTTTCAAATATACCAAGATCTTTCTCATCTCTTTGTCTTTGCACACGTTGTACTCTTTGCTTGAATGTCCCCATCTTCTTTCTACATGGTAAACTCTCAACCGTTCTTCAAAGTCTAGCCACACGATATATTCTCTGTATATCTTTTCCTCATTCCGACTATACCCACAGCCTTTTATATAGATCTCTCTATTCTAGCATTCTCATACTATGGAGTATATTATCTATGAAGATACCTCTCTTTTAAACTGTGACCTTTTCAAAGGTAGGAATTATGCCTTATTATCTCTGTGATCTCTATTAATCAGAACAAAGACTAGCTTATAGTAGACTAAATCAGGTAAATACTGACTAACTGAGCTAGTTATTCAGATGTGGGTTGGGTTGCATATTCCTGGATTCCATCATCATTGAGCTTTATTTGGTATCATACCCTGTGTATGTATATTTCAGGGAATCTCTTGTTTAATGGAATGATTAAACTTTTTGACCGTGTTTGTTTCGTTGAGCAAAAGGTATATTTATAGCCATCAAATGAATTGGTTCAAAGCCCAGATTCCAGTGGAACACCACTGGCTCCCTCTTGTGAGGCAATCTCAGAATTTCTCCTATAGTTAATTTCTTAGGAGATATGTGGACAAGTTCTTCTTAGTAGAGTTGTTCTAATAATCTGAATGTGTCAGCTCCTAAGTGCTGTAAACCAACCAGTTCCTTCTTGGGAAATGTTAAGACCTTCACCTGACAAGAGCAAAGGTGACAGTCTGGAAATTCTGGCCAACTCAAAATCTGAGCATCCTAGAGTCAAAAGACTTCTTGGAAGTCATCCTAGTTTCACAAAGCAACACATGCTCGTTTTGAGATGCTCTTACTTCTAGAGGTTTCTCTGCCTTTTAAGGAACTAAAATCTGCCCCCAACTGGTCTAAGGCCTAGTCTTTGGAGCCATAGAAAATAGTCTGTACCTTCTTAATAACTGATTGCTCTTTGGATAGTTATAATGTTGGATTCCTGATGACATATTTTCTACATTTTTCAGCATTTATGAAGACCTTCATAATATCAGGAACCCTGGTCTAATCTTCTCCAGGTCCCTCAACTGTTTCCCATATGTCAGATTTCCAGTTCTCTGAACCACTCACTTCCAGAGAATTTTCATCTTGTCACTGGCTCCGTTTGTAACTTGTTACCTGTTATCCTTGTTATATGCTCCCCATTGTTCCAGCCAGTCCAGATCTTTAAGTTCCTATCATATATAGGACCTACTGTGTCCTGGGTGAGCCTGCTCTTTTAGTTATGAGACTTTGGAATAGTACTTCTCATGTTACAGTATATTGTAGCTGAATTGGAGGGCATCAGATCTGTGTTTAATTCATTCACCTCTTTGAGACTAAAATAGTGCTAATTATCCTTCCTTCATAGGGTCATTCTCAGGATTTCTAAGTTACTATTTGTAAAGCATTAAGCTCTACACCTGAGCACTTAGTGGGTACACAATAAAAGTTAATGTCTCTCTGGTCCCTTCCTGCCAGCCTTGACCTGGTCACCACTGCCCTCTACTGAGGAGAGTCAATATCTGCTTTGAACTTGAATTTCTGGTTTGAGCCAAGTAGATCTTCTTCCATTTAATCTCTTTTTAGTCTTTTAGAGAATGGCAGTCTTGCATGAGATATAACACAAACTAGCAGACTGGCCTCAGTTATGTAAAGTAAAAATATTGCAGTAGGTATCTATGTCCATTTCTGACACAGCACAACTGAATTAGAGTTCTGGATTATGTGGATAGCTATTGGTGAGAACATTTTTTTAAAGTATTACAAGATCCCAAAGCACTAATCATGGATGTTTGGAATATAATCCATGTTTGTGTTGTTCACTATCATATAAATAATCAAAATCACAGCCTGAATCTAAATTCATTCACACGTTTTCTGGATATCATGATTCCTGTGTTCTTTCTGAGGAGGAACATTTATGTGAGTTGGTGCTTTTAATTCCTCTGAAAGGATGTTGTAGGTTTGCATAAAAACAACAAAAATATAGGGAACCAAGTGGCACTTAGTGCCACACTGATGAAAGGCCAAATTGTTTGAATTCTCCTCTATGAGAGGATTTTGGGGGTATGGAGGGTAATCCCTAAGCTTGGCAATCAGACATTATAGTAAACAGATGGTTGTCTTAATGTCAGATGTGTTTGAATTCCACCTCTGCTATCTACTAGCTATATGATCTAGGACAAGTCCTTTGACCTCACCTTACCTCAGCTTTGTCTTGTGTAAAATGGGAAATAATTATACCAAACTTGTAGATTTATTGTGAGTATTACAAATAAGGTTAACAATTCTGTACCACTTAACATGGTGCTTGGCAATAAATCATTGCCCTTAGGATCAATTCCAGTTAATAGCAGCGAAGCCCCTTGAAGCTGTAGTTTCATTTTTCTGCAAGAGAGTGAAAGGAGCAATATCATGTACATGATTTGGGGATTCAATTCCTGGATTCATGTAGAAACCATGCCACTCTGGGTCCTTCAGATTTTGCTAGAAGTTTATAATCATTCACTTGAAGGGCAATAGGAATATACTGGGTTGCTTAATAGCTGTTTGTGGCATGTGGGCAAAGACAGTGAGAACCCTGGAGAGTAAGGTACCGCTTATGCTCTGGCCCACAATTCTCTAAATGCAAAAACTTGGATTTACCAACCAAGCAGAAATGAAATGCTGCTGCCTTTTTTGGTGTCTATAAACATGTGTTCGTGAATTCAGTGAGCTAGTCTCCAAGACCCACTTTTCAGGGGAATATGGTTGCTAGAATCTGTTTCCTGTTAAGGAATCTTGACCTAGAGACAAAAAGAAAATCCATAAAATATTCTGCACACAAGCAAAGAACAATCTAGCTGAGGTGTGTTCTTTAGTAAAAGATAAACCTCACCAGCAACCCACTTTGTAAATTAAAAACAGACAGAAAAACTAATCTATTGTGACAAAAAGATGATTAATACTTGCCTAAGGAGGGAGGCAGAGAAGGGTGCGTGGCAGTACAAAGGCCAAAAGGGAACTTGGAGTTAATGTGTATGTTCACCATTTTGATGATGATGATGGTGCATACATATGTTAAAGCTCATCAAAATGTATACTTATTAAATATAGAGATTAGTGCATGTCAACTGTATCTTAATAAATTTGTTACTTAAAACAAACCTAATATATACATAATACCTGGCACAGAGAGGTTATTTCTCTCACCAGTAAAATAACTACTAAACTGGTAAAAATTACCCCAAACCACCATTTAACATGTCTGAAAATTGGTTTAAGGGCATGCAAGAAATTGAGAAGCATTTATTTAAGAAAATTTATGGAATCTTGGCCAGAACAATTGGTATCTGAGGCATTTGAGTTAAGATTTGCTTCTACTCCTCCTTCTAGCTTTATATTGCAGAAGATTTATTCCAGCAGGGCACAGCCAAAAAAACAGGGCTCTCTTCTTCACAAGCTTCTGGTAGGGCTATAGTTTTACTCTAGCATAGGCAGGCTGCTAGTGACTCTCATTCTGCCCTCTAATTCTGTGTTATGGAAAATTTATTCTGGGTAAGCATAGCCAAGAAGACTTTCCTGCTCATCTCCCATTCCTAAAATGGATTATATTTTAGACAGGTGCAGCAAACTGTGAGTGGCAGTTGGAGAAGAATGAGGACTCTCATTTCTTCCCCCACTCCAAGTCCAGGGCCTGGGCTCAGATATTGTACTTGTCAGACGAGGACTTCAAGGGCTCCTAGGACAGAGGTGTCACTACAGAAGAAGCAGGCTACCATATTACCTTCTCTCCACCTAGCTCCAAAATAGTAGCATAGCCTATGGGGGCTGACTCTCTTTGCAACAGAGCATGAAGGAACTCATGCCTAAAGTTGGTTTTGAAACCATAGAGATAGTAATAGTGAAAATTAGAAAAGCAACTATATATTAGCAAAATATAGAAAAGAGCAGGGCAGCCAGATATTTTGCAGAGATACCTAGGAAAAGAAATCATCAAAAAAGGCCCTACTAAAATTCAACTTATCCCTAGTGATCCGGAAGGCTTTACACACGCACTAAGTCAAACCTGTGCAGGGGCAACCAGAAATGTTATTTGTGAATTGCTAAACTCTGAGTGCAGGGTAGAATCAAAAAGTTCCTGAACTTTGAAGGAATTCCACAAGCCATACAAAGATACATTGGCAAAAGGTCAAAGCGTTATTGAATCGGTGCTTAAGAAAAACCTCTATTTGATCACAGGCTAAACACTATGCTGAATTAGAGGTGACTCCTAGAAAGCCAAGCTTAAAAATAAAACAAGGGACAAAATGAGCATGGTGTCAGAGGCTGTACACTGCAGAAAAAATAGACTTCATAGAGGATCAGCCCAGGCAAGTCACTAAACAGAGAAAAACAAAGCAAAACAGAAACAGCAACAAGAATCCAGAGTTATTACAACATATTCTTTCAAATATATATTTTGCAATAAAGTTATGAGCCTCATTAAAAAAAACAACAATACCATTTACCTGAGCACCCCCCAAAATTAAATACTTAGGTATAAATCAAACCAAATATGTACAAGAACTATATGAGGAAAACTACAAAAACTCTGATGAATGAAATCAAAGAAGAACTAAATAAATGGATAGGCATTCCATGTTAATGAATAGAAAGACACAATATTGTTAAGATATCAGTACTTCCCAAACTGATCTATAGAGTCAATTCACCAACAGATGATTGGATAAAGAAGTTAGGATTCATATATACAATAGAATATTACTCAGCCATTAAAATATGAAATTCTACCATTTGCAATGACATGGATAGGCCTAGAGGTTATTATGCTGAGTGAAATAAGCAGAGAAAGATAAATACCATGTGATTTCACTTATATGAGGAATCTAAGGAACAAAAAGAACAAATTAATTGAAACAAGACACAAATATAGAGAACAATCTGGTGATGGCCAGGAGGGAAGGGGGTTGGGGGGTTGGGAGAATGGGGTGAAGGATTAAAGAAGTACAAATTAGTAGTTGATAGATGGTCACGGGGATGGGGAGCACAGCACAGGGAATGCAGTTAGCATTAATGTAATGACTAGGTGGAGAGCCAGAGGAGAGAAAGCATTAAGGGGGATCGTTTTATAAACTATATAAATGTCTAACCAATGTACTTTATACTTGAAACTAATAAAAAAAAATTTTAAAAATTCTCGGCAAGTTATTTTGTGGATATGAAGAAATTAATTTTAAAGTTTATGTGGAAGAGCAAAAGACCCAGAATAGCCAACACAATGTTGAAGAAGAATAGCAAAGTTGGAGGACTGACACTACCTGACTTCAGGCCTTACTATAAAGCTACAGTAATCGAGACAATGTGGTATTGACAAAAAAAAATAGATTAAATAGATCAATAGAACAGAATGCAGAGCCAAGAAATAGACCCACACGAATATAGTCAACTGATTATATATATAAATTTATTTTTATGGTGACATTGGTTAACAAAATCTGATAAGTTTCAGCTGTACATTTTAACAGTAAGGTGTATATGTATGTGTATACACACACACACACACACACACACAAACACATTGTGTATTCACCTGATATTTGACAAAGGAACAAAGGCAATTTAATGGAGCAAAGATTGTTCTTGCAACAAAGGTGTTAGAACAACTGAGCATCCTTACGCAAAAAATGAATCAAGACACAGACCCTACACCCTTCAAAAAAATCAGCTCAAAATAGATCATATACCTAAAAGTAAAAATATAAAACTATAGAATTCCTAGAAGATAACATAGGAGAAAACCTAGATGACTTTAGGTAAGGCAATGAATTTTTAGATATAACACCAAAGGCATGATGCATAAAAGAATTAATTGATAAGCTGCACTTCATTAAAAACTTCTGCTCTGTGAAAGACATTGTCAAGGGAATGAGAAGACAATCTACCAGACTGGGTGAAAATATACATCTGATATAACACTTTATTTTAAATATACAATAAAATTCTTAAAACTTAACAATAACAAAAGCAATTCAGTTTAAAATTAGCCAGAGATAAGTAAGGGAGAGAAAAAAATGGCATAGATGATAGAGGCTCTGTTCATCCCTCTGGCAACCAAATCAAAGTTGTGATAGAAACAAGGAGCAAACAGCAAGGAAAATCACCTGGGACCTAGATGAACAAGCCATACAGCTAGGGACAAATCTAAGAAATCACCCTGAAAAGGAAGAAGATAGGATGGGGCAAGGACACAAGGCTGCCCAGTCCCGAGAAGCTGAGTGAGACAAAAGTTGTGGCAGCTGTAGATGCCTCCTAAAGGGGCCGTGTCCACAAATGGACTTTCGCAGTGAAGAACCTGATCGCTCTGAGCACCAGCTCCAGTTAGGCTGTGCAAAGGGCACCAGGGACTTACAGGGGACACTGAGTTGTCGGAGTGAGGGCCGAGGCAAGACTCGCTCTATACAGAAGTGCCAGCAGTATCCATTGTTCCTCTGTTGAGCCCTCCCCCATCCCAGTTCGGGAAACCAGCACCGCCATAGCGGAGACCTCATCAAATTTGGTAACTGAGGTTGTTCAGCCCTAATGATTCCCTGAAACTCCACTTTCCCCAACTCACTGCTCCACTCAAGCCACATCTAAGTGTATCCTCAGCAAGTCAGGTGCTCCTTGCTGAGAAGCATCTAGACTCACATTGGAGGCAGCTGGCCACAATTTCTGGTGTGGCCCCCTGAGGCAACTATAAGTACAGCATCTGTGGATTGCTTGCTGAATCTTAACAGGTGGCCCCAGAGGGGCACAGGCTGGGGCTAAATTTGGCCTGCAACAGAACCCCTCTCAGCACTGTGCCACTGGACACCTACTACACAAATCATGTGAGTGAAATTACATGGTTCTTGTCCTTTTCCATCTGACTTATTTCACTTAGCATGATAGTTTCAAGATCTATCAGTGTTTTTGCAGATGGCACTATTTCATCCTTTATTATGGCTGAGTAGTATTCTGTGTGTGTGTGTGTGTGTGTGTGTGTGTGTGTGTGTGTGTGTGTGTGTGTGTGTGTGTGTCTACCACATCCTTTTTATCCAATCATTCATTGATAAACACTATCTGTGTCGTTTCTATGTCTTGGCTACTGTTAATAATGCTGCAATGAACATAGAGGTACATATATCTTTATGAATAAGTGTTTAAAAAAATAGGCCAAAGATCTTAACAGACACCTTACCAAAGAAAATATACAGATGATACAGAAGCATATGAAAAGATGTTACATATCATTTGTCATCAGGGAAATGCAAATAAAAACAACACTGAGAGTTCACTTACATACATATTAGAAGGGCCAAAATCCAGAAGTGCTGACAGCATCGAAAGCTGGCAAGACTTTGGAGCAACAGGAACTCACCTTTCCTTGCTGGTGGGAATGCAAGTGGTAGAGCCACTTGGCAAATTTTGGCAATTTCTTACAAAACTAAATCTACTCTTGACCAGACAATTCAGCAATAGCACTCCTTGGTATTTACACAAAGGAGTTGAAAACTTAGGTCCATATAAAAACATGCACATGGAAGCAGAAAAAATGGCATAGTAGATAGAGGCTTTGTTCATCCCTCTTGCAACCAAATCAAAGTTGTGACAGAAAGATGGTGCAAACAACAAGCAAAGTTGCCTGGGATCTAGATGAACAGGAGCACTACAACTAGGGAGAGAAATAAGAAATGATCCTGCAATAGTAGAAGGTAGGAGGGGATGAAGATTCAAGGCTGCCCTGTCCTGAGTGGCTGAGGGGGACAGAGGCTACAGCAGTGGCAGCCGTCAGCTGCAGATGCCTCTCAAAGGGGCCGTGTCCATGAGTGGACTTTCACAGTCATGGATCTGCTCACTCTGAGCACCAGCAACTTGTTGGCTTCGCGGGGGGCACCCGGGACTTACAGGGGGACACTGAGTTGTTGGAATGAGGGCCAGAGGCAGGGCTCACTCTGGGGCAGAGGTATCTGTGGTATCCATTGTTCCTCTGTTAAGCCCCCACCTCCTCCCGGTGTGTGGACTCAGCACCACCATAGCTGAGGCATGATCGAACTGGTTACCAAAAGTCCCTTCTTTCAGAGGATTCCCTGAAACTCTGCCTCCACCAACTCGTGGCACCACCCAAGCCACATGCAAGTGTGTTCTCAGCATGTCTGGTGTGCCTTGCTGAGCATTGCCAAGATTCACACTAGTGGCAGCTGACGTTGGTTTCTGGTGTGGCTTCTTGAGACAAATATATGCACAGCATCTTTGGATTGCTTGCTGAATCTTAGTAGGTGGTCCTGAAGGAACACAGGCTGGGGCTAAACTTGGCCTGCAGCTGAACCCCTCTCAGGACTGTGCCACTGGACGCCTACTATACAAAGCCACACTAATAAGACCATGAGGCTTAGGAGCTTTGCTTGGTGCATAGAAACAGACACAGAAAGGTAGCCAAAATGGGAAGCAGAAAACATATGAGGAACAGAACAGAGATCCAGGAATAATGGAGTCAAGCAATCTAACAGACGTAGACTTTAAAATGCTTGTTATAAGGATACTCAGTAAACTTAGTGAAAGTGCAGATGAACTCAGTGAGAACTTTAACAAAGAGAAAACATTAAAAAATAGAAATGGAAATTATCAATGGGAACCAATCAAATGAAGAACACATTATCTGAGATAAAGAATATATTAGAGGGAATCAACAGAGTGGATAAAGAAGAGCACTGAACCACCAATATAGAGGATGTGGAAGCCAAAGATGCTCAATCAGATCAGCAAGAAAAAAGAAGACAACACTGTAATAATAATTTAAGGAGCCTATGGGACACTATTGAATGTAAAAATATCTGTGTCATAGGGGTACCTGAAGGCAAACAAGAAGTTGAAGAGCTATTTGAAGAAATAATGATGAAAAGTTCCCTAATCTGGTGAAAGAAATGGACATACAACCCCAAGAAGCTTAGAGAGTTGTCGGAGCCTGCCGACAGTCGAATCAGGGCCTCCTGTAATGAAGGACGGGAAAAGAAAAGAAGAAGAAGGGAAACACATAGATGGGGTCGAGAGGGACGAGCTCAGAGACTCGACCCTGAGTTTATTTTTTCACATGCTTATATACTGTTATAACAGGAACAAGGATGTTTGTTAGCTACAAATGTATACACCAAGTCAGCACATCCTGTAACCTCCCCCTCAGCCTGGGGCCCGTGTTCTCAAGATTTAGCTTGTTCTACCAAAACAAGTTCCTTCTTTAAGAACAACAACAACTGGCTTGGGCCAAATGGCCCCCCATAGTTCCCCCTTTTTTATTTTATTTTTCAAAAATGAAAAACTGTAATATAACCCTAATATAACTCTACCTAAGCTTGCGCATAGTACGAATTAGTGCTACAAAGGGCAGTTTTAAGCTCTCATAAGTTGCTTAAGAAGATTGGAAAAGAAAAATTGAAAAATATCCTTCTATAAAATATCCTTCTTCCACGAGCCTTCTTCCATGAGGCGTCTCTCTCCCCCTTTTTATTTTATATTTCAAAGCCATAACCTCCTTGTTTAGGGCGCAGAAGACTGTGCCTGTCTTAGGTGATCCTCCACAAACATAAACCTTACCCGTCATTGGTACACAAATTTCATGAATTTATGCCCTGTCTTAGGTCGGCTCAGTCTTGGAGGATTCTTACCCGTCGTTGACTACCAGCCTCTGCAAATGGGGCAAGCCTCAGCCTAAGTTAGGGTCTGGCTCGAAGCCTTAATTCATGGATCTCTGCTCGAGCCTTCAGCAAAGAGCAAAACAGGTATTTTAGAAGTGGGGGAAACAGACAAAGTCCCACAATAATACACAAGCCTAAGACCAGTAGCACAACGGCCAAATGAGTAAAAGAGGACCAAGATGGTAAAGATCTCTTCAGCTGTTCTAAAATATCAGCTGCTGTTTTGGCCGCATCAGAGTTAAGTGGTTCAGCATCCCTTAACCCCTGTATTTCTTTGTATAACTGAATTAGGTCTAAAGATGTATTTGCATTGTGCCAAATGCCCTGCAGGTGCGCCTGCACTTTATCCCATGCATGTTGGCTCCCGTTATACAGCTTTGAGGTGACACAAATCTAATGATACTCTGCATGACATTCTAGATGAGACCTAATTTTTAAGCCCTGAATTTCTTCTCCTAAATACTGTACTAAAGCATATAATGCATTAAGCTTTTGTTCTACCTTAGCATCAATATCTTCTTGTGTTCCTAAAGCCATGGTAACATTTTTAGACAATTGATTTACATAATGAGCAGTTTGAACAGAGTGTGACAGTGCTACAGTGGCAGTGGCTGCGGTGGCTATAAGAGATACAATAGCTATAATTCCAGCAATTACCAATCCCACTACCCTTTTCTGTCTGCTCAGTGCATTTATCAGTTCTTCTAACACCTGTAGACCCTTATCAGCATACCAAGGGCCAGTAACATTGACAGGAAGCATCACAAAAGCAGGCTGATGCAATATCATTACAATGGTGCGGTCAGGCATTTTAGACATACAGTTAGACAAGTTACAATTAATACAGCTAACATTGAAATGGTTTCCGTTTAGGGTGATATTAATGTTACCAACTAATAGTACATAAGGTGGAGCGACACATGCCATCACATCCTCTGCTTTGTCTATTGTCTGTAAGTTGTTTTGTCCATGACTTCTCTTAGTAACTCTTTCTATAGCCGCTGCAAGTTTCCATATGTAATTCTGTGGATGACCATCATCAGTCCACCATAGTCCTGCAAATAAACTCTTACCATCCTTTATGTCTGGACCCCCAGACCAGTCCAAAATATACCTCACTGATTCCGACACATTGTATCTGACCGGGGTGCCTCGATAGCAGCTTCTCTATGACACAGTGTTGTTGCTAGTATGTGTCTCTTTTATGCACAGGGGATAAGACTGGGGAGGCGGAAGCATATCTCCCGCTGGTTTCCCTGCCGGCGCACAAAGGCGCACAATTTGAGTACCATTCTCCCCATTAGACCAAGGGATGAAAGTCACATTCAAACATCCAGGCACTGTACTATTTTTTCCAAAAACATATGGGTAATCCTATTCCAGAGCCTGTGTAATTAAACCTTTCAGACTCCTTTACCATCTTCTGTACTGCAGGTGGCCCCAGTAAGTGAGTATTATTAACTCTCACAGGGACTTCTAAACCTTCCCATGTAGATGGATGCAGCAGAGGTGGATCTGGCACATAAGCCCAGTACACTGCACCTTCATCCCATCTGAACATTCCCAGCAGCATCAGAAAGAGGCACATTCCCCTGGGTGTTGTCAGCCACACGAACAAGTCTTTCCGGTAACCACTGTGCACCATTATCCTCCTGTGGAACAACACAAACATGTCCTCGTCCCCAGATAAGGATGGGGTCAGGCCATATATACAGCAGAGAATAGTAAACAACTGTGCTAAAGAGCATTGCTAGTATATCTAATTCTACACAAAGTATTTTATACAGTGACCTATTACAGGCCCAATTTCGATCTTTCAACTGCTTCTATGGCAAGCCAAAATATTGCCACTGTGGATCAGGGGGCAGCAGGAGGGACGCCTCATGAGGCGGAGGAGGATCTAACCCCGCAATTACTGATGGGGCAGGTGAAGACAATGGCATGCCTCTCCCTGGAATCCCCACCTCTGGGGCATCTGTGAGCGTGGGCCTAACTCCCACGGTTAACTTCTTTATGGCCTCCTCCAGCTCCTGCAACCTGCTCCACAGGCAACCCTCTTTGTTATCCAACGGAGGTAAAGGTGCTGCCTCCTCTTTCCCCTCATTTCTCTTTTGTTCCAAAGAAAGCAACACCTGCTCCCAATCATCCCCATGGTACCGGGCAGCCCCCTCCTCCAATTCAGCCTCTTCCTCTGGACTGAGCTCATCTCTTCCATTCTTTACTATCCCTTCAAAGGGCGGCGCAGAGGCTGTATCTGTTCCTTTAACTTATCCTTCTTATGACGGAGATCTAGACAATCTCTGACCAGACCCCATAGGCTGAAAGTTTCCACAGGAACCTTACTTGGCCCATGTATGGTGTAATAATCCTGGAGCTGTTTCCCTACCCGCTCCCAGGTTTCTAAATTCACGGTCCCCTCTTCCAGAAGCCAAGGGCAGACTTTTTCCACGAACTCTAGAAAGGTTCTAATTTGATCCCTGCCGGTCCTAACTCCTCTAGACCTCAGCATTGTTTTCAACATCTGTACAAAAAGTTGTCTGCCTCCTCCTTGTCCCATGTTTATACTCTCGACTTACTTCCTGCCCCCCTCTTACCTTGATAATCGGGATCCCTACCTTGGGGCAGCATCCTCAGATCCTACCATCTCCAGGTCCCTGTTCAGGCGCCACTTGTCGGAGCCTGCCGACAGTCGAATCAGGGCCTCCTGTAATGAAGGACGGGAAAAGAAAAGAAGAAGAAGGGAAACACACAGATGGGGTCGAGAGGGACGAGCTCAGAGACTCGACCCTGAGTTTATTTTTTCACATGCTTATATACTCTGTTATAACAGGAACAAGGATGTTTGTTAGCTACAAATGTATACACCAAGTCAGCACATCCTGTAACCTCCCCCTCAGCCTGGGGCCCGTGTTCTCAAGATTTAGCTTGTT
>CM053505.1:32237671-32464611 GCA_028627145.1 Eidolon dupreanum | reverse complement strand
TGGGGTCGAGAGGGACGAGCTCAGAGACTCGACCCTGAGTTTATTTTTTCACATGCTTATATACTCTGTTATAACAGGAACAAGGATGTTTGTTAGCTACAAATGTATACACCAAGTCAGCACATCCTGTAACCTCCCCCTCAGCCTGGGGCCCGTGTTCTCAAGATTTAGCTTGTTCTACCAAAACAAGTTCCTTCTTTAAGAACAACAACAACTGGCTTGGGCCAAATGGCCCCCCACAGAGAGTCTCCAAAAATAAGATCCCAAAGAAGCCCACATAAAGACACATTATAATAAAAATGCCAAAGGTTAAGTTTAAGAGACCTCTGGGACAATATGAAGCATAAAAATATCCAAATCATAGGAGTACCTGAAGAGGAAGAGAGAGAGCAAGAGATTGAGACTCTGAAGAAATAATGACAAAAAACTTCCCTATGCTGGCAAAGAATAAAAAATAAGAAAGAGAAATAAAAGGAATCTGAATTGGAAAGGAAGAAGTAAAACTCTTGTTATTTGCTGATAACATGATACTATATAGAGAGAACTCTAAAGATTCCACCAAAACCTGTTAGAACTGATCGATGAGTTCAGATAAGTATCAGATTACAAAATAAATATTCAGAAGTCAGTGGCATTTTTATAGACCAATCATGAACTTTCAGAAAGAGAAATTAAGAAAATAATCTCATTTACAGTTGCATCGAAAACTATAAAATACCTGGGAATCAAATTAACCAAGGAGGTAAAAGACCTGTTTTCAGAAAATTATGTCATCGAAAAAAGAAATTGAAGAAGATACAAAAAAATGGAACCATATACCGTGTTAATGGGTAGGAAGAATCAACATCCTTAAAATGGCTGTACTACCCAAAGCAGTCTATAGATTCAATGCAATCCCTATCAAAATACCAATAGCATTTTTCAGAGATCCAGAATAATCCTAAAATTTATATGGAGGCATAAAAAATCCAAATAGCCATGGCAATCTTGAGAAAAAACAACAAAGTTGTAGGTATCACACTACCTGATATCAAACTATACTATAAGGCTACAGTAATCAAAACAGTATGGTACTGGCATAAAACAGATGCATTGATCAATGGAACAGAATAGAGAGCCCAGAAATAAATCCACACCTGTACACCCACTTAATATATGACAAAGGAGATAAGAATACACAGTCGAGTAAGGACAGTCTCTTCAATAAATGGTGTTGGGAAAATTGGACAGATACATGCAAAAAAGAAGCTGGACCATCTTCTTACACCATATATAGGAATAGACTTGAAATGGATTAAAGACTTAAATGTAAGACCTGAAACCATAAAACTTCCAGAAGAAAACATAGGCAGCAAACACTCTGATATTACTAACAGGAATTTCTTTTCAGATATATCTCCTTGGGCAAGGGAAACAAAAGAAAAAATAAACAAATGGGACTATATCAAACTAAAATTTTTTGTACAGCAAAAGAAACCATCAACAACAAAAAAAGATAACCGATTGGGAGAAGATATTTGCTAATGATACATTTGATAAGGGATTAATATTCAAATTATATAAAGAACTTATACAACTCAACAACAACAACAAAACAAACAATCCAATTAAAAAATGGGCAGAAGACCTGAACAGATACTTCTCCAAAGAGAGAATACAGATGGCTAATAGACATATGAAAAGATGCTCAAGGTTGCTAACCATCAGAGAAATGAAAATTAAAATCACAATGAGATATCACCTCAACCTATCAGAATGGCTATCATCAATAAATCAAAAAACAACAAGTGTTGCCGAGGATGTGAAGAAAAGGTAACCCTCATAATTGTTAGTGGAATTGCAAATTGGTATAGCCTCCATGGAAAACAGTATGGAGATTTCTCAAAAAAATTAAAAATGGATATACCTTTTGACTCAGCAATTGCACTTCTGGGTATTTATCCAAAGAAAACCAAAACAATAATTCGTAAAGATCTATGCACTCTAATATTCATGGCAGCACAATTTACAATAGCCAAGATATGAAAGTAACCCAAGTACCCATCAACAAATGATTGGATGAAGAAAGTATTGTTCATATATACAATGGAATATTACTCAGCCATTTAAAAACATGAAAACCTACCATTTCCAACAACATGTATGGACCTAGAGGTTATTATGCTGAGTGAAATAAGACAGAGAAAGATAAAGACCATATGATTTCATTTATATGCAGAATTTAAGGAAAAAAAGAACAAACTAATCAAAAACAAAATCATAAATAAGTGGATAATTTGGTGATGGACAGAGGGGAGGGGTGTTGGGGGCTGGGAATGGGGTGAAGGGTTAAAGAAGTACAAATTAGTAGTTGATAGATGGTCTTGGAAATGGGGAGCATGGCAGGGGGAATGCAGTTAGCATTAATATGATGGCTAGGTTGAGGGCAAAGGGAGGGAGGGATCAATTGGTGGGATCATTTTATGAAATATATAGATGTCTAACCAGTGTACTGTATACTTGAAACTAACTTAAATAAATAAATTAAAAGAAAAATGTCAAAGGTTAAATGCGAAGAGAGAATCTTAAAAGCAGCAAAAGAAAAGCAATTAGTTACCTACAAGGGAGCATCCATAATACTGGCAGCTGATTCCTCAGAAGAAACTATGCAAGACAGAAGGGCTTGGCACAAAATATTCAGCATGATAAAAACCCAGGATCTACAACCAAGAATACTTTATCCAACAAAGCTTTCATTTAGAGTCGAAGGACAGATAAAGTGCTTCCCAGACAAAAATAACCTAAAGGAATTTATTATCACCAAGTCAGTATTACAGGAAATGTCAGAGGGACTTCTTTAAGAAGAAAAACATGTATCAAAAACATGATGGTAATAACTACATTCCTATCAACAAGTACTTCAAATGGAAAAGAATTTAGTGCTCCAACATAAGATAGAGTGGCTGAATGGATAAAAAACAAGACCCCTACATATGTTGCCTACAAGAGACTCACTTCAGATTAAAGGACACACACAGATTAAAAGGAAGGGGATGGAAAAAGATATTGCCTTGATGGACCTAGAGGATATTATACGGAATGAAATAAGTCAGATAGAGAAACACAAATACTGCATGATTTCTTATACATGAGGAATCTAAAAAACAAAATAAACAACAACAACAAAAACAGAAATAAACTTATAGATGCACAGAATATTTTGAGGCCTACTAGATGAGAAGGAGTTTGGGGAGATGGCAAAAAAAAAAGGCAAAGAGATTAAGTGCAAATGGGTAGTAACAAAATAGACATGGAGATATAAAGTGTAGCATAAAGAAAATAGTTAATAATATCATAACAAAAACGTAAGGGGGAAAAGTGGTACTAGATTTAGCAGGGTGATCATTGTGAGTTATATATATCTCTAAGCACTATGCTGTATAAGTGAAACGAATACATTATTGTATGTCAACTATAATTGAAAAAAAACTCATTGAATTGTACAGTGTAAATAAGAGTAACTAATTGCCTATTATTTTGCAATAAATCCAGGAAAAAAAATTGTGAAAAAGAAAACATGCACAAGTATGTTATATAGTAGCTTTATTTATAAGTGCCAAAACTTTGAAGCAACCCAGATGCCATTTAGTAGGTAAATTCATAAATAAACTGTGGTACATCTGGACAATGAAACATTATTCATCACTAAAAAGAAATGAGTAATCCATGAAAAGACATAGAGGAAACTTTAATGCATATCAATAAGTGAATGTAGCCAATCTGAAAAGGCTACATACGGTATGATTTCAACTATATGACATCCTTGAAAAGGCAAAATTATAGAGACAGTAAAAAGATCAGTGGTTGCCAGGGTTTGGGAGTGGGCCAGGTTGGGATGAATAGGCGGAGCACAGAGGATTTTTAAGGGCAGTTAAAGAACTCTTTATGATACTATTATGATGAATACATGTCATTATACATTTTTCCAACTCCTGGAATGGACAAAACCAAGAGTGAACCCTAGATGTATCAATGTATGTTCATCATACATTGATATTAGGGGAAAAGTTGTAACAAATGTATCACTCTGGTGGGGGATGTAAATAATGGGGAGGCTGTGTATGTGTGGAACAAGGGGTATATAGGAAATCTCTATACTTCCCTCTCAATTTTTCTGTGATCATAAAACTTCTCTAAGAAATAAAATCTTTTTAAAAACAATAGCATGAAACATAATCTATAATACTTATAATAACAGCACAGTCAAAGGGTAGGGAAAGAAGCCAAAGCAAGCAAGGAGATGACACCAAAGAGTAATTTCATGCACAGGAAGAAATGAAAAATGATGGAAATGGTAAATGAGGTCATTAATACAAAACCATTAAGTATTTTTTTAGTATTTTGTCTTAGCTTCTTCAAAATACACTAGATTATAAAGCAACCATAATACTGTATTCTTGAGTTTGCAATAAACTAGCCTGGTTTAACGTTTATAAATCAATATAACACACTGTATTAGTAGAAAAGAAGGCAAAAACATATGATCATCTCAATAGATGAAATAAAGTTATACAAAAAACCTGGGAAACACTCATAATAAAAACTTTCAACAAACTAGGAGGATAAGACAATTTCTTCAACATGATAAAGAACATCTATTAAAAACCCATAGTTAACATCATAATAATGAAAGTCTGTTTGTTTTTTCCCTAAAATCAAATAAGAAAAGGGTGTCCACTATTGCCACTTCTATTCCAAATTGTACTGGAGAGTCTAGCCAAAGTAATTAGGCAAGAAAAATTAAAAAGAGGCATCCAGTTTGGAAAAGAAGAGGTAAAACAGTCTTTATTTATAGATGACATGACCGTGTATATAGGAAATTCTAAGGAATCCTTTAAAAAAAAAAACCCTAAAACTAGTAAATGAGTTAAACAAGGTAACAAGGTACAAAGTAAGTGTACTAAAATCAATTGTATTTCTATATGCTAGCAATTAACAGTCCAAAAATAAAATTAAGAAATCAATTCTATTTATCATGCATCAAAAATAATAAAAAAAACTTATGAATAAATATAACTACGTATAAAATGTATACATTGAAAACTACAAAATGTTGGCCAAAATATTGAAGAAGACCTAAATAAATGGAAACACATCCTACTTTTACGGATCAGAAGTGTTGATGTTGGCAAGATAGCAACAATTCAGTTTGGATCATAGATCCAGGGAAACTATATCAAAATCCCAGTTTTTTCTTATTTTCCAAAATTGAAAAGTTGATGCTAAAATTCATATGAAAATAAAAAGGACACAAAATACTGAAAACAATCCTAATAAAGATGAAAGTTAGAGGACTTACTGATTTTAAAACTTACTACAAAACTACTGTAATTAAGACATCGTGTTATGCACATAAAGATAAACATTTAGATCACTGGAATAAATTGAAATTCCAGAAATCAACTCTTACATTTATGGTTAATTGACCCTTTGGCTAGATGATGTATGAAGGAAGAAAATCACACAATTAAATTAGTTGATGCAGAAAGAAGATTTGACAAAATCCAACAAATTTTCATGATAAAAACACTGAGTAAGAATAAAAGGGAACTTCTTCAACCTGAAAAAGGACCTCTATGGAAAACCCACAAATAACATCATATCTAACTGTGAAAAACTGAAAGCTTTCCCTATTTAAGAGTAAGACAAAGATGTCCACTTTCACCACTTCCAGTCAACATTGTTCTAGAAGTTCTAACCAGGACAATTAGGCAAGAAAAAGAAATAAAATTCATCTGTTCACCGATGACATTATCATATACATAGAGAACCTTAAAGAATAATTTTATTAAAAAGTCTCTTAGAGATGGTAAAATGAAATCAGCAAATTTGTAGGATACAAAATCAACTTTAAAAAATCGATTGTAGATTACTGATCAAGATGGTGGAGTAGGTAAATGTTGTGCTTGTTTCCTCTCATGACCACATCAAAATTACAACTAAACTACAGAACAACCATCACTGAGGTATAGCTGAACAAAAGTCCTAGAACTAAGGACATGAAGAAGCCACCTCAAGACTGGTAGGAGAGGTAGATATGTGGAAAGGGCTGATCATGCACCTGTGTGTGTGGTGGTTAAAAATCGAGAGGGATATCTCGGCTGTAGAGGTCCCCCCAGAAGAGCAAGGGGTCCCAGTTCCTCACCAGACTCCTAGCCCAGGGATCCAGTGCCAGGAAGAGAAGGCCCCACAGTATATGGATGTGAAAATGAGCAGATTGTGGCTGAGTTAGATGGAGGTTTGCAGGAGACCCAGATGTTCTTAAAGGGCCAGTGCATGGATTTACCCACTGATGAACTCGCTCTGAGCTCCAGTGCAGTGGCAGCAGCTCAAAAGGTGTCAGGGACATAAGATGAGAGACTGAATTGTCTAGCTTCAGGGAGAGGGCTAGAGGGGCAACTTTCTCCCAGACAGAAGTGCTGGCAGAGGCCACTGTTGAGCCCTCCCCTCTAGTGGCGTGCAGACACAGTTGGCCACCATATCTAAGTTTCCATCAACCTGGGTAACACTGGTTGCCCTGCCCTAGGGATTCCCTGAGATCCTGCTCCACCCAATTTGCGGGCCTACCCAAGCTGTTTCCAGTGTATTTTCCATACAAACAGCTTGTCTCAGCTTATGGTGTGGACTTTTCTAAAATCCCTCAAAGGTCACAAACCCCAAACAACAGCATCTGGCCTTAGCATGCCCCAAACCTCTTGCAGAGTATCCCCAAGCAAACACTAGTAGCAGCTGGCCTCTGGTTGTAACTTGGCCTCTTGAGGTGCCTCCAAGCCCAGCACAGGAGGCAGCCATCTGTGTATTGCTTGATGGCTCATGCTAGGTGGCCTTGAGCAGGGCACAGGCTGAAGCTGAAATTGGCCTACAGTAGGACCCCTTCCAGGAGGCACTGGCCTGCACACCCAGTGGCCAGCTTCAGTCTCAGCCAGAGCACTACCCAGGGTCACATTCAAGGATGACACACCCAAAGGGCAGATTGGGCAAGGACAAGAGCCCTGCTAAAGTAAATCCTGTTCTATAGGGTCAGCTCCTCCAACTGTAGTCACAGACCAGTCCTCACAACCAACTAGCCTAAGGATTAATTCCTCACATTGATGTACAAACAGAAACCAAGTTTCAACTGCAACAGGAGGGCACACACAACCAACATAAGGGGCATACTTGGAGTACCTGACTCAAGTGATGAGGGATACTGTGCCACAGAGCTTCACAGGAAACCTACTGTATAAGGTCACTCTACTAAAACTGTGAGACCTAGTTGCTCTACCTAATACACAGAAACAAACACAGAGAGGCAGCCAAAATGGGGAGGCAAAGACACATGTCTCAAATGAAAGAACAGAACAAAGCTCCAGAAAAAAGAACTAAACAAAATGGAGACAAGCAATCTATCAGATGCAGAGTTCAGAATTCTGGTTATAAGGATGCTCAGTGAACTTAGGGGAAGAGTACATTAACTCAGTGATTACTTCAACAAAAAGATAGAAAACATAAAAATGGAGATGGAAAACTTAAAAGGGAACCAATCAGAAATGAAGAATACAATATCTAAGATGAAGAGTACATTAGAAGGAATCAACAGATTGAATGAAGTGGAAGATCAAATCAGAGATTTAGCAGATAGGGTAGTGGAGGACACCCAATCAGAACAGCAAAAAGAACAAAGAATCAAAAAAAAATGAGGATAGTTTAAGGGGCTTCTGGGACATAATCAAGCTTACAACATTTGTATCATAGGGATACCAGAAAGAGAAGAGAAAAAGCAAGGAACTGAAAACCTGTTTCAAGAAATGATGATGGAAAACTTCCCTAACCTGGTGAAGGAAATAGACATTCAAGTTCAGGAAGCTCAAAGAGTCCCAAACAAGATGAACCCAAAGAGGCCCACACCAAGACACATCATCATTAAAATCTTAAAGGTTAAAGACAAAGAGAGAATCTTAAAAGCATCAAGAAAAAAGCAATTAGTTACTTACAAGGGAGCTCCCATAAGACTGTCAGCTGATTTCTCAACAGAAACTTTGCAGGCCAGAAGGGATTGTCAGGAAATATTCAAAGTGATGAAAAGCAAGGACCTACAACTGAGATTACTGTATCCAGCAATGCTAGCATTTGGAACTGAAGAACAAATGAAGTACTTTCCAGACAAGAAAAACCTAAAGGAGTCATCACCACCAAGGCAGTATTACAGGATATGTTGTAGGGTCTTCTTTAAGAATAAGGAAAAAAAAATAAAAAATATGAATAATAAAATGGCAATAACTACATACCTATCAACAATTACTTTGAAGGTAAATGGATTAGGTGCTCCAATCAAAAGAGGATTGCTGAATGGATAAGAAAACAAGACCCTTACGTATGCTGCCTACAAGAAAATCACTTCAGTTAGAAATACACACACATAGTGAAAGTAAAGGGATGGAAAGAAATGTTTCATGAAAATGAAAACAAACAAACAAAAAAAGCTGGGGCAGTAATACTTACACCAGACAAAATAAGCTTTAAAACAAAGGCTATAACAAGAGACAAAGAAACAACCAGTAATCCCACTTATGGGTATTTATCCAAACAAACCCAAAACACTACTTCTAAGGGACATGTGCATCATGTGTTTATTGTAGCATTATTTACAAATGTCAAGATATGGAGGCTGCCTGGGTGCCCATCAATGGATGAATGGATAAAGAAGAGATGGTACATGTAAATAATGGAATATTACTCAGTCATGAAATAGAATGAAATCTTGCCATCCACAACAATGTCGATGTGCATAAAGGGTATTGTGTTGAGTGGAGTGAGTCAGACAGAGAAATGCAAATGGCATATGATTCACTTACATGTGAAATCTAAAGAACAAAATAAAACGGAAACAAACTTATAGATACAGAGAAAAATTTGAAGGTTACCAGATGGGATGGGGTTTAGGGGGTGGGTGACAAAGGTGAAAGGATTAAGAAGTACAAATTGGTAGTTACAAAACAGTTATGAGGGTGAAAAATATAGCATAAGGAATATAGTTTATAATATAACTATGTACAGTGTTAGATGGATACTAAATTTATAGGTGTGATCACATTGTAAGTTATATAAATGTCTAATCATTATGTTGTACACCCAAAACTAATATAAATTATATGCCAAATATAATTGAAAAGTAAAAATATTTTTTAATTTTTTATTGTATTTCTGCACACAAGCAATGAGATTAAGAAAATTCCATTTCTAATACCATCAAAAATAGGCGTTAAGAATAAAGTTAGGAATAAATTTAACCAAGGAAATTCAAGACTTGTACAATGAAAACTATACAACATTGTTTAAAAAAATTTAAGGAAGACCTAAATAAATTGAAAGACATACCGTCATCATGGATTGGAAGACTTAATATTGTTAAGATGGACATACTCTCCAAAGCTATCTACAGATTCAGTGCAATCCCTATCAAAATCACAATGGGCTTTTTTTGCAGTAATAGGGAAGCTGAATATTCATTTCATTCATTCATATTTCTTTAATGTTAATTTTAAAATTGATATTAAATTGCATGTACTCTGTTAAGCCAAAACAATCTTGAAAAAGATGAACAAAATTAGAAGACTCACATACCTTAAGTTCAAACTTAGTATAAAGCTACAGTAATCAAGAAAATGTGGTAACGGCATAAGGAAAGTATAGATATAGATATAGATGTAGATATGGATATAGATATAGATGATATAGGTATGGATATATATATATATATAGTTCAATAGATATAAATATAAATATATAGATAAAAGGAATAGAACTGAGAGTCCAGCAGTAAATTCATACAGTTATGAGCAATTACCATATGATCCAGTAGTTCTACTCCTATATATCTACGCAAAAGAAATGAAAACATTTGTCCATACAAAACATAACTGAGTGTTCACAGCAGCAGTATTTGTAATAGCCAAAATGTGGAAATGTCCCAAATGTCTATCAAATGGTAAATGGATAAACAAAATATGATATATCCATACAATAGTATACTGTTCAGTAATAAAGACAACTGAAGTACTGATACATCTCTCAACATGGATGAACCTTTAAAATATAATGCTAAGTGAAAGACACCATACACAAAAGCCCATATATTTTATGATGTCATTTATAAGGCAAATCTATAGAGACAGAAAGTGAATAGTGGTTGCCTAGGGCTGGGGATGGAAACTTGGACTGACTGTATATGAGCTCAAAGTTTCTTTGTAGGGATGATGGACATGTTCTAAAATTAGATATGGTGATAGTTGCACAACTCGATAATTGTACTAAAAGTCATTGACTTGCACTTAAAATGGATGCATTTTATGGTATGCAAATTATAACTCAATAAAGCTAGTAATTAAAAATAATACATAATTATTTCCTTAAATGCTACACATTGTCAAAATACTTCACTTATACTTCGTCATCTATATCTGTATGTGTATATGTATGTGTGTGTGTGTGTGTGTGTATATATATATATATATATATATATATATATATATATATATATCAAGGGAAATGATAAAAAGGGAGTAAGATAAAAAAAATAAAACATGTTCTCCTAGTCTTTTATCTGCAGTTGGGATTTCAGGAATAAAATTGTCATGAGTATGATTCTACTGTTCTCAGACTGGAATATACATACACAATGAGGTGTTTTTTTTGTTTTTTGTTTTTTGTTTTATCTGGACCCTATTTCAGAATCGTACAGATATACGAAGAGGTAATCCTGTTCTTGGGGAGTGTGGGCTTTACAAGAGTGCATTGATGGCTGCCTTTACTTGTGAAATGCTTTTGGTTCATTTTAATACTTTTGTTTCCTGGGTTAATGTTGAGCACTCACACCTTGGGGTTGTGCTGGTGCTATAGCAGCTGCTGATGACCAGAGCAAAATCTATCTGAGTGCTGATTAAAGAGGAGTCAAGAACTTGGGCTGGCCTGTGTTTTGGGGGTCATTTCCCTTAGGTATGCTTTTGCCTGACTTCTATACACTTGCCCTAGCTGAAACCCCACCCCACCCACCAACAGTCACATTCTCTGGCCTTCTCTGAACATTTTGGGCCCCCACGCTGAATTTCCCTCCCTCCTCTGGACTTTTACAGAAACATCTTTTCTGCATTGCTGCAAACTTTCATTTTTTTCTCCCCCTCTGCTATTACTTAACTCAAAGACAGAGGAAATAGCTGCAATCCAGAAACACACTTTAAAAAAAGAAGAATAAAAGCCTCAAACTCATCCCAAATCTTTAAGAAAACAATCCCATAGGATTTGGTTTTGAATTGCCATGCAATGTGGGGAATGTGAAACGTGCTAATCAGGCCTCTTTCTGCTTGGAGCCTACCTGACTTCTCTCCACCCTCCCCAGACATCTGGGCTAGGCTAGGCCCAGGGGAGCTACAGAGCCTCCAGCTTAGAATATGGAGACAAATGGGGAGGCCCCAAAGGACAAAGAAAGACTTGTTACTAGTTTTAAGGCCAAGACAACACCCATAGTGTTTAAGGGCCATGGAGGTAGATGCTGCAAAACCTGGAATCTCAGTTTTGAAGTTAAAATTGAGGCTGACTTGCAGTGACTATTCTGGAGGCAGCATTTTCTGAGCTGAGACTCTGTTTCCTTTACTACCCCACCTCTAACCTTGACTATTGTCATACTTTCCCAACTCAGTCTCCCTGCAGCCAGTCAGTGCCTCTTCTGAACTGCCCATATGGCTGCCAGACTGTTCTTTCCAAAACAAAGATCTGATCTCTAGTCCTTCTATTCCAGTCTTTCTCATCTTCAGGAAAAAACTCACATTCATTAACATGATATATAAACTGGCCTCAACTGCTCTAGCCTCATGTTTCATCACCTGTCCTCACCTTCAGGTAGCCTCACTAAACTATTTACAATTTTCCTGAACATGCTTTTTTCCTTCCTGCATTATTCCCTTTGCATCTGCTATTCCTTCAGCCATAAATGAATACTCTTTTCCTCTTTTTCTCCATTAGGGTATATCTCACTCATCATTTAAGACCAGATGCCTCTGTGAAACCTTAGGCTTAACATGGTGAGGGATTTTCAGCTTTTTTCTTGTTGCCAGAGCTCACTGAATATACCTCAGGAAGACAGAGTGGTGCAATGGGAAGAACTCAGATCATGGAGTTAACCAGACTGATTGTTTGATAATGGTTAAATGACTTAATCTCAATCTCAATCTCTCTCTCTCTCTCTCTCTCTCTCTCTCTCTCTCTCTCTCTCTCTTTCTCTCTCTCTCTCTCTCCCCTCCCCCTCTCAGATTCAGTTTCTTCATCTGTAAAATAGGAATATAAACCCCAAAAGGGCAAAGTAGTTGCTGTTGGTAAGTGCCAAGCACAATACCTGGTGCATGTTAATTACTTGGGTAATGTTGCATGTTATAAAAGTAATAGAAAAAACGATCCCTTCACTTTCAGTTGGGACTCTAAGGAGGCATTTTTTCACCAGGTAACCTAGTAGGCGGTGTTCTCTTGGACCTGCTTTACCTAGTTGTCTTCATGGGATTCATCTGCCTTTGGCCACCTCATATCTAAAGGGTGTTTTACAAGTATCCTGCCTTCTTGGGAGCAGCCATCAGCTGCCTTCCCATTCATTACTCTTAGAAATCTGTATGAGAAGATATAATAGAGGAGGGATGAAATTAGCACTTCATTCTACTCTTCTTCATGCCCCAGTCTTGCCCCTAAGCTCCAAAGAACTTGTCTAGCAACTACTCCCAAGTTGGCCTCGTTTTTTTCTACAACCTGCTCCCTAGTCTTTTTTTCTGCGATTGGGATTTCAGAAATGAAATTGTCCATGAATAAGAATCTACTGTTCTCAGATTGGGATGAACATACACATGAGCTGATTTGCCATCTGGACTCTACTTCAGAAATGTACACAGATTGTCAAAATATACTACTTGGAACCAGAACAATAGTTATTTTTTAAAAATTAGTGTGGGTAGTTTCCTTGTTTTCTATTGAAATGTAACAGCATTGATTTAGTTAACCGCAGGGCCATTGGATGAGTGGTGCATGGATACACACACACACATGCACACCCACACATTCAGAGTGTTTTGTCATGACCAGGAATTTCAAGCATTTTGATCCCAGAGTAAGGCTTTATTGGATGAACCCATCCATTAACAACACTTTACCAAGTGTCCCTTGTATGCCAAGCCTTGTGCTAAGAGGAAGAAGAAAAGAAGCCAGGGAACCAAAAGTCACAGATGGAGTAATAAGAGCACAACAGGAGATAATAAATAAAGCATTAATGTAATAACACAGACTAAATATAAAAAGATAAGGGGTTGAGGTTGCTGAACTGGAGTCCCAGGGCAAATTCCTGCAGCAGCACCGCCTTGGAGGACAGGATTGGAGACACTGAGTTATCTGCAGTATTCTCTCAGAGATGTCCATTAGAATTGATTGAATGGATATTAGTTTGCAGGAGGTGGGAACAAGAATAATCTGGAATTACCTGTGTTTGAAGAAGGCCATATGAAAGTTTGAGAGGAACATGAGACCAAGAAGCCAAAGGCTTACAGTGTTACCACTGATGAATTGTGAGTGAAGTTGGCAAGTCCCTTCTCTCAGAACCTCAGTTTCTCCATCTTTCCATTGCAACTAAATAATACCAGTTTTATCTACCTCTTAGGACCATTATTAAGAGAACAAATGTGATACCTGTGTGACTGTACTTGGAAAAATAGAAAGGATTATCCATAACAAGTTGGTATTATGAAGGCAGATATTTATACTATAGCCACTCTCCTGCAGCAGGGAATAGGCTAACCTCAGTATTTGAATGAATTTTTCTTGGCAGGCTTGTTGCCTGCCATAATTATAGCCTACTAGCCACTAATTGAGTGTTCATACTTAAACACTATCTGTCACATAAATATATATACCTGTGTGTGTGTGTGTGTGTGTGTGTGTGTGTGTGTGCGTGCGTGTGTGTACGTGCATAAGCTTGCATTGGGCTAAGATATTAGAACCATGACAGCAAAAAAATACTGGAGAACTCTTAGGAACAAAAGTAATATGTAGAGATGGGGATTTGTGCAAGCATCTTTGGGCCCACTTACAGAAATGCATGCCCTGCAGCCACTGCAGTAGGCCCCGTTATTTATCTTCCTTGGTATATCTTGGTATATGGCAAAACCTTCCTACTTGTCTCCCTGACTTCATCCTTCCCCAATCCATTCCATTTTCCACACTACTGCTAAATTTCTCTTTCCAATCCACATGGAATTAATTTCTGGGATCCTGGATGTGCATCAGGTAACATATGTGCTCATTCACATGACATTGAAGTAGGGCATGTATATGGTCACACCTCTTGTTAAAACTGTGGAATACTTTGATATCAGCTGCTCCTCTGAGTACCCTCAAGACCACTTTTACTGCCCTGTTTCCAACTCCTGGACCCCTATTTTACTTACTCAGGACCCAGCAACTAAAGGGACAGTGTTCAGCACAGCAGGGAGGCTGGAGGACATTATTCCATGCGTTGACCTGCATCCATTCTGCTCGGTCAGTGCTCCTGTGTTCCGGTTTTCAATATTTTGAGGATTACCTCCACATTCACAATTCACCTCATCCCAGCTCATCTTTCTGGCCTTATCTCTCACAAGTTCTCCTGATAAATGCCAACAACATTGAAATTCTCATATTTCATGTCTAGACTTGTACAAATGTTTCTCTCACTGTACTAGAAACTCCTTGAGGGCAGAAACAGTGGCTCCATCATCAATGTAGTCCCAAAGCCCAGCTCAGGAACCCAGATATATTGGATATTCAATACATGTTTGTTTCTTAACAGAGCATGCTGGTAGATGGGAGCATTCTGTTTGTAACCCTGTAAACTACTCCAGAGTCCAGACCTGAAGCTGGTACAAGGTACTTTCCTGGTCTGAATACACACCTCATGAATGTTATTCATATTTCCAGTATCATTGAAAGGGAGGGAAAGTGCAAATACTAGTTTCATTCTATTATGGGGGAAATAGAAATATTTCAAAAGTGTGTCTCAGTCGCATAATGAATGCTTAATAGAATTGAGACATAAAGTCATGTCTCTGGAACTTTTTCTTACCTACAGTACTGTAAAGCCCTTTGTTATTTGGGGGCAAAAACTGCTGCCCTAATGTATTTGTAGACTGCTGCCTCTGGGGAAGTGTTGGCTTGCAGTCTCTCTAAGCAGGGCTGAGGACTGTCTGTTGAAAGTAATGAAATATTCTTGCCCTTCTCCTCCAGCACTTCCAGAAGAGACACTGTCTTATGGGGCTAGAGTGGAGAATACACTGTATCTCTCTTGATTTCATTGCCAGCTTCTCCTTCATTAACATGGCTTCATAACTGGCGATCTCTTGAGCAACAACCTAACTTTTGTTTCAGTAACTTTTCTGACAACCTTTCTCTGAAATTCATTTTTCCCATCCCCACTGTAGCCAGCCAAGCTATGATTACTTTAGAGGAGACCATATTGGGAGAATGGCTGAGCCCTATTTTCAAAGAACTTAGTCTTCCTTGGGAAGCAGGTCTTATACATCAGATATGACGTAGACTGCAAGTAACTGAAACTCCATCTTTAACTGGAAGATTGGTTGATTCTGCTGGTCATAATGACTGTCAGCAGGTTCTAGGATAAATTGTTACCTCATTCTTGTCCAGCAGGAGAGAGAAAAATCTAATAACTTGTAAGTCCTGGAAACCATGTTGGTGTCAAACATTCTCAGTTCCATCTTTATAGGTAGTAGAGAAACATGGGCACTATAGAAAAATAGGTCAGATTCAAAGTACCCACTGCGTTCATATTAGCTGTATGGCCTTGCACAAGTCAATTAACTGCTCTGAGCCAGTTCCCTTATGTGTCAAATGTCAATCATTATAATATCTGACTTGCTTCCTAACAGTTCTTGGTGGGGATTGTGTGACAATGTGAAAGCATTTGGTAAACCATACAAAGTGCCATATACCATTGAGGTCTTTTTAAATGACTACCATCAGAGAAGATGTAAACAGAACACCTACTGTATACAAGGCACTGTTAGGTTACAAGGTCAAAATAAAACTTCAGTACTTCGAGTTTCCCCAAACAGTTTAACAAACATCTGCTAAGCACCCATAGGTGCTATGGACACATATATGTAAAAGACCTAGTCTTTACCCTCTGGGAGTTCTCAGTAGAGTGGAGGAGACAGACCTATGAACAGACAACTTCAGTACAATTTGGTTAGTATGTGTAACAGTAGAGGTGTGTGCAGAATGCTCTGGAAGTACACAGGAGTTACTGACCTATCTAGGCTACATAGGAAGAGATAGAGGTAGTGTCTAAAGCTTATAATGCAAAAAGAAGGTATGAAAAGAATCATATAATATAGATACATGCATAACAAAGCCCTAAACAGCCTTCTTACTTTGTACTTTAGGAGCAAACTAAAGAGAAGAGTCTGTAAAAAACAATGAGTAAACAATGTGGTGATGGATTCTTTTCTCCCTCCTTTCTGTATGTTATTGTTAACTCACACATTCTCCCTAGAGCTTCTAATCCACATCTACAGTCTGAAGTCTAAGCATCTCCATGCTTTATAGGGTCTCAAAGTGTCGTTGAATACTAACCCTCACTGGCAGAATAGTATCCTCTGAAGTCACTTCATGATCTTCTATAGCATAGCCTCTGGGAATTGCAAAATATTGGACCCCTGAAACTGGTTAGGGCATTTGTATCAACTTTTTCAGGAAAGATCATTTGACTATAGAGTCTCATATATCCTATCATGAAAAATCACAACCCCCTATTCTATATCACTACCTTAACATACCTTAAACTAAAACCATATTTATAAAGGATTTGTGTGCATTTTAACAACAAAGTAGTCTTTAAAACAATTTTTCATTTTTTTCAAGTGCTGTTTTCATTGACCTTATCATTTCCCTGAACTGTGTAAGCCATGCTAGTGGTGCTGTGAGGATAGAGAGTATGTAAAGTCCATAGAATCTAATTTCTGAATCAAACCTCAAGATTAGATGTTGAGTCCCAGTGACAAATCCTTGCTTGTCACGGCTTTCTTATGTAGAGATCTTTGCTGCCTAAGGTTCTCTGTCTCCTAAAACACCTTAGAGAGCTTGAGTGGATTTGACCACTAGAAAGTCTGCTTTGCTTTTGGTGCATGGTTTCCTGTGCCACAGAGAGCCCTGCTCTTCAGCAGGCTCATAAAGCACCCTCATAGACAGCTTCTCAGGCCTGAATTTCTGTTCTTTGGCAGGCTCTGTGCTTTATTCCCTCCTGAGGTACCTACCCACCTGCCTGTTCTCACGTAGCTCCCCCAGGTCCAAAGTTTGACAATGTGTTCTCACAGCCTCCCTATTGCTCCAAACCATCTAGAAGACTGACAAAAAACAGTAGCAACCACATGCATGGGCCCGACATTGAAAATGGAATGCTTCACCTCTCTCACACCAATTAGTGAATGATGAATCTGCATGAAGGGGAAGAGTGCTATGGGAATCCTTCCAGAAGATGAATGGAAAAGGAAACAAGGAAGGGGTGGGTTTGTTCTCCAAATGGTAGGGTTCCTTTTTTGTTGGAACTGGAGCTGGAAAAGATGCCCGAGCTCTGGGAGAGGGTGAGCAAGTAAGCTAATGATTAAACCTTTGGATTGTGGTTTCAGATAGTTGTGACACAACTACCTTAGACCACATTCCAACTTCATTCATTTTCTTAAAGTTTGTTATACTCCTTTCAATAAAATTTGCTTTCTAGTTTTCTTTGCTGTTGTTTATTTATTTGCAAAAGAGAGATTACAAACCAAAAAATGTCAGGGAGTCAGTTAAAATATTTGAGTCCTATACAAACACTGTAATCTAAGATCTTGGCCCAAGCTGCAAACAATTTCCAAGAAACAAAAAGTGCTCAACAATTTAGTTGAAGCTGGCATAAAAGGATTTCCAAGGCTGAACCCTGTGGATCCCACGGGGAGAGGAACAAGAAACACCTCATCAAGAGTTCTCTACTCAATATAGCTCTCATTTAGTGCTCAGCAGCTTAAATGTAATTCTAACAATGACCATTCTGTAAGGAAGATGTTATTATTCTCTTGCACTTAGCAGATAAGGAAACAAATTTCAGAGAGGTTGCAGAGCCAGGATTTGAACTAGTGCCTAGCACATAGTAGAGTTTTCAGCTCATGTACATTGTTTGGGGGAATGAATAAATTAATGAAAGGCATTTCTGATGATTAAATCCAGTAACAGTTTTTTTTGCCTGTTTGTGTGTGTTTCTGGTATTTTATAACAACTTTTCAAATATACAGGAAAGTTGAAAGAATTTTACATTGAACACTCATATACCCATCATTTAGATTCTACTATTAACATTTTACTATATTTGCTTGACCATATATTCATTCATTGATTTCCTTTACCCTCTAATCAATCCCTATAACTTCTGATACATTTCAAAGTAAATTGAGGACATCAGTACAGGTCCCTAAAACATTTCAACATACATATCCCGTATGTTTATGTTTCTTCCTTTTTTCTTTTGAGGTAAAACTTACATATAATGAAACATGCAAACCTTTAATATATCATTGGATGAGTTTTGACATACCATGCACCTGTGTATCCTAAACCCCTATCGATATATAGAACATTATCATCAACCCAGAAATTTCCCTCATGTATAGGCATACCTCAGAGATATTGCAGATTTCGTTCCAGACCATGACGATAAAGCAAGTCTTGAAATAAAGTGAGTCATAATCTTTTTGCTGGTGGAGGGTCTGGCCTTCAATTTGTAAGAAAGGCAACATGTATGAAGTGCAATAAAGCAAAGTGCAATAAAACAAGGGATGTTATTACAACTATACATTGTTTTTAACTGTGCTGGGCAACTTCCCTAACTGAACTAGTAGCTCCATTGGCAAACAGAAGTCAATGATTCTATCTGGGAGGCTAGGCTGAGATCACTTTTCCTTCATTGACTGATACTCTGCCAGGAGAACCAGGTGGCATTTAACAAGATTTGGTTCTCAGGTCCTTTCACTTTGATAAATTTCACCTGAAAGTATTTCTTCTCCTTTCAAGCAAATATTTGTGAATGGTTGCCCATTGATTACAGCAATAACTTTATCAGTTTAAACTGAGGTGAAAACATTGAATAATTTGTTTTGTCTTATTGTAATCTATTGTCAGTAATGCATAAGGGCTAGCATTAATGGTTGCACTTTTCAGAAGGGACTCTTTCATCTGTATTTGTTTGAAATTATAAGTAATGCTGCTAAACATAAAATGTCCCTGGCCTGGTCCTCAAAGTGAGTTCTAGTATGTTCATTGAAACTCAGATTAGAACTAAGGGCTGAAATATACAAGAACACTCAAAGGAGTTTGCGTGCCTGAGTAGGATTTAGATGAGAAACACAAAGGGCCTTTGGCCTCTTTGAAAAAGGTCTATTGGAGCAGATAAGCTGTTACCACCTTGAAACCCAGGCTTCTAGTAATTTGGTATATAGTAAGAGTCAGGCTATTCCATGATCTGGGGATTGTGAGAATTATTATAGACTGAATTGGCAGAGATACTGATGGGCCTAACAAACATGCCTATAGCTTTGGTCCTTTTGGTGAATGATACTGTTGCTGTTTGGCAATACGACCATCGCCACTAGGACTTCTAATCCAAGGATTTTCCCAATCTAGAGTTGATCTGAGTCAGTCTGAGGGATTAAAGCACAGATTGCTGGGGCCTGCCCCCCAGAGTTACTGATTCAGTAGACTTAGGGTGGGTCCCTAAAATCTGCATTTCTAACAAGCTCCCAGGAGATGCTGCTGCTGCTGGTTCAGAGACCATACTTTGAGAATCACTGTTTGAATGAATGGATGACTGAATAGGATCCCTTTTACAAGACCATATTTCTTTCCCTCTGTAACCATGCATTATTTACAGTTGAGCAAGAATGGGCATAACCCATGTAGGATGGGTCTGTTCCTGCTAAGTTTTAGAATGGGGGACTACTAGAGAGGATATATATGGTAGTCACCTCTTATCCATGTGGGATATGTTTCAAGACCTTCAGTGGATGCCTGAAACCATGGATAGTACTGAACCCTATATATACTATTTTTTATACATATATACACATGAGAAAGTTTATAAATTAGACACAGTAAGAGATTAACAATAACCACTAATAAAATAAAACAAAACGATTATAAAAATATACTTTAATAAAAGTTATGTGAATGTAGTCTCTCTCAAAATATCTTATTGTACTGTACTCACCCTTCTTGTGCTATTGTGCAATTATACAATGCCTATGAGATGAGATGAAGTGAGATGAATGATGTAGGCATTGTGATGTAGCCTTAGGTTACTCTTGAGTGCTGGGACCATTATTAAGTAAAATAAGGGTTACTTGAACACAGGCACTGTGATACTGGGATAGTTGATCTGATAACCGAGACAGCTACTAAGTGACTAAGAGGTGGATAACATATACATTGAGGATACAGTGGAAAAAGGGATGATTCATGTCTCCAGCAGAATGGAGTAGGACAGTGTGGGATTTCATCATGCTACTCAGAACAGCACACAATTTAAATTTTATGTTTAATTCTGGAATTTTCCATTTAATATTTTCCGACCATGGTTGATAGCAAGTAACTGAAACTGTAGAAAACAAAACTATGGATAAGGGGGGACTCCTATACACTACCTCTTTCTTCAATCTGCCCAGGAAGCGTTTCAGTTTGTACTGGGCTTATTATGACACTGGTTCTTTCACAGTTCTAACTGAACTTGCTGCAGACAACAACAGAACCCAAGCTCTAAACCACATGACACAGTTTTAATTAACTCCCTCCTGCGTCAGGACCCTTAGAAAGAGATAATATGTGGCTATGGATACCATACGTCCCAGATTTCCTGGGATAGCTCTGATTTCACATATTCTATCCTCTTGTCCCCGTAAATATAATTGTCAGACCATGCCCTGCTTTTGGGTTCAGGAAATATTGCTCCCATATGCATGGCTTAGGGGCTCTGGAGAGTCAAAAACAAGTCTTAGCTTTCTTCCTTGAGACTGTGGGGGCCAGGACAAAAGCTTGGCTCGTAGAAAGGGCTAGAGAGTTGGGATAAATCTAAACATTTGAGATCAGCAACAAGCTGCTTTTTTTTCTTAAAGCATCTTTCAGTGAAGTTATCCCTGTTACAGATCCTTGAATGTTATAAATACAAGATTCTGAGTGCTCAGAGGGACTGAATTGGACCTCTGGCTGTCTCTCTTTCCTCCTCCCCCTGTCCTCTGGAAGGACCATACAGAAACAGCCCAGACAAGAGCCACTCCAAAGAAGAAAATCCCACAACCTTCACTGACCCACAACTCAGTCTAATATTTACCTACTTTCTCTGGCCCGAAGTTCTTCCTTCTTGCTAACACTAGTCCCTCTCATTACAATTTCAGTTTCTTTCCCCTTGCTTTGCTTTTAGTCAAAATTGAGAACAACTGTTCCTCACCCTCTATACTCTTTATGTGCTTAAAAGTCATATTAAATCAACCATCATGGGCCCAGGTTTAACCATCCTTGGAGCTCCCTTATCCTTCCTGGATGCATTTGACTTGCCAGCTGTTTAATCATCTTTGCCATAGAGAAGCAGCTTAGGCAGTTTGGGCCAACAATGCAGCAAAACCTAAAGCTTTATGACGTGCTAATGAGCATGCTAAATGTTTAGTAGAGACTATTTTCGAGCACACAATTGTGAACAATTTAAAGTGGACTGTACATGGAACCCATTTTGTCTCCCAGCTTCCCCAACAGGGCCTCCCCTTAGCAGCTTAAATGAGTTAGTGACAGTCAGCATAGAGTAGGAATCCTGTGGTTTCTGCCCTTCCCTCTTGCTGGTTCTATGGAAGCTAGTCTCTTAAAATAAATTTTCTCCTTAGTATGTCTAATAAATGTGACTTTGGAATCAGTTTGGCAAGGGGTCCAGGAATCACTTTAGCCCCAAAGCAGTAGGTGTTAGTGCTGAAACTCCATGTGAGGTTTAGGAGAACGTGGGAAGACAGGATGAACAGGGACCCATGAGAGAGATTGGACATAAAATGTTTGCTATCTCTGCTACCTCAGAGTTGGACATGCCTTTTTGGCAAGTTTGTGGAGGACTTGTTTGGCCTTTATATACTTGGCCTTTGTCTACTGCACCAACTTTGTGAAAGTAATGCTAGCAATCTGTGGCAGAATCCCAGCCTCAGGACCAATTGGGTTCCTAAAGAGAGGAGGATAACTGACCATGCAACAGGATTTTCTGTGTCAGGTGAGTTACCAGTCTTTCATGTAGTATAGGACGGCTATTATCTCAGGTCATGCTGTAGCATGGGTCCAGAGCCCATGTTGATTAGGCTGAAATAGAGCTAGCTGATGGCACTGCAGAAGAAGGGGATGGGGCCAATTGGTATTTGTCCTGTTCTCATTGTAACACTGTTGGCTCCTATTTAAACAAACCTTAAAAGCTCTTCTCTTCATAAACATCAACCAGGCAGTTTGTCTTGGCAATGCTACAGGGGCAGTTAATGTAACCCAGCCATAAAGAAGGAAGAGAAAATGACAGAGAAAAAAAACAGCATTCGTATGAGGGTGTCATTAAATGCTTCATCACAAATACTGCAAGAAGGAAACAGGAACAGAAATTGTCCTGGGGTGGGGATGGGGAGAGAAGTTTGAAGCATTAGCTGCCTTGGCACTGAGCCAAGGCAAATTGCCAGAGGACCATTAAACTCTGTGTAATTCCATATAATTCATGGCAGCCACAGGTAATCTGAATCAGACCTGACAAAGCTTCCCTATCATTTATTGTCCATTAATGCCAAATGCGTACTACAGATATTTAAACATGTTTTAGTAATATCATGGTGGTCATATTTTCCAAACCCTCAAAATCAGGAAGCCTGGCTTGACAAATGATTTTTTTTCTGATGTGTTAATTTGTTTATATGAAAAGCCTCACAAAGTATAAACACTAAATCCCACTTAAATACTGAATGAATGGCCTTTAAGGAAAAAAACTATAGTTACATGAGATTGGGACAGGGCAAACTTTCATTCAGACATTGATGAGGGCTCTTCCCACACACACCTTTTGAAGGATCTGAGGGAATTGGTTAACTAAGCACTAAATCAAATTAGAATCTGGTTTATGCCCTTCATCTGGATTTGCTCTTAAAATTTTCAGGGATGATAGACTGAAAGGGCCTGTTGTAATGTCTGTACACAAGAAGGTGGAGTAGATGTTACTTTGAATTCCCAGATTCAGTTAAATTTCCCAGTGTTCATGGTCTGTTCGTGAGGGCTTATATGTGTTGTAAATTAACTTTCTAAGGCTGAGAATGTTAAAAACTAAGGGGAATCATATATAGTATAACATATTGTTGCCATGCACCTAAGTTTACTTAAACGCTTCATTCTGCCCACCATATTAAATCTAACAATCACTTTCGGGCACTCACCACAAACAAGAGATTTTTAGCTCAAAGGATAATTATTTTTGGAATATTCTGAGCCAATAATGGTAATGCTTTTTAAAAGGCTTGGAGACTTAAAGTGCCTCTTTAACCAGAACTGTTTGCATTGCTAATTCAGGATCATGAGTAGCAATATATGCATGGGAAATAAAAATGTGTTATCATATCTTTGCAGAATATCTTAAACCTAATAATCTCTCTTAGCAAACTGAAAATAATGTTACTTGTCCAGAATCAGGCAAATGAGTGAGGTGATATCCTGAGGTCCCTTCTAAGTCTAATGTCAACCAATATTTATTGAGCAACTACTTTATACTCTATACAAACATTTGTTTTCCTAATTGCCAGTGATAGACCTATAAAAAGACATTGTCTCTCCCACCATAAGTACTTCAACAGAAAGTAAACATATACAGAAATAAGTGAGATAACAGAAAATTATAAAGTCTGTGAAGAAAATAAAACAAAATAATTTGATGGAGAATGAGGGTTGGGGTTTGGAGAAAGAGAGTAGGAATCTACTTTATATTTTTAGTCGAGAAAAGCCTCTTTGAGGTGGTAGCATTTGAACTGACACCTGGATGATGAAAAGAGTTACATAAGGATCTAGAAAAAGAATATTCTCAGCAGAGAGAAGAGCAAGTGCAAGATTCCTGAGGGAGGGATGGGTTTGACCTCTCTAAAGAATAGGAAGTTCAGTACAACTGCAGTGTGTGTAGAAAATGAGGCCAATAAGGCAGGCATGACCAGATTGTGTAGGGCTTCTAATCTGTTGCTAGTTACGTTGTGAAAATCATTCATTGGTCTCCCTGTCTGATTTCATTAATGAACATAAGTGCCAAATATTAATGATAGGGTACTTGATATTTGCTCAAAAGAAACCCAGGAAGAGTCTATGGCCATGCCACCCTGAACATGCCTGATCTCGTCTGATCTCAGAAGCTAAGCAGGGTCAGACCTAGTTAATACTTGGATGGGAGACCACCTAGGAATACCTGGTGCTGTAGGTGTTAAAAAATAAAATAAAAAGAAACCCAGAAAGAGGTACTGGTGGGAGAAAGGTGGAAATTAAGAGAGAAAACAAGCTTGAATGCCTAGGGGAAAGAGGTGGGAATGGAAGAGTAAGTGTGTACACAGGAGAGATGGTTAGGGAGGGCTGGAGAAAGCTTGGAGGGAAGAGGAAAAGCACCAGAGTGACCTTGTAGAATTATTTCCATCTCTCTCTCTAGTAATCTGGTGGAATTTAACATCCATTTTTGTTTTAATTTGGGCATTTCTTATAATCATTCATGCATAGTTCATAAATGTCAATATGTCAATAGGTCAATATATCCTATTTTCATTATTTTCATATTATTTGGTATGAGAAAGACTGTTGGTCTTTCCTGTCATCTAGGCTCATCCACTAGATTTTCACACCATACCCTCTAAATGATGGACTTTCTGGTTTGTTTTAGACTGTTTTAATGCTATACAAGAGAGCTAATATCATGGTTTATACAGTGAACTCCATTGCTAGCAACTGCTTCTAGAAGTCAAGGAGCAAAGTCTTTAGCATGCTACTGTATCCTTTCCTCCAGTTTCCTCTACTCTAGTCCTCCCTGAGCTCTCTCTACCACATCAGCTATATAAGGTTCTTTGCTCACTTGTATCACTGAAATTCATAGCTTATTAGACAGCCAAGAAGCATTGGCAATCCAATAGAAGGCAGTAATGACACCTGAAGAAGAAATAGTTGCCTGTGTGACAATGGCCTGACTAGAAGTTCTGTTTCTCCAAGTGAGTATAAGTAATTCTAGGGACCATGAGAAATGGACATGTTTGGGATAGACAGGAAGAGCAGAAAGTAGATAGCTTCAAGATTAAATAAAAGATTGATTTCATTTTTATGATATGTCAAGATAAAAATTTGTTGGTTATTAAAAAATAGTTTCACTTCTATAGTTGGCGGGTAAAGAAAATGAAGTGTTTGTCTTCATTTTCATTTCCTACTGAAATTGTCCACCTTAATGGGAGGAGGTGTGCGAAGAATACTGTTTCAAAACAGAGAGGAACAATGGGAAAATTAATAAATTATAGCCCTATTGTGAAGCCTTACCCTTTAAGTGAAATGCCCCTTCTGATCTCAGAAGCAGGGTCAGGCCTGGTTAGTACTCGGATGGGAGACCACCTAGGAAGACCAGCTGCTGCAGGCGTAAAAAATAAATAAAAAATAAGAGATTGTAAGCTGACAAGGTCCTTGCAACTATGAGGTCAACCAAGGGTTGCCTTGCCTGAAAAAAAAAATTAAGTGAAATGCTTTGCCTTCATAAATACAATGAGTATGTGAAAATAATGTCTGATCAGTGGTCCCTACCTCAGAAATGTAATCATTATAGGCTAGTGGTCTTTATTGTTCAAATTCTTTCTTAAATTAAGGAATAATTTATACATACAGTTAAATGCATAAATCTCAACAAAATTTTAGATATGTATATTTTCATGTAATCAGCACCCATACAAATCTATATGTACATTTCCAGCACCCCTGAAAATCATGCTCACATGCCTTCATAATAAGTACACCCTTTACAGAGGTAATCACTATTCTGAGTTTTATTGCCATAGATTGATTAGCTTTGTTTGTTCTTGACCTTCATATAAATGGAGTCATACAGTGTGTACTGTATTCTGGTCTCCTTCACATATAATATTTTTGAGATTCATCTATTTTGGTGCATGTATCAGTAATTTGTTCTTTTTTTTTTTTTTTTTTTTTGCTGTGTAGTCTGCCATTTTGTGTCTGTGTGTTTTATGGACATTTGGGTGGTTCTTAGTTTTTGTCTATTATGAATAAAGCTATTATGAACAATCAAGTCTTTTTGTGGGCACATGCACTTCTTTCTTTTGGGTATATCTAAGTGTGGAATATCTGGATCCAAGAAAATGTGCACAGATTTCTAAAGTGATTGTACAATTTTATACTCCCATCAACAATGTAGAGTTCAAATGGCTGTACATTCTTGCCAATATTTAGTATTTTCACTCTTTTTAATTTTAGGCATTCTGGTAGATGTGTAGTGATATTTTACTGTGATTTTAAATTGCATTTCTCTAAGGAAAAATGGTATTGAGCACTTTTCATACACCTATTGGCCATTTGGCTCTCTTTGCTAGTGAAGTGCCTGTCCAAAAATTTGGCAATTGGTAATAGGTTGTCTTTTTCTTTTTGAGTTATAGGAGTTTATATATATACATATATATACATATATATGCATATATATACATATATATACATATATATGCATATATATACATATATATACATATATGCATGTATATATATGCATATATATGTATATATATACATATATATAAAAGAATTTATTTATATATATATACACATATATATAGTATATAATATATATAGTATATATACAGTATATATATATGTGTGTGTGGATATATATATATATATATATATATATATATATATTCTGGATATAAGTTCTTAGTCACATATCTATATCTATATCATGAATATTTTTCCCAGTGTGTGGCTTCTCTTCACTTTTTAGTGACATTTTGATGAACATATTTTTTTATTTAGATGAACTTCAATATAGCACTCTTTTTTTTTTAAGATTATTGCTTTCTGCATCCTGACCAAGAAATCTTTGTCCACCTCAAGGTCACAAAGATATTCTCCAATGTTTGTCTTTAAAAGTTTTATGGTTTTTAGTTCTCTCATTTAAGGCTATGATCTGGCCAAAGTTTTTTAGGAGAAGTTTACATCAGTAAAAATATTTTGAGCATGTGTCCCCAATATACATAATTTTATTTATGGATAGTATAATTTACTACCACCAGTATTAAGGCTTGATTTTTAATTTTTCTTAAACAGAAATTCCAATATATCCCCTTCCAGTAGATTACCTTGTGCATAACTCTGGAGATTATTTTTCTATACCACCAAAGGGTAGCATTTTTGACAGACACTGATACTATTAATATCAGTAAAAGACTTGAATGTAAACAAATGGCTAGAGTTGACAAAGTGTGAACAGGTCCGCAATGAGTATTATTTGCTGATAATGGAAGAAACCCTGAGTTTTCTCTTACACAGATGTTATTCCCCCTTACCTGACTTCTAGAGACAGCAGGGCACTCAAGCTTGAGCAAAGACAAACTTGCTTTTGGTTGCTGATGTAGGGTATAATGATTTTGACTCCTCACCCCTTTCTTCATCACCAAATTCCTAGAGCTTAGTTTGGCTCTGTACTGACTGAGTTTTTGGCATAGATTCTTAGAATTTGATTTGGGCTAATCCCCAGGGAAATTTAATGATTTGGAGTTTAGAGGGGCTTTGTTGTGAGGATTAGTAAACTAGATGGAAATTAAGCCTGGGGGTGGAGGGAAGGAGTTGTCTATAGGGATAGGTCTAGCTGTGGAGCCCATGGGTGTGATTAAGGGAACTTTATACTCGGGAACAGCCCCATGTAGGATTTGGGCATCTGCTTCTTAGCGGATAGAGGGAAAAGATATCTTCCTCCTTGATGTCTACCTCCTCAGTCTGTCTCCATACAGGGATTAGAACCAGGCCTGCTTACATCTTTGTAATTGGTTGGTGTTTTTGAATACTTGTTGATTTAAGAGAGAGGTTTACATTTTCTGTTTTGTTTTTTGGGAAGCTAGGGTAAGATAAAGAAGATGAAATTAGAAAAATGCAGAGTTTCTGGTTTTTCTAATCTAGACTACTTTGAAAATTTGAGAGCGATTTTGTAGGGAGAGAGTTGCTCAGAGAGACAAATTATGGCAGCTGGTATGTCTACAATCTGGAATCAGACTTTTGAAAGCCATGGTAAAGAGATAGCAGAAATTTCTAAGTTTGTACTTCCCCTGTCCAGGGCACTCTGATTAATCTTTCCTAGCATGATCACATTCTAAGGGATACCACTTGGGAAGAGAGGGCTAATTACAAACAGCCCACAACCTGTGGTCTGCTCAAGATTTCAAACTAATTTTCAGAGTAAGCACACTCTTTATTATTTAATGATCCTACTTCCTAATAGTTAAACTTCTCAAATACAATTTATCTCCACTTCTACATTTTCTTTCTATTGTTTCGCAAGAAAAGACTGAATCACTGAATTAATATCTGGAGTATTACTAAAAACTTGGAAATCTTTCAGAGGGTGCTAAAAAGACATTCAGAGTATATTCTATATTTTTTAAAGCAATACAACGACTGTATTCTGGGCAGAACTTTTCTATTTGCAAAAAAACACATCAATTTAACAAGGAATCATGTTGGTTGCCTTGTTAGACTACAGACAAGCTGGTAGAGGTGGGAGTATGGGCTGGTAATTTAGCCAGAAGCTTATAGAACTGACCAAGAAAGTTTTAGTCAATGCTTACTTTTATAATAAATGTCTTGTAGCAAGCAGAGGTATTCATAATCATGCCATTGATTTTTTAAAAATATGTTTTATTACCATATTTCAATGTAATTAATTTCTTTGCTTTATATGTATTTTAGATTGTGCATTTTAAAACATGGGCTTCACCAGATATCCAAAGGGGTTCATAACACCAAAAATGTTCAGAACCCCTATGAGAAAAACTCTGCCATGTGGCTACCAGCCGCTGGCCACTTCCTTGGAGAAAACAAATCCTTCTTTTTTTAAATTAATAATTAATTTTTTTCAGTTATAGTTGTCATACAATATTATGTTAATTTCAGGTGTAGGACATAGTTATATAAATTAGACATTTATATAACTTACAAAGTAATCACCCCAATAAACGTAGTACCCATCTGACACCATACATAGTTATTACAATATTACTGACTATATTCCTCAAGCTGTACTTCGTTTTCCCCTTGACTATTTTGTATCTATCAATTTGCATCTCTTAATCCTTTCCCCTTTTTCACCCACCCTCCCAATCTCCTCCCATCTAGTAAGTTCTCTGTATCTATGAGTTTGTTTCTGGTTGTTTATTTTGTTCTTTAGATTCTACATGTAAGTGAAATCACATGGCACTTGTCTTTGACTTATTTCACTCAGCACAATATTTAAAGACTATTTTGTCTGGTATAAGTGTTGCTACCCAGATTTTTTTTTCATTTCCATTTTCATGAAATATTTTTCCATCTCTTATTTAATTCAGTCTGTGTGTCTATCAGAAGTGAGTCTCTTGTAGATAGCATATGTAAGAGTCTTGTTTTCTTATCCATTCAGCCACCATATCTTTTGATTGGAGCATTTAATCCTTTTACATTTCATGCCATTTATTTTTAATGCTGCTCTGACACTATTGTTATAAGCATACAATACCTGTTGGTTATTATCGTGGATGCTATTTCTCCTGCTGACTGCATCTTTCAAGATAAACCCGATTTAACTTTTCTTCACTTTCTCATATCTCCTAAGTTTATTTAAAAGACCCAAGCAAGTATCTAATAATATCTGACTAAATAAAAACTACTAGAAATCTAGTAAGTGCAGTCAAGTCCATTTTTCTTTGCCTTTACTCTCAAGGGGCCAACATTTCACTTTATTGACAGCTATCAGAGTACTTCACGATTCATTGAAGATCCGTCAAAATTTTCCAAATCACCAGCTTATTAGCATAAAATGGGGCTTCAGGAATCTCTTTCTCTCAGTGTCCCAACTGTGCTTTTTAAAGTTCCAACCTTAATGGACCACTTTGAAACAATAGATAAAGACTACAGGAAAATGAGAGATAGATATTAATTAATCTATTTTGAAGGAATGAAATATGGATGAAGGCAAAGTACAATTGAGCAAATAGCTGGGATTTTCTATGTCAGCAGAAGGGTACTGCATGACTTTGCTAACTGCTCACAGATCACTGAACATCAGATTTCCAAGAGCCCTCAGAGACCATCTATTGAGACCCCCACATTTTACCAGTAAGGGTAAAAGAGGCCAAAAGAGGGGAAAGGGACTTGACTAAGGTCAATCATCTCTTTCCAACTTTCCAAACACCAACTGGCTTTTGGTTGTATGGCCTTTATGCAATTATTTGGGTCCCTGACGTCTAGTCCAGAGATCACTTGGACAAGCCAAAATGACACAAAAATTAGCCATCATTTACACTGGACTTTGTGATATAGGTTCATATTGACATTCTAATGCATCTGTGTCTTGTCTGAGAAGTCACAACACTTCAAATGAGACAAGAAAGTTACCCTGAAGGTTTGATTCAGGACGAGCTGAAAAGTTTGCCAGCCTTACTGAATGAAATGCAGCATCAAATGATGCTATACAGCCCCTCAAGCAGAGCATACTATTCTTAACAAGTCTTTTGATTTACACCTCTCTTGGGACCAAGCCAGAGTTATGAGATGGTTTGTTGGAAAGGGAAAACAAAACCTTTATAAAAGAATATGTATATCTTCTTCCTTCCCTTCCCTTCCCTTCCCTTCCCTTCCCTTCCCTTCCCTTCCCTTCCCTTCCCTTCCCTTCCCTTTCTTTTTCAATCCTTTTCCTGGCTAGAAAAATGAACATCCGCTTTACCAGAAGTGGTGGAGAACTGGATCTCAGGGGACAAAACAATAAATGGAAGATATGCTGGATTCCAGAAATCTATGGAGTGGAGAGAGGAAAGACGAGTGAATGATAATGTTTAAAAGCATCAAGGAGTAAGAAGGAATCAGATGTATATCCCAGTAAATGTCCTTTGTCTGGGAAAGGACTAGTTTGGGGCATAGTCCAAGGGATCTTCAATCAAATGGAGTTTCATTTCCTGCTCTGGACCGGACTGGACTCTGGGATAGTGCTGGGCGCCCATCATTGACTGTTTTGTTGTCTGCAAATCCTCACACTTGTGCTAAAGTAGTGTTACACTCACCATTCCTTTCCTGAGGAGGATGCCACAGGTTACTTAGAAAAGACAGGAAACAACAAAAGGGGCATGCATAGTCAGCCTGAGGCTGTATTCTAAGAAAGAGTTCCTGCAAGGACTCAAATAATGATAGCCTGAGTGGCAGTAGGGAATGCAAAACACCAGAGCTTTTGCTGCAGCAATAATTAAGCATTTTAGTTTAAAAGGTTCCCCCCTTTCATTTTCTGGCCTAGAATAAACAGAGGTCTTGTTGATTTAACAAAGTGCTTAATTACCCCAAAGTGGTACTTAATATTAATTCACATCGAAGAGAAGACTTGCTATGGGTAACAGTAATATGGATAATTGAGTTGTATGAATAAAAAAATGGGTAGAGTGAATTAAGACAAATGTACACCAGCAGGAAGAATATCAGCATTTATTAGTTAGACTCCTGTTTGTGGTTCTTTGTTAGTCTAAGGAAGCCCTTTCAAATATCTGATCCCTGTTAAAGTCCTGCCTGTTGCTGAAGGCCTTCCATGGATGCCAAATGAATGAGTCGTTCAAATAGAACTTCTGAAATTCAAGCACAGCACTATAATTATATATATGTGTATTTTTTTTGGCAGCAGGTAACAGTGACTGTGAAGTAATAATGATAATATCAATGGAAATAAGAGTGTGATCCTAATTAATTTACTGAAAGTTGTTTCCCATTTACCAATATGGGCTTGTTTTGTCTTGAGTGGTGGCCCAAGTACTGGAACAAACATATATAAATTCAGTCACTTGGATAACCTATAATTTATCAAACAAAGGTTAATTTTTAAAAGACTGTTGGGTTAGCAGCAATAAATTTAATAACAGTCTGATTTTAACTCAGAATCTCAATTTATTTGATGAGATTTTAAAAATCCTGAATTAACATTTTTCTCAGGAGGTCTCATCTGCCAAATTGTACATGAGCTGGCCATTCTAAAGCTCAGAAATATTCTAAAGCTTAGAAATATTCTAACTTCCATAATGTGAGATATATTGGAGGGATACTATTAAAGACTGAGAGAAAGATTGGAACAGGAGTATAAATGTAAGAACACCTGCAGCAAAGACCAACCCTTAGTTACCCCACTTAGAAGCTACATTTCCCTAATGGTTGTGTGATTTAATCATCCTTCCCTCCCTTGCTCCTGGGAGAAAAAACAAACATTTCTTCATGATTTAGTCAGTAAGCAGGACCTTTTTTAAATTGACCATCTGTGGGGATGTATGAACTTTAGACAGTAAACTACCCCCTGAGGCTGGGAGCTGTTTTGTTTTGTTTTTGTTTTTGTTTTTTCTTGTAGCTATTTAATTTACTTTCATTTTAAAAATTTTTTAATTAATTAATTTATTTTTAATGGTGATATTTGTTAATGAAACCAATAAGTTTCAGCTTTACACTTTAACTGTAAGGCATGCATATATATTTACACTGTGTGTTCACCTCCCATAGTTAGGTTTCTTTCTGTCACCACATATTTGACTCCTTTTACCTCGTCTACCTCCCCACTCCCAACTAACCCCTACCCTCTGGTAACCACTAGTCTATTGTCCATGTCCATGAATCTCTGTTTCTTTGTCCTGTTCATTTGTTACTTTTAGGTTTATATCACACATATAAGTGATATCATGTGATTTTCAACTATTTCTGTCTGCCTTATCTGGCTTAGCATAATTATCTCAAGGTCTATCCATGTTGTTGCAAATGGCAGTATTTCATCTCTTCTTATGGCTAATATTCCATCATATGTATGTATCACAGCTTCTTTAGCCAATCATTTATCGTAAGACACTTTGGTTGCTTCCAAGTCCTGGCCACCGTGAATAATGGTGCTATGAACATCTATGTGCAAATATCTTTTCAGATATGGGTTGTCAAGGCTTTGGGGTAAATACCCAGTAGAGGGATTGCTGGATCATATGGTACATCAGTTAGTATTTAGAGGAAACTCCATACTGTTTTCCATAGTGGCTGCACCAATTTGCAGTCCCATCAGCAGTGTATGAGGGTTCCTTTTTCTCCACATCCCCTCCAACATTTGTTATTACTTGTCCTGTTGATTATAGCTATTCTAACAGGTGTGAGATCTTAGTACATTGTAGTTTTGATTTGTATTTTTCTACTAGCTAGGGATGTTGAGCATCTTTTCAAATATTTGTTGGTCATTTGTATGTCCTCTAGGGAGAAGTATCTGTTCAGGTTCTCTGCCTGTTTTTTAATTGGATCATTTGGTTTTTTGTTGTTATTGAGTTCTATGAGTTTTTTGTATGTTTTGGATATTAGGTCCTTATTGGAGGCATTGCTTGCAAATATATTTTCTAATTCAGATGGTTGTCTCTTTATCTTGTTTATGCTTTCTTTTGCTGAGCAGAGGCTATTTACTTTGATGTAGTCCCATTTATTTATCTTTGCTTTTACTTCCATTGCCTTTGAGGTCAAATTCATAAAATCCTCTATAAGTCCAAGGTCCTTGAGTTTAGTTCCTACATTTTCTTCTATGCATTTTATTGTTGCAAGTCTTATATTTAGGTCTTTAATCAATTTTGAGTTAATTTTGGTGTGTAGTGATAGACAACAATCTAGTTTTATTCTTTTGCAGGTGGCTTTCCAGTTTTCCCAGTACCATTTATGAAAGCGGCTTTCCTTTCTCCATGATATGTTTTGGCTTATTAGTCAAAAATTATTTCCCCATATGTGTTTACTTCTTCTGGACTCTCGATTCTGTTCCACTGATTCATGTATCTGTTTTTCTATGAATATCATGCTATTTGATTACTATCACTTTGTAGTATAATTTGAAGTCGGGCAGAGTGATGCCTCCAGACATATTCTTTTTTCTCAGGATGGCTTTGGCAGTTCGGGGTCTTTTGTGCTTCCATACAAATCTGATGAGTTGTTGTTCTATTTCTTTAAAAAATGCTGATGGGATTTTGATGGGGTTTGTATTTAATCTGCATAGTGCTTTAGGTAATATGGTTATTTGCACTATGTTGATTCTTCCAATTCAAGAACATGGAATATCTTTCCATTTCTTTGTATCTACTTTGATATTTTTAATAGGGTCTTATAGTTTTCATTATATAGGTCCTTCACATGTTTTGTTAAATTTATTCCAAGGTAATTTATGCTTTTTGCTGCAATTGCAAAAGGAATTTTTTTTTCCACTTCTTTTTCTGACAATTCATTATTAGAATACAGGAATGCAATGGATTTATGAATGTTGATTTTGTATCCAGAGAATTTACTGTATTTGCTTATTGTTTCTAGTAGTGATCTTGGGGAGTCTTTAGGGTTTTCTATATAGAAAATCATGTAATCCAAAAATAGTGACAGGTTGACTCCTTCGTTTCCTATTTGGATGACTTTTATATCTGTCTCTTGCCTGATTGTGCTGGCTAGGACCTCCAATGTTATATTGAATAAGAGTGGCAATAGAGGACAGCCTTGCCTTGTTCCTGATCTTAGAAGGGAGGTTTTTAGTTTTTCACTATTAAGTATAATGTTGGCTGAGGGTTTGTCATATATGGTCTTTATTATGTTAAGGTATTTTCCTTCTATACTGATTTTATGAAGTGTTTTGTTCATAAATCGATGCTATATCTTGTCAAAGGCTTTTTCTGCATCTATTGATATGATCATATGATTCTTATATTTAATTTATTTATGTGGTGTATCACATTGATCAATTTGCATATGTTGAACCATCTCTGTGCGTCTGGGATGAAACCTGCTCTATTGTGCTGTATAATCTTTGTAATATGTTGCTGTATTTGGTTCGCTAGTATCTTATTTAGGATTTTTGCATTTGTGTTTATGAGAAATATCGGTCTGTAGTTTTCTTTTTTTGTGTTATCTTTCCCAGGTTTTGGTATCAGGGTAATATTGGCCTCACCAAATGAATTGGGAACTGTTGCCTCCTCTTAGAATTTTTGGAAGTTTGAGGAGAATAGGTATTAAATCTTCTTTGAATGTTTAGTAAAATTCACTGGTGAAGCCATCTGGTCCTGGACTTTTATATTTTGGGAGGATTTTGATGATTGTTTCAATTTCCATACTGCTGATCTGTCTATTTAGATTTTCCAGTTTTTCTTGATTCCATCTAGAAAGGTTGTATTTTTTTAAGTACTGGTCCATTTTTTCTAGGTTGCTAAATTTGGTGTTACATACTTTTTTCATAGTATTATTGTATGATCCTTTGTATTTATACGGTGTCTACCATAATTTCCTCTCTATTATCTCTAATTTTGTTTATTTGTGTCCTTTCTCTCTTTTCTTTAGTGAGTCTAGCCAGGCATTTGTCAATTTCATTAAAGAACCAGATCTTTGTTGCATTTGTTTTTTCTATTGTTTAATTTTTGTTTGTTTTCAATTTCAATTATTTCTGCTCTAATTTTGATTATTTCTTTCCTTCTGCTGACTTCAGGCTTCATTTGTTCTTCGTTTTCTAGTTTTTTTTTTTCAGATGAAACATTAGGTTGTTTATTTGGGCTCCTTCTTGTTTATTGAGGTAGGCCTGTGATGATATTAATTTTTCTCTAATGACCGCTTTTGCTGTGTCTCAAAAGTTTTGATATGTTGTACTATCATTATTGTTCATTTCTATGTCTCTCTTGATCTCTCTCTTTTTTTTCTCTAGCCCAGTTATTCTTCAGTAGCATGTTGTTTAATCTCCATGTATTTGCGGTTCTTCCTGCTTTCTTTTAACAGTCGATCTCCAGCTTCAAAGCATTATGATCAGAGAATATGGCTGGTATGATTTCAACCCTTTTATATTTGTTCAGGCTATCTTGTGTCCCAGTATGTTGTCGATCCTTGAAAATGTTCCATGCACACTAGAGAAGAACATATAAACAGCTGTTTTTGGATGGAAGGCTCTGTAAATGTCAATTATGTCCAGTTGGACTAATGTGTCAGTTAAAGATGTTATTTCCTTATTGATTTTCTGTTTGGATGATCTGTCTATATCCGACAGTAGGATATTTAGGTCCCTTACTACAATAGTGTTTTGTTCTGTCTCTCCCTTTAGTTCTGTTAATAATTGCTTTGCATGTTTCAGGGCTCCCTAATTGGGAGCATAGACATTAATAAGTGTTATTTCTTCTTGGTGCATGAATCCCTTTATCATTATGAAGTGTTCCTCAGTAACTTTCTTCACCTTTTTTATTTTGAAGTGTATTTCATGTGATATTAGTACTGCTACTCCCACTTTTCTCTGAATGCCATTTGCTTCAAATATCATTTTCCATCCTTTCACTTTGAGTCTATATTTGTCTTTGGAGCTGGGATGTGTCTCCTGGAGGCAGTATATGGTAGGGTGTTTTGTTTTTGTTTTTTTTTTTTTTTTTTTTTTTTTTTGATCCATTCTTCAACTCAGTGCCTTTTTATTGGTGATTTCAGTCCTTTTACATTTAGGGTCATTATTGAAATACAAGGTCTTCTTATAGACATTTTATCTTTTTCTTTCTGGTAGCTCAGTGTTGTCACTGCTTCCTTGTCCTTGTGTTTCTGTTTTCTTTATTTTGATTGACTTTTGTGGATTTTCTGTCTGGTCCTTCTTGTTTTATGTTGTATACTTTGGCTCTAAATCTTTAGCGTGTGGTTACCATTATGAAGTATGTAAAGGATAGTAATATATATATATATATACAGTCGTTCATTTTCTTCTGCGCATGCCTTATCTTCATTCCCCTCTGTGAATCTGAATTTTTGAATCCTCTTTGTAGTCATTGTTGTCTCATTTTGTCTGTATGTATGCTGAATTTTCATTACTATCTTGCTATAGCAAACCTCTTCTTATTGTTTAAGCTTAAAATGCCCTGTTCTTAATAAGGGTTGCACTTCTCTGCTTCTATTTGCCTGATAGTCACCTTACTCACAGTTATTTATTTTTTTGTCTTTTTTTTTAGATGAGCTGACCCCTTTCAGTATTTCCTGTAATGCATGCCTCGTAGTGGAGAATTCCCTCAAGTTTTATATTTCTGGAAATGTCTTTATTTCTCCTTCATATATAAAGGAGAGTTTAGCTAGATACATTATTCTTGGCTAGTAGTGCCTTTCACTTAAAAGTTTGAATATTTGATTCCACTCCTTTTCAGATTGTAAGATTTGTGCTGAGAAGTCCGACAACTTGTCCCTGACTGCACTGAGAATTCTGTCTTTATCATTGATTTTTGATAATTTTAATACAATGTGTCTTGGAGAAGGCTTTTTGGGTTGAGATACTTGGATGTTCTGTTGACTTCTTTAATTGCAAGCTCTAGCTCATTCCTTAGATTTGCGAAATTCTCAACTATTTGTCTAAAAATGCTTTCTAATCCCTGCTCCTCTTCCTCCCCTTCAAGAATGCCCATTATTCTTATGTTCTCTTTCCTGATGGTATCAGCTAGTTCTTATATTTCTCTTTCATGATTTTTCATTCTTTGGTTTTTCCTTCTGATTTATTTCTTAATTTCTGTCTTCAATATCACTGATCCTTCCCTGCATTTAGTTGGCTGTATTTCCCAAGTTTGCTATTTCATTTTTCATCTCTTCCAGTGTGTCCTTTATCTCCAGAACATCTATTTGACTCTTTTTGAGGATTTAAATCTTCTTGCTAAAGAACTATTCTGCTCATCCAGTTTTTTTTTCAATTCCTAAAATTGTTGATATGAATCATTTTAAATCTCATTGAGTTTTTTCATAAGGACCATACTGAATTCTCTGTAATTTAAGTTGCATATTTCTATGTCTATAAACTTATTTTCTGGAGATTTTTCTCTTCCTTTCTGAGATGCCCTGTCCCTTTTGTTGTTCATGGTGTTTAATGGACTATTTCTCCACCTGGGCATTAATGGAAGTGTATTCTGCTTTTTTCCAGAAAACAATTTATTATATAAAGGTCTCTGTTTAGCCTGTTGCAAAGAAGGCATTTTTCTTTTGGTTTCCAGTAAGTGGCATCTAAGCCGCTTGGATACCTGCTTTATTTAAAGACTTAATAATGTTTTTTCCCTCTTATATTCAATCCTGCTGGCTACCCTCAGTCTCAGTCGCTGTCAGTGTTAGTGACAGTTTTGGTAGTGTTTGCTCAGATTCCCCTTGGGATCCACGGTGTTCGGAGGATCTGGGGGAGGGACATTCTGAGTTGGGAGATGGGGGCTGCAGCTTAGCCTCAGTTTTACAACTGTTAACTGTTGTTTCTCTGCCATCCCCGCTTCTCTACAGTACCCACTTCTCTGCTTTCTGCCCTGATGACTGGGCCCTGCCAATGGCTATGTGGAGCTCACAGCTCTACCAGGCAGGGCTGTTTAGGGTACTCGCCATACCTTCTCCCCTCCCCCTCCTCCTACTGGGAGGTCTGGCCGTGAGAGGCAGCATTTTTGTTTTTCCCAGTCCACCACCCAACACCCATGGTAGCTCTTTTGCACTGAACCCAAGCTCAGATGTGCTGGTGTGCAGTTTGCATGTTTTTTGTTGAGTTTTAGATGTTCAGCTTATTGTTATTTCAATGGAAGAGATCTGGGACATCTCTCACTCCACCATGTTTTTCCAAACATCTGAGGCTGGGAGTGGGAGCTGTTTATGCTTTGTTCATTTCTGTACTGCTAACACTTAGCATGTCATTGTATGCATAATAGAAAGTAACTACAAACCTGACGAATGAAATAATGGATATATGAGATGACTCCTGTTACCATGGATAGAATTGATGTTCCAATAGTTCAAACTCACATTTGGGTAGTAAGAATGTTACATATAAAAGTAGCCATAAGCAAAGACTATTGGGGAATATTTTGCTTTTCTTTTCTTTTTTATAAACTAGTGGCTATTATTTCTGCATTTGCTCTCAATGCCCCCTAGCCAGCCTACCTTCTTGCCAAGATTGCCTTGGTTAATGGAAATTCTGTAGGCTGTTGTGGAACAGTGAACACCCTGATTCCCAGCTTTGGGTGAATGCCTACAATGTGCCAGACACTAGAATGACTGTGCTAGGCACTTGTTGAAGTGACATAGATAAATTTCCAATTACTTTGTACATAGTTTGTATCCTTTGAATTTGTAACTCCACTCACAGAATATTAGGCTGGAAGCCACCTTCAGCATCAATCCCCTTGCTATAATAATCTGAGCTCACATTTATTGAGGACATACTGCTTCCAGACACTTCACATACTAACAACTCTGTGAGATAGGTATTCTTGTTACCTATATGTCACATATTAGGTCATTGAGACACAAAGATATTAGTAACTTGCTCAGGGTCACACAGCTAGGAAATACTGAAGCCAAGATTCAAGCTCGAGTTTGTCAGAGTTCTAAGTCTGCCCAGAGATAGAAAAGGACTTGCCAAAGGTCATTTTGCTGGAGCTTAGCTCTTCTGGCTCTAATTTAGGTGCACATTTTACTCTCATGCTGCTACTTTAACCCACACTGTGGGATTGCTTCCAAGTATTATTCTCTTATTTAGAAGTGCTTGACTCCCTAGATGGGCAGTGGATTCCTCTAGGGCAGAGATTGTGTTATTATTTTATTGCCTCTTTCATCAAGGGATTGCTCAAGCTTTGCCTTCAGTAAACAATGGCCTGTGATCAGCTTTTTGCTGCTGCTTGGAGCTTTCTGGAGCCTTCCCCTGATATCCCTACTACTCAGGGCTCAGAGGTTGGGAGGAGCCAGGGAGTAGAATTTTGGATAAGCAGTCACCTCACTTCCTGCTTTCTGTTTCGTTCTCTGCAATACAGATTGAAGATGGAGGCAAGGCAGCCTTGTCCCAGAAGATGAGGACTGGTGATGAGCTGGTGAATATCAATGGCACTCCATTGTATGGCTCCCGCCAAGAGGCCCTCATCCTCATCAAAGGCTCTTTCAGGATCCTCAAGCTGATTGTCAGGAGGTAAGATACAGAGAGATTTTCTGTAAGGTGCAAAGGCCATCAAAAACACTTGGTTGATAGTAAAGCCTCAATAGAGCCATGTCTCTATCAGTATCAAGGAAAGAGGTGTTTCTCATAAAGAGAATTCTACAGACAACTGAAACAGAAAGCATAGGAGAAATGGTTTTTGGTTCAAATCCTGGCACCATCACATACTACCCATGTCATCTTGGATAAATTTATTTTACTTCTGCAAAATTTGCTCCTTATTTGCTATTGAAAGAATGAAAACAACTCAATATACACCAAGGGCCTACATAACCCAGTGGTTTTCTATCATCTCCTTCATAACAGGCTGCCACTGATCAACCTCATAGGTTTAAAGGGACCCTACTACCAGGCATAGCAGGCATTCTGGAGGCTGTGACACACTCTAAGAAATAAACCCTGCCCTTGAGGAGTGTACAGTCTAGCAGAGGAGAAAAGACACACATGTGACAAACTTGTGAGCAAAACATTTTTGAAGAAAGCAATTAAAGAGATTTTGCAGGTTGAAGGGTGATTGTCAATGGATTGTTCTGATAGACATTGCTATAAGAGTTTAAGAGAAAGTGTATTTCAGAAGAGATTGATAGGGTAAGGCTTCATAGAAGAAATGGAATTTGAGCTAAAGGGTAAGTAGAATTTGAAAAATAAACCATCAGGAGGATAAAGGCATTCCAGATAAGTAGAGTTTTATGAGCAGAAGGAAGGTAGGGACATTTTGGGACATAGTCATTTCTGTTGCCACCAAACATCTGTTTACTGGTGAACTTTCCAAAGGTCTGCTTCATCTTTGTACTGCTAGAGCTTATACTTCTTCCTCTACATTAATTTGTTTCCTATATCCTATAGACATGCCTAAGTTCATCCATCTTAATTATTTTTATTAGAAAAAAGAATTTAAAGTGTCTTTCCACAATTATACTTCCCCTCTTGCTACTGCCTCATTCTCCTCCTTTTGCTCATACTGTCTTTCAAAAAGAGAGTCTATACTCACTGTCTCCACTTCTTTACCTACTACTTAGCTTTCCACCCACTGCATTATGAACTTGACCCTCAACACTCCACTGAAACTACTTTGTCAGAAGCTACATATTAACTAATAATTGTCAGAGTAAATGGATTATTTCAGTCTTTATCATATATGACTTACATATGGCATTCGCCCTTGTTACTAAGGATTATGCCCTCCTTTGTGAAACTCTCCTTTCCTACTTTCAAGATACCCATTTCCTTGTTCTTTTTCTATCTCTCTGTTCATTTTTTAAAAACTAGGTTTCTTTACTACCTGTCTTTCCTCTGACTATCCCTTAAATATTGGTGTTCCCGCCTAGTTCGCCCTTTCCGACTTCATTAATATACTATTGAAAATCTCACCCAGTTCCAGAGCTTCAATTGTTATCTATACGTGGATAAGTATAATTCTTGTTCCTCAGATTCATATAGCTAACTTCTTATTTTACATTTATACTTAAGTATCTCAGAAGCATTTCAAACACAACTTGCTCAAAACCTAACATGTCATCTTCTTCTCCCAAGATCCTTATCTCAGTGACAGGTTCTGTCATGCCCTCAGTCAACCAAACCAGAAAGAGAAACCATCTTTAATTCTTCGATTGTTCTCATGCTCTACATTCAAATGATTTATTCTGAGGAGAGAATACTTAGGGCAAAAAGGTTTTGAGTTAGTAAGGATAAAGTTATATAGGATCCAATTCATTTATTATGTTACCTGCTGGTACCTGATATTAAGCCATTCCTGCCTTTGTACCTGGATAGGAGTTGACATCTTAAGTAATTCATTCTACAATGGACACATTGTCAATGACTCAGTTTCGAATGGGTCATGATTCATGTTTTAAATAAAGTTTTTTGAAGGAGTAGCTTGGTGAATTTGGAAGAGTTTTTGTTTTAGACCCATGTGTGCTACTTCCTAGTTCTGTCACATGGGAAACAATAGTTCCTATATAATGGCATTGTTATGTTAATTATATGAGGTAATGTATGTAAAGTAATTATAGTAACCAAACACTATTAAATAAGGAGAGCATCAGAATTGTAGTGTGTTTGCAACCTAACCTTCAGATAACATGATTTGCTTGGAAACCATTAGGTATGGTAAAGATCTGAAGAAGAAATAAAGGTCACTGTGAGATACTGATTATACAGAGATACCAGCTATACTAGCACTTAAAGGAAATGTAGACACTTTTGCAGGGTGGCTTCTGAGCCAGTCATCATAATGAGTGTTCAGGCATGTCACCCACTCATCTTCCCATGGTGAGCTCCATGTCATCTTTCTCCCTGCTATAGTAATATCTGCCACTGGCAGTTGCTTAGGAGTGATCATAATTATAGCCTTACAGGTAGTAAGGCCCTTTAGTTTTCATGATGTGGCAGGTCCTATGGCTCCCTGAACCTACCTTGTCTACACTTTCAGCATCCCCTCTCAGCCCCTGTTGGAGGCTTTCGATGGCATAATTTATTAGGTGATGCTGTCCTCTTGTGGAAAACTTAACCTTCACCTATGGACTACCCTGGAGATGGAATAGGACATTTATTCCCTCTTTATTAGTCTAAGTCACTCCCTAAATTTATGAAAGAGATTTTAGCATTTAAAAGAAATGTGTTATCTCTAAAATTTAGTATTTAGCCTAGTGTTTTGTACTAAGGTAGAAAAACTTCGGTTTGAGTAAGCAATCAGCTGACAAAGATTTAACACTGAGCTTCAGGTCTGGGCTTATGTCCTTTGGGACGAATATAAAAAGAAAGAACTTTATAAACAGCCTATTCTGAAAAGTCAGCCCAGCTCTTCCTCCTATATTGCCTTTTAAATAATGGTCAACTAAGTCAAAAATTTAGATGTTACCCTTGACTCTTACTTGCCCCAATCCCCTTCAATCCAAGTAATGCCAAGTTTTGATGATTCTACTTGCTAAAAACCTCTCTGTAGCCTTTGTGTTAATTCAATCACTCATGGTTTCTTTCCTGGACTATCATAAGAGCCTCTTCACTGCCTTCTCATCTTTTGGTTTTACCTCCTTCCAATCAATCCATTCTTCAGGTAAGGCATCTGATCGTGTCACTTAACTACTTGGAAAAAAAGGCAGGAACAATAACCATACAATCATGTAGGTCCCAAGAAATTCATTTTATAATGATAGAAGAGATAAGCTATATTGGATATATTGTATTCATGAACCACTTTTTTGCTGAAAAAAAGCATCCAAATATGTAAAGAAAAAAATGTTTCCAATACAAGAAGAAAAATTATAGAATTGTCTGTATAAGGGACGTTCATGTAATTTAACTATGACAAAGAGACCAAAAAAATAGGAAATTAGAATATGTGAAAAACATAATTCATCACATCTAATTAATATCAAAAATATATTTTATAGACAGTGAATATACCCTCTTTTTAGAGAACATTCAGAAAAATATTCACAGAACATTTTTTTAAATAACCATATAGTATGACACCAAGAAAAATTTTGCAAACTCTTACAAGTGGAAATTATACTTGCCCTATTCTTGATGATAATGTAAACTTTTACGAATTTATTTTTTTATTAATTTATTGGGGTAACATTGGTTAATACAATTATATAATTTTCAAGTGTACATTATAATTTGACATCTATATCTTCTATTGTGTGATTACCACCCAAAGTCCAATTTCCTTCAGCTACCATATATTTGATCCCATTTACCCACTTCACCCTCCCCCTAATCCCCTATATTTGACCCCCTTTATGCCATCTACCACTCCCCTCCTCTCCCACCCCCTATTCTCTGGTAATCACTAGTCTATTGTCCATGTCTCTGAGTCTCTGTTTGTCTTGTTCATGTGTTGCTTTTGGGTTTATATCCCACATATAAGTGATATCATGTGATTTTCAACTATTTCTGTCTGGCTTATATGGCTTAGCATAATTATCTCAAGGTTCATCCACGTTGTTGCAAATGACAATATTTCATCTCTTCTTATGGCTGAGTAATATTCCATTATATATATATGTACCACAGTTTCTGTATCCAATCATCTATCATAGGACACTATGGTCACTTCTATGTCCTGGCCACCATGAATAATGTTGCTATGAACATCAGTGTGCAACTATCTTTTCAGATATGGGTTTTCAAGGCTTTGGGGTAAATACCCAGTAGAGGGATTGCTGGATCATATGGTGCATCAGTTAATATTTAGAGGAACCTCCATACTGTTTTCCATAGTGGCTGCACCAATTTGTAGTCTCACCAGCAGTGTATGAGGGTTCCTTTTTCTCCGCATCCTCTCCGACATTTGTTATTACTTGTCCTGTTGATTGTAGCTATTCTAACAGGTATGAGATGGTATCTCATTATGGTTTTGATTTGCATTTTCCTAATAGCTAGCAATATTGAGCATCTTTTCAAATATTTGTTGGCCATTTGTGTGTCCTCTAGGGAGAAATGTCTGTTCAGGTCCTCTGACCATTTTCTGATTGGATCGTTTGTTTTTTTTGTTGTTGTTATTGAGTCGTATGAGTTCTTTGTATACTTTGGATATTAGCCCCTTATCGGAGACATTGCTTGCAAATTTATTTCCCCATTTGGATGGTCGTCTTTTTACCTTGTTGATGGTTTCTTTTGCTGAACAGAAACTTTTTAGTTTGATGTAGTTCTGTTCATTTATTTTTGCTTTTACCTCCCTTGCATTTCAGGTCAAATTTATAAAATCCTCTTTAAGTCCAAGGTCTTTGAATTTTGTTCCTGTTTTCTTCTATGCACTTTATTGTTTCAGGTCTTATATTCAGATCCTTAATAAATTTTGAGTTAATTTTGGTGTGTGGTGATAGACAGCAGTCTAGTTTCATTCTTTTGTAGGTGGCTTTCCAGTTTTCCCAGCACCATTTATAGAAGCTTTCTTTCTCCATTGTATGTTTTTGGCTTTTTTGTTGAAAATTATTTGCTCATATAAATGTGAGTTTCCTTCTGGGATTTTGATTCTGTTCCACAGGTCCGTATGTCTGTTTTTCTGCCAATACCATGCTGTTTTGATTATTGTCGCTTTGTAGTATAATTTGAAGTTGGGCGGAGTGATGCCTCCAGACATGTTCTTTTTTCTCAGGATGGCTTTGGCAATTCAGGGTCTTTTGTGCTTCCAAATAAATTTGATGATTTTTTGTTTTATTTCTTTAAAAAATGTTGATGGAATTTTAATGGGGATTGCATTTAATCTGCATAATGCTTTAGTTAATACAGTCATTTTAATTATGTTGATTCTTCCAATTCAAGACCATGGAGTATCTTTCCATTTCTTTGTATCTTCTTCTATTTCTTTTAATAGGGTCTTATAGTTTTCAGAGTATAGGTCCTTCACACGTTTCGTTAGCATTATTCCTAAGTGTTTTATTCTTTTTGTTGCATTTGCATAGGGAATTATTTTTCCCACTTCATTTTCGGCCATTTCATTATTGGAGTATAGGAAGGCTATGGATTTTTGAACATTCATTTTGTATCCAGATTTTGTTTACAGTATTTGCTTACTGTTTCTAGTAGTGTTCTTTTGGAGTCTTTAGGGTTTTCTGTATAAAGAATCATGTTATCCACAAAAAGCGACAGTTGGACTTCTTCTTTTCTTATTTAGATGCCTTTTATATCTTTCTCTTGCCTGATTGCACTCGCTAGAACATTCAGTGTTATATGGAATAACTGGTAATAGAGGACAGCCTTGCCTTATTCCTGATCTTAGGGGGAAGGTTTTTAGTTTTTCACCATTAAGTATAATGTTGGCTGAGAGTTCGTCATATATGGCCTTCATTATGTTAAGGTACTTTCCTTCTATACTAATTTTTTGTTGTTTTGATCTTGTCAAAGGCTCTTTCTGCATCTATTGATATGATCATATGATTCTAATTTTTAATTTGTTTAATTAATTGATTTGCATATGTTGAACCATCATGGTGCACAATCCTTCAATATGCTGCTGTATTTGGTTCATTAGTATCTTATTAAGATTTTTGCATTATGTTCATGAGAGATATGAGTCTGTAGTTTTATTTTTTTGTGTTATCTTTCCCAGGTTTTGGTCTCATTGTAATATTGGCCTCATCAAATGAGTTGGGAAGTATTGCCTCCTCTTCGATATTTTGGAGGAGTTTGAGGAGAATAGTTATTAAATCTTCTTTGAATGTTTGGTAGAATTCGTTGGTGAACCGTTCTGGTCCTGGATTTTTACTTTTTGGTAAGTTTTTGATCATTGTTTCAATTTCCATACTGCTGATCAGTCTATTTAGATTTTCCAGTTCTTTCTGATTCAGTATAGGAAGGTTATATATTTCTAAGAACTTGTCCATTTCTTCTAGGTTATTAAATTTGGTGTTATACATTTTTTCATAGTATTCTTGTAGGATCCTTTGTATTTCTGCGATGTCAGTCGTAATTACCCCTCTATTATCCCTGATTTTGTTTATTTGTGTACTTTCTCTTTGTTCTTTAGTGAGCCTAGCCAGGGGTTTGTCAATTTTATTAACCTTCTCAAAGAACCAGATCTTGTTGCACTTATTTTCTTTATTGTTTTTGTTGTTGTTGTTGTTGTTTTCAATTTCACTTATTTCTGCTCTAATTTTGATGATTTCTTTCCTTCAGTTCACTTTAAGCTTCATTTATTCTTCCTTTTCTAGTCTTATAAGATGAAGCATTAGGTTGTTTATTTGGGCTCATTCTTGTTTTTTGAGATAGGCCTGTAATGATATGAACTTTCCTCTTATGACCGCTTTTGCCATGTCCTAAAAGTTTTGATACATTGTACAATCAATATCATTCATTTCTATGTATCTCTTGATCTCTATTTTTATTTCATCTCTGACCTAGTTATTCTTCAGTAGCATGATGTTTAACTCCATGTATTTTTGGGTCTTCCTGATTTCTTTTTGCAGTTGATCTCTAGTTCAGACTATTATGATCAAAGAATATGGTTGGTATGATTTCAACCCTCTTATGTTTGTTGAGGCTATCTCTGTGTCCCTGTATGTGATTGATCCTTGAGAATGTTCCATGTGCAGTGGAGAAGAATTTATAAGCAGCTGTTTTGGGTTTGAAGGCTCTGTAAATGTCAATTATGTCCAGTTGGACTAATGTGTCATTGAAGGATGTGATTTCCTTATTGATTTTCTGTTTGGATGATCAGTCCATATCTGACAGTGGGGTATTTAGGTCCCCTACTATGATAGTGTTTTGGTCTGTTTCTCCCTTTTGTCCTGTTATTGATTGCATTATATATTTTGGGGCTCCCTGACTGGAAGCATAGATATTAATAAGTTTTATGTCTTCTTGGCACATGATTTCCTTTATCATGATGAAGTGTCCTTCAGTATCTTTGTTTACCATTTTTATTTTGAAGTCTATTTCATCCGATATTAGTACCACTACTCCTACTTTTCTCTGAATGCCATTTGCTTAAAATATTATTTTCCAGCCTTTCACTTTAAGTCTATATTTGTCTTTGGAACAGAGATGGATCTGCTGGAGGCCACATATGTACCTTTTTTGATGAGTTCAGTCAATTTACATTTAGGGTGATTTTTGAAATATGAGGTTTTCCCATAACCATTTTATGTTTTCCTTTCTGGTAGCTTGGCGTTTCCATTGCTTCCTTGGTTTTGTGCATCTGTTTTGTTTGTTTGTTTGTTTTTGTTTTTGTTTTTGTTAGGTTTTGTAGGTTTTCCCTCTGGTCCTTCTTGTTTTATGTTATATACTTCAGTTTGAATTTTTGGTGTTTAGTTACCATTATGAATATGTAGAGGTTAGTTATTATATATAATAGTCCATTTTCTTCTGCGTGTGCCTTATCTCCATTCTCCTTCCCGAATTTGTACATTTGAATCCCCCCTTTTCTGTTATTGCTATCTCAGTTTGTCCCTATGTATGGTACACATTCATTACTATCTTGCTATAGTAAACCTCTTCTTATTTTTAAAGCTCATAATGCCCTGTTTTTAGTAAGGGTTGTAATCCTCTGCTTCTATATGCCTGATAGTCACCTTACTCACAGTTATGTATTTTTTGTGTGTCATTTGGTTTTAGGTGAGCTGACCCCTTTCAGTATTTCCTGTAATGCAGGCCCTATATTGGAGAATTCTCTCATTTTTTTTTTATGCCTGGAAAGGTCTTTATTTCTCCTTCATCTCTAAAAGAGAGCTCTACTGCTGTATACATTATTCTTGGCTGGTAGTTCCTTTCACTTATTTCATTTTATTTATTTATTTATTTATTTATTTATTTATTTATTTATTTATTTTAGTTCCTTTCATTTAATAGTTTGAATATCTGAATACACTCCTTTATGGCTTCTGAGGTTTGTGCTAAGAAGTCCAATGATAACCTAATTGGTTTTCCTTTATAGGTTATGATCTTCTTTCCCCTAGCTATTCTGAGAATTCTTTCTTTGTCCTTGATTTTTGAAAATTTTAATACAATGTGTCTTGGTGAAGGCCTTTTGGGGTTGAAATAATTTGGTGTTCTGTTGACTTCTTGAATTCCAAGCTCCAGCTCATTCATTAGATTTGGGAAATTCTCATCAACTATTTGTCTGAAAACGCTTTCTAATCCCTGTTCCTTTTCTTCCCCTTTGAGAATGCCCATTATTCTTATGTTTCCTCTCCTGATGGTATCAGTTAGTTCTTATATTTCTCTTTCATTATTTCTCATTCTTCGGTTTCTCTCTTCATCCTTCTGATTTATTTCTACATTTTTGTCTTCCATATCAGTGATTCTTTCCTTCATTTGGTTGACTCTATTTCCCAAGCTTGCCATTTCATTTTTCATTTCTTTTAGTGTGTTCTTCATTTCCAGAAGTTCTATTTGTTTTTTTTTTTTTTTTTGAGGACTTCAATCTCCTTGCTCTACTCATCTATGTTTTTTCAATTCCTGAAATTATTGAAATGAATCATTTTGGATCTCACTGAGTTTTTTCAGAAGTACTATCCTGAATTCTCTGTCATTTAAGTCACATATTTCTACATCTATAAGCTTATTTTCTGGAGATGTTTCTCTTTCTTTCTGAGCTGCCTTGTCCCCTTGGTTGTTCATGGTTTTTAATGAGCTATTTCTCCACCTGGGCATTAATGGAAGTGTATTCTGCTGTTTTCCAAAAAGAAGATTTATTATATAAAAGTCTCTATTTAGTCTGTTGTAAAGAAGGCGTTTTTCTTTTGGTTTCCAATAGATGGTGTCTAAAAGTCTTGGATCCTTGCTTTATTTAAGGCCTTAATAATGCCTTTTTTTCCTGATATTCAATCACACTCACTACCCTCAGTCTCAGTCCCTGTCGGTTTTAGCAACAGTTTGATAGTGTTTGCTCAGATTCTCCTGGGGCTCTGAGGTGTTTGGTTTTGGAGGATATGGGGCAAGCAGCCCTTTAGATTTGGGTATTGGGGCTACAGCTCTGCCTCAAGTTTTGCAACCATGACTGGTAATAATCAACCATTGTTTCTCTGCCATCCCTGCTTCTCTGCCATCCCCACTTCTCTGCTTTCTGCCCTGATGCCTGGGCACTGTCGCTGGTTGCATGGGGCTCACAGCTCTCCCAGGCAGGGCTGCTCAAGGCAGTCGCCACTCTTCTCCTCTCCAGCCTCTTCCTACCAGGAGCTCTGGCTGTGAGAGGCAGCTTCTTTGTTCTTTGCAGTATAACACCCATCTCCCGGGGTTCTGAACTGTGGTAGCTCTTATGCTCAGATCCCACACTCAGACATGCTGGTGTGCAGTTTGTGTGTTTTTTGTTGAGTTCAGCTTATTGTTGTTTCAAGGGGAGAGATCAGCTCTCACTCTGCCATGTTTCTGACATCACTAGCTGACAGTCTTATGGGAGCTCCTTTGTAGGTAACTAATTACTTTTCTCTTGATGCTTTTAAGATTCTCTCTGTCTTTAACCTTAGATATTTTAATGATGATGTGTCTTGGTGTGGGCCTCTTTGGGTTCATCTTGTTTGAAACTCTCTGTGCTTCCTGGACTTGAATGTCTATTTCCTTCTCCAGGTTAGGGAGGTTTTCCATCATTATTTCTTGAAATAGGTTTTCAATTCCTTGCTCTTTCTCTTCTCCTTCTGGTATTGCTATGATGCAAATGTAATCTTGATATTTTTCTAGAGGCCACTTAAGCTATCCTCATTTTTTTGGATTTTTTGTTGTTTTTTTGCTGATCTGATTGGGTGTTCTGCAGTACTACATCCTCTAAATCTCTGATTTGATCTTCTCCTTCATTCAATCTATTCATTCCTTCTAATCTACTTTTTATCTTAGATATTGCATTTTTCATTTTTTACTGGTTCTCTTTTATGTTTTACATCTCCATCTTTATGTTTTCTATCTTTTTGTTAAAGCTCTCATTGAGTTCATATACTCTTTCCCTAAGTTCACAGAGCATCCTTATAATCAGTGTTTTGAACTCTGCATCTGGTAGATTGCTTGTCTCCATTTTGTTCAGTTTTATTTTTCTGGAGCTTTTTTGGTTCTTTCATGTGGGACATGTTTCTTTGTCTCCTCATTTTGGCTGCCTCCCTGTGTCTGTTTCTCAGTATTAGGTAGAAGTCCTAAGTCTCTCAATCCTAGTAGAGTAGCTTATGTAGGTGACCTGTGGGGCCCATTGGTGCAGTCTTCTCTGGTTACCTAATCCAGGTGCTTGAGATGTGTCCTTTTAATGGTTGTGTGTGTCTTCTTCTTGTAGTTGAGCCTTGGTTTCCATTTGTACATTGATGGGAGGGATTGACCCTTGGCTGGATTGGTTGTGAGAATTGCCCAGTGAGCTGACGACCCTATGGAGAAAGATTCACTTTAGCAGGGCTCTGATGCCTGTCCAATCTGCCCTTTGGGTATGTCCTCCCCACATGCAGCTCTGGGTGGTGTTCCAGCTCTGAATGACAGTTACTGGGTATACTGGTCCATGGGCTTCCTGGGAGGGGTCCAGATGCAAGGCGAGTTCAGCCACAACCTGCACACTGCCTGGGGCCACCAAGTAAGAGTCACCAAGCAATCCACAGATGGCTGCCACATGTGCTGGACTTAGAGGTTCCTCTTGAGGTAAAGACAGGAACTGAGGCCAGCTGCTGCTAGTGGCAGGCTTGGGGCTGCTCAGCAAGAGATACGGAGCATGCCAATGCTGCTTGTTTGGAGTTTGTGGACCTTAGAGAGGTTTAGGAAAGTTCGTGGGATGAGCCAAAACAGAACATCTGTTTGGAAAATAACCACTAGAGACAGCTTAGGTGGGCCCACACATTGGGTGGGGTCTCAGGGAATCACCTGGGCTGGGCAAGCAGTGTTAACTCAGTTGATGAAAACTCAGATATTAAGAATGCCTCCATGCCATCTACAATTAAAAGCAGGGGGTTAAAACTGTTAAAAATGCTTCACAGTTTACATAGTGTTAGAGAAATCTTGGAAAGGCAAGAAATGGAAGAATCAAAGTAATGTTATAAAGCAGGTGTAGTCTGTGGCTAAATATGGCCTGCCACCTGTTTTTGTAAATAAAGTATTATTGGAACACAGCCATGCTCATCCATCTACATGTTGTCTGTCGCTGCTTCAGTACCATAATAGCAGAGTTAGGTAGTTGCAACAGAGACCATATGACACTCAAAACCTTAAATATTTACTACCTAGCCCTTTACAGAAAACGTTTGCTGGCTCCTGGTATAAAGCATCCTCCCAAATGAGAAACTTTAGAATCCATCTAAAGGTTAAAATGACTCAAAGAGCACTATCATAGTCTAGAAATGAGAATCAATCAAAAATTAAATAATGCTTAAACAAATAAGCAAGGCAGACTAAAGAATTCTTGAGATTCAGTTATTCTTTTGAATTTGGGTGATAATGTAGCTCATATAGGGCACAATGAATGTTATTTGCATTCATACAAGTATGTGTTTGCTTGCTTGCTTCCTCCTATTCAAAAGATCGTTATTGAGTGCTACTGTAATCTAGATACTGAACTAGCTTCTAGGGATATCATAGAGAATAAGACATATTTTCCACCCATATGGAGCTTATAGACTGTCATGTTTGACCCTGGCACTATCCCTAACTAGCTGTGACTTTGAGCAAGTTTATAGAACCTCTTTTAGTCATTCTTTTACCACCTGTATAATGAGATTACTAGTACCTCTTCTGCAAATTTGTTTTAAGAAATATGTATATATATATATATATATATATATATATATATATATATATTCCCTCAAGTTATTGAAAGACTATTTATTGAGTGCTGACTATATGCTAGGCACTTTCAATCATTGGTGATACAGTAGTTAATAAAATAGATTTTAAAAATTGCCCTCATAGAAATTGTATTTCAGTCAAATATATGAAAGTACCTGAAACAAAGTAGGCATTTAGTAACTGTCGTTTTCCTTTCCCTGAATAAATAAAAGGAAGGCTGTGTTTATCCTTCAGTTCTGATTTTAGTAGGGAGTACAATACTGGTTAAAACTTCACTTCACAAATTTCCTTTTAATGGATAGCATTTTTGATAACATAGACCAGGTATTATTATTAATCATATGGTAACTTAATAATTATAATAATTAGATTGGATAACTCTAGTTGTGAAAAACAATTAGTTCCAAATTGGTTTACTTCTCATTTCTTAAATGTTCCTTGACCTTGAATGTTTTCCACCCATCACTGCCAAACCAAAGACTAGTCATACACTAAAGTCAAGGTACAATCAAAGGAAAACATAATGGCAGAGCTAAAAGAAGTCTGTGTAATTGCTGTAGTCAGTGACCCATTTTCTGGTGAAAAACTGAGGCCTAAGATTAGAAAGGACTTTCCTAAGGCCACACAGCTTAGAGGTGACAGAGGTAGGACCAAACCAGCAGCTTCTGCTTACTGGTCAAGCATTCTTTCCACTGTTTCTAGAATGTTTCACATGTACTACCTCCTCTAAGAAACTTTCCTGCACTTGAGGGAAACATCTTATACCCAAAGTATATTTGTGATTCTATTATTTACCTTATATTTTTCCTCTGCCAACTCTTGTTTTGTGAATTGATCCACTTCTAAGGGTTTTTCCTCTGTCCTGGATAGAAGAGACTGCCAGATCCCTCTGCCCAGCTTTACCTTCTTCCTGAGCTACAGAGTTCCATTCCAAAGTGTGTATTACATCTCACCCAACCTTTTCCTTGCTATCTTTATTTCTGTCCATGGCACATTTCCCCCACCTCTGTAACTCAAGCTTATGACTGCAGAATCCTCTTCAGTTTACTCTTTTATCCCCAACAGTCTCTAAGACCTTTCTGAGCTCCTTCTGCAGTCTTTCTAATATTCATCTCATTTATTTCCTTTACTTTCTTCCTGCTACTGCCAGGGACTAATTACCTTTTCTCTGGATGCCCTCCAACCAATTCTCTGCAGTTCTGCCAAATGAATCTCTCTAAAGCATATCTCTGCATTCATTTCAATCAGCAGTAATTATGCTCCAGGTAAACCTCGTGAGTTATGAGATCTCGATTGTGCTTAGTCTGGATCATGTCATTCCCTTTCCCCCCCAAAATAGCCCCAATCACTTTCAGAATTAAATCTAAACACTTAATTCCAGCCTTGAAGACCCTATGTGTGTGTATCTAAATTACCAAAGGGATATTATTAAAAGAATTTTTCTCCTCTCTTAAACATACCCACTTCTTTCACTTGTGACCTTGACCTCATTCTTTTCCACTTCCTTAAAAAGCTCACTTCTTTGATTCTCAATCTCCCTTTGTCATGTATTCTCAGCCTGTTATCCTCTTCTTTGTCCTGGTTTTATTTTCTATTTTTACAAACTGTCTTAGATCTCTCTCATCTTGAAAGCAACCTTTCTTAGACCTGTGTTCTTCTTTAGATATTGCCCTTTGTTTCTTTCATAGCTAAACTATTTTGAAAAGTTGTCCACACTCACTATATCTACTCTACCATCTTTCACTCACGAGCACAACTCATAACAATCTAATTCTGTCCCCCACCACATTGTCCAAGTAACTCTGTTAATTATTTAATGCAATGAACTTTTTCAGTTCTTATCTTACTTCACCTCTGTATTAGTATGCTAGGGCTGCCATAATGAAATTCAAACTGGGTACCTTAAAACAGAAATTCTCTCATAGTTCTGGGGGCTAAAAGTCTGAAATCAAGTTGTTGGTAGGGCCATGCTCCTTCTGAAAGCTCTAGGAAAGAATCATTTTTTGCCTCTTCCTAGCTTCTGGCGGTTGCCAGCAACCCTTGGTATTTGTGGCTTATAGACACATTGCTCTAATCTCTGACTCTGTCTGCACATAGCATTTTCCCCATGTCTTTGCATCTGTATGTTTTTCTTATAAGGACAACAGTCATTGGATTTAAGGTCTGCCTTAATATAGAATGACCTCATTTTATCTAATTACATCTGCAAAAGACCCTATTTCTAAATAAGGTTGTTTTCTGAGATTCTGAGTGGACATGAATTTTGAGGGTACACCATTTAACCAAGTACATCCATTCCTCAGCACTTAATACTGTTGAACACTGCTTCCTTCTCAAAATTTTCTCTTTCTTTGGCCACAGTAACACTATTCTTCTCCTGCTTTTTCTTTGGTATCTATTATCTATTTTCTATAATTCCTCTTCCTCCACTTTCTACTTAAAAATTATAGACACCAAAGTCTTGCACAAAATAGTCTACTCTTCTCATATTACACAATCTAGGTGATTTTCATTCATTCTCATGATTCTACTTATCAAGCAAGACTTCTAAATCTCTCATTTTGTTCTGTACCACTCTCCCATATATCCTACTTCTTTCTGGACATCTCCATTTGTATCCCCCCAGAGATATCACAAAACCTCTACATGTGTATATTAAATTCATTAACTTTCACCTCCAACACCTGATAAAATCTGCTTCTCTTCCTGTGTACTTCTATATAAGTAAATAGTTCGCAGTGAACTTAGTTTTCTCAACTACTCACTTCTGTATCTAATTGATCAAGTCTTGGCAATTTTTACCTACTGAAAATTTCTCAGATTTCTCTTTTCTTGTTTGTTCACTGCAATAGTCTCTCAACTAGTTTATCTACCTCCAGTCTTGCCATGTTCCCTACCTCCCAAATTTATTCTCCATACTATAACTAGAGTCTTCTTTTTAAATGCAAAACTGGTCATAAAACTCTTACTCACCAAAGCCCTTCAAGGTTCCCTGTTGTGTTCACAATAAAGTCCAAACTTCTTAATTTGGTTGAACAAGGCCCTTTGGAATATAATCCCTATTTATCTTCACACAAGCTTGTACTCTGTGCTGTGGCTATATTCAACTGCATGTGCTTTCACAACTATAATATCATCTTCCATATCTCTTTGTCTTTTTACATTCTGTTTCTTCTTCCTGGAATGATATCTGCACTCTCCTCTTCTTTGCTCAGCTAACTCATACTCAATATTTAAGACAAGATTAAGGCTTTACCACTTCTAAGATTCTTTCATTAGCTCTTTCACCCCTGGACTGTATTAAGTTTTCCTCCCATAAACAACAACCTCTGATTTCCTCTATCCAGAACTGCTTATACTATATTGTAACAGCTGTTTTCTCATCTGTTTCCCCCTGTAAATTTTGGGTAGGTCCATGTGTTATTCATCCTTATATCTCTAGCACAGCCATCAATAATGCCTAGCAGGGTTACAAGCTCGATATTCATTGAATAGCTAATTGAATTGAATCAATGTATGCCAGGCAAGGGCAATCAGGGTTACTGGAGCAAAGATTCAAAGCTGATAATCCAGGAGTGTTGCATTGTAACACTTCCAAATACTTGAAAAATGGGGTGGTGGGTTCAGTAAAGGAAAGAAATAGGAGTCCAAGATGAACCCAAAGTTTCTTGCTTAATAGACTAGATGGAGTTACAAGAACTAGCATTTATTGAGTGCCTGATAGGTACTGAGCATTTGAGTAGGTATTTTGTATACACTGTATCAGAAGGAAAGAAAATAATGAATTTCATTTTGCACATGAAAAATTTGAAGCATCTGTAAGACTGAGTAGAAAAGTCCAGTAAGAAATTATAACTATAATTATGAGGTGGAGAAAGAAATGACTCAATAATTAGATTGTGAGTTATTTGGGTAGATGTTAATTGAATTTGTTGCAGGTGGGTGTAAGAGAGGGGTCTTCCAAAAAGGGTAGTATAGAAGGGAAGGGAAGAGTACTGAGACAAGAAATTGGGTGACCTATATTTAAGATCTAAGCACAAGGAGAGGAAATATTCCTTCCTTCCTTCCTTCCTTCCTTCCTTCCTTCCTTCCTTCCTTCCTTCCTTCCTTCCTTCCTTCCTGAATTTTTTAAACAAATATTTACTATGGCCATACTCTGTACCAGGGACTCTTGTGGGAACTTGGAATATTGCAATAAATAAAATAGTCCTTTCTCTCATGGAGCTGATATTCTAGTAGAGACAGAAGAAGTAGACAATAATCACAAATAAGTAAAATATTATATAATATCAGTTAGTGATAAATGCTGTAAAGAAAAAGCAGTGCAAGAGTATATAAAATGACTAAATGTGGATATGGTGAGTGTAATGGGGACAGGGGAGACTTTAGCTAGCTCAGGGAAGGCCTCTCTGAAAATATTTGAACTAAAAATTAAATAATGACAGAGAGGCAGTCATATCAAGATCAGGGTGGGGTGGTAGGGTGGACAGAGCATTCCTGGTAGAAAGATATCATGTATAAAGGCCCTTAAATAGGAAAAAATGGTAAACGTAACATATTCAAGGATAAGAAAGCAAGCTACTAAAACTGGAGTGAAGTAAGCAAAAAGAAGCATGAAAGGAGACAAAGTTGAAGAGGTAGTCAGGGACATAATCATATAGGGCCTTGTAAGCTCTGCTAAAGGGTTTAAATTTATTCTAATAGCAGAGAGAAGGTGTTTTGATCAGGACAGCATTATGATTTGTTTTGGACATGGAGCTGGACACCAGGCTGCTGTATAGAGAAGAGACTGTAGGGGGCAGAGAAGAAACAGAGATATCTGTTACAATAATTACAATAATTCAGGCAACAAGTGGTTATGGATTGGGGTAGGGTTTCTGTAGGGGAAAGAGTGAAAAGTAGTTTTAGAGAACTTGTTAATGGATTAGGTGTGAGTTGGGCAGGGTTGTGGTAAGGAGTGGGTGGACAAGGAATAATAGATTCTTTGACTGAGGTTGGAAAGACTAGAAGAGGAACAGGTTGATGAATGATGGGAAGAAATCAGAAATAAATAGCTTGGTTTTGTACATGTTAATTTTGAAATGTCCCTCTTGGGCAGCTACATGCTAATATTAAGTAAAAAATTAGATAAATGAGTCTAAAGTTCAGGAAATAATTTAATGTTAAATATGTAAATTTTGGAGTAACCCTCTGATAATTAAAGCTTTGAGACTAGATGAGATCACTAATGTATTAAGTGTAAACAGCAGAGGAGAGGTCCCTTAATTGAATCCTTGAATATTCCAATATTTAGAGATAGGGCAGATAAGGACAACCAAAAATTAGCTGAAAATTGGCCAGTTGTAGTAGGAGGAAAACTAAAAGAGCGGCATCTTACAATCTAAGTGAAGAAACTGATTAAAGAAAGAGGGAGTTGTCAACTGTGTCAAATGTCGATTAGACATTGATTCTGAGAATTGACTATTGATTTTGGCAACATGAAGGTCATTGGAAACCTTGACGATGGAACGTTCTTTGGAGACAAAAGCTTGAATGGATTGTTTTATAAAAGAATGAGAAGTGAAGAAGTGAAGATAGTAGGTCTTTCTAGACGTTTAGCTGAGAAAGGGTACAGAAAAGTGGAGTATTAGCTGGAAGGCAATTAAAATCAAGAAAGGGAGGTTTTCTTTTAAATCATGAACATTAAATATCTGACAACTAATAAGATAATCCAAGGAGCAATCAATGATGTAGAAAAGAAGGGATAATTGCAGCACTGAGATCCTTAGGAAGGTCAGAGTAGAAGTGGGGATTGAACTTTGATAAAAAAAAATAAAGATAAATCATCTATATTAAGAAGAGGTAAGACAAGGTAGTGATAAAGTGATAGAAAGATGATGTTCTCTTCTCAATGCTTCTCTTTTTTGAATCATATATAAGAGGAACCCATCATCTGAGAATGAGAGGATAAAGGGGGTGTAAAAGAGAAAAAAGGCAATCAGAGATGTGGGAGGAAAAATATAGGAAGTAGTATCAGGAAAACCAAGGGCAGGGCAGAGTGTGGATTTCAAGAAGGAGCAGGTTATCAATCAATAGTGTTAAATGCTCTTGCATTCAAGTTGTATGAATATTGAAAAGAAGCTACTGGATTTGCTGATTAGGTCATTGTTTGATGTTGACAGAAAAGCTTTATTAAAACACTTAAGGCAGAGGCCCAAGTTCAATGAAGGGTAAATGGGAGGAAGGAATTGTACATGTAAACAATATTCTTTAGAAAATAAGGTGAAGGATAAGTTAGAGAGAAGGACCTATTTATCTCCTTTATTGGACTGTTAATTCCTTGAGGAAGAGGAATATGTTAGATTCATGTAATATACCTAGTGACTTATGCAAGCTATGACACTGCTGTTTTCCAATAAATGTTGAATATTTGATCATCAGTCAGGAGGGTCTATGGGAAGAATTAGGGTTTATGGGAGGAGTTCCGGCATTCTACGTCATCCAGAGAATGAACGGGAAGAATGAATCTACTGGAAGAACTCTATGTTTATAATAAAGATCTGTTGTTCTAACTTTCCTTTCCATGAACTTCTGTTTTACCTTATATAAATACCTCCCCCCAATCTTGGCACACAGGCCAGAGTGTGCACGTAGCTTGCCATGTCTGCATGCTCTAGGTTGTAACCCTTTCTTTATTCTAAATAAAGCTTTTTAGGTTTGGGGGGGAAAAAAAGTTGAGTATGTGAGTGAATGAATGAATTCTGTACCCAGAGTCAACAAAATTTTCTAAGGTGTTATTTTGAGAATTCAATCTGTCCTACTACCCTCAAAACATGTGGTTGGAAAAAAAATAACCACAGAGGTGCTTTTGTCCTTTTGATGAATAGAAGCATGGAGAAGACAAAGGAGATAGTTCAAATACAATCTGTAGTTTCTGGATACCCACACCATTTCCAGTGTATAGACAGTGGCCTGGAAAGTGTGATCCTAGAACTGAAAGATATTAGATGGCATTCTCTGCATAGGGTAGAATACTGAGGTGACTGGTGGTTGAGGCGGGGTTGCAGAGTTTCCTCTACCAGACTTAGCTTGAGTCAGCCAACTGACTCTTGGAAAAGGGAAGGAATAGGGTGTGACAGCCATATAGGTATATTTGAAGGGTATAAATACAACAAATGAGGAATTGCATAGGATGGGATCAGGGTAGATCAGAGCATAATTAGATGAAATCTAGACAGGGGCTGACTATCAGAGAAACCATCTTGATACTGAAAATTACTTGATTGTAGGCTAACTTTTGAGAGGAAATAGTGGAAACCCTCCCACTGAATCATTCATAATTATTTACAATTAGGCAAGACAATGTAGTTGAGAAATAATATAGCATAATATAAGGAGTGGTTTTGCTTTGTTCCCAGAAGGATAGACTGGATATGACCTAATAGGTTTTTCCTACGCTAGTTTGGTTGCATGTGTCAGAGAAGAGACTGTTTGATCAGTTTCCCCCCTGTTAAGTGACTCATACTTGAGTTGAACACAGGGATATAACAAAGAGAATATCCATTGATAAGGCAGATGGCAGAATGTGGAATGGGAGGCCAACAGATTGGAGGAGAATACTCAAACTTTCCCAAAACTTGAACAGTTGTTCAGAAACAAGCAAAGCTCCTTAAAGTTAGGACCCTGTATTTTTTACCATTGATTTCGGGACATGGCTCCAGAGCCTGGAATATAGTAGTTGATGAATAAATAGCTGATGAATGAATGAATGACACCTTGGGTAAGACACTTTTAGGGATACCAGTATAATATGACCAGTAGACTGATAAGTTGAACATATTCTTTAACATTTCTGAGTCAGTTAACTCATCTCCTTTTCAATAGGTTCTTCTGAAGATGAAATGAGAGCAGGTAGATAAGATACCTGGGATTTAGCATCTTAAGAATCATTAGCTTTCTTTCCTCTTTATTTTTCCACGTTCAATCTCTCCAGAGAGCCGTACCTTCTGTTTATGCTTTACCACAATGGAAAGAGAGAAATTATGCCTTTTCTCTTAAAAAAATCATAGATATTGATGTTAACTTTGCTTAACATTAACCAATGGTACAGGCAATTTAGAGCAGTTTTTTAAAAATAATAAACAGCTAAGTGCTACAAGGTATGATATTCTTTCACTTTGCTTTTATCAACTTACCCCAAATCTTAATTCAAATAAAATAGAAAAGCTCTCTGGCAACATTTTCTCATCCTTGGGACATGCTCAGTATCTAAAAACACCAAGATCTGCCTCTCAGTGATTAACTGTAATTTATACTATATTGGCCACAGATAAGCTGCTCCCCTAGTCTTAGCTATTGGAGCTGACCAGTGAGAAACTCCAAGTTTACCTTTTTAAAATTTTTTGCTTCCAGATTTACTTCTATCATTTTTATAGAATTTATAGAAAAAACAATGGCTTTATTAAGGAACTGATACCACTAAGTGGATCAAAGTCCTTTTTCTCTCTTTCCTTAATCAGAAGATATTTTCTATTTTTCTCTTTTGCATTTCTTCTCTTCTACTTTGCTGCTTTTTAAGCTGGACTTAGGAGACACTGGTTTAATTGGGATACAATAACTAGACCTAATTAATATCACAGTCCAGCTCACTTCCTTTAGCAACACTGCCTGACCCTTTTTTTTCTCTGAAATGTTTTTCCCCTCAGAAGCTTATATATCTTGCACAGAACAGAACATTTTGAACAATATTTAAACACAGTTTTTGATCAGAGTTAAAATGATCATATCATAACAGCTAAAGACGGGTGAGAAAATTTGGTGAGCATTCTAGGAAGTGCTATAAAGTGATTAATGGATAGAAAAGTCATTCAAGTTAAGGCTTTATAAAAGAATCAAGATGAGTCAATCTAGAAAAGATAAAGTTTTCAAATCCTTAGAAATAGCCACTTGCCATGCATAGTTTGAAAAACAAAAACAAAAATGTCAACTCAACTCATTAATTTAATTTCTGTGAAAGAGTTTTACTTTGCAAAGTAAATAAACTATGTGTTGAATTTTTCATATATTTGTTTTGCAAGACAGGAAGAAATGATTTAATAACTGCTTTAAGTATTGAAAAGTGTTCTCTAGAAAAAAAAATCTGCTCTTCTAGAATACCAAGAATGTGTCCCATGGTATCATCTATTGAACTCCTTTTCCCTGTCAACCCTATATGTCTCATCAGCCACTTCATTTTTCATGAAAAACCTACTTTCCCATGCTGTCCATACCTTAAAACACTTTCTGTGATACACACAACAGAGTGTCTGTTTTCTTTTTCCTTTAAGAACAGCACAAGAAGAAATGGCACCATTTGTAGCAAGAGGGAGTTCACTAGGTCTTCTAAAGGACTTAAAATGTCTGTAGTCAGTGATAATTTAGCAAAGAAAGCTATGGAGTTTTCTTTACTGACTTCAGCCAATCCTTACCTCCCTAGAGATGCCATGCTGAGACAGAAGAGAGGGGAATTGGCAGCAATGGCTAAGAAATGAATGAACTATATAGCCTTTTCATCTCTATGTTATTCAAGCCAGAGTTCTTTAAATATTAATAGATTGAAGGGAAGACTTTTTGTGAAGACTGAATGGCAAAACACTCAAAAAGAGAAGATTGGACTTTGCTCTGTAAATTTTTTTGTCCCCCATATATATACACACACACATCTAGCTTCTCAATTTGTCCTTTCAATATGTAACATAATTTACTACCAAGGCTTTAGCTACTTGAACACTGATGCTTCTCATATTTACATCTCTAGCCCAGAACTATTTTCTGAATACCAATCTCATTTTTGGTTGTCCAAAGGACATTTTTGTATAAAAACACAGCTGCCTTGACCTCAACATGTCTTGATATCCCTGCTCAAAAACAAGAACCTCCCTTTCTTTCCTGTTCCTGATCTCACTTAATTGTCCTAGTCCCCTCAATTAAGACTTAGAGAAGTATTTTGATCCTACCATTCTCTTAGCTACCCATTTCATTTTTATTTTAATCAGTTCCAAATCATGTTCATTCTACCTCGAATATGTTTTCTTTTTCAAATTTCATACTTTTAGCCTCCTTGAACATTTTAACCATTCTCTGAGCACACAGTGTCCTCTCATGACTCTTTTTCTTTACAGATACTGTTCTCTCTGCTTACAATGTCTTACACCTCTTCTTTACCTGGTATGACCCTGCTCATTGTTAAAGGGGCCCAGTAAATTTTATAAGCCAGTACTCATTCCCACTGGAGAGCTAATGTTTCTCTTCTCTGTGCAATTACCACATTTCATCATAAATATCAACTTAAGTATCTCTTTTCCCTGCTAAACTATGAGCTCTGTGAAGGCTGAGGCTGCATCTTAATCATCTTTAAAGTCCCAGAACCCAACCCATAATAATCTGTGATAGCAATTAATAAAGAATGAATGATATAATTTAACTCTAATTTATCAATTTGTCCTTTAATGGATCATGCTTTCAGTGTCAAATTCAGAAAATATTGGCATAATCCTAGATTCCCAAGATTCTCTCCTAATTTTTTCTAAAACACTTATAGCTTTATGTTTACATTATATTTACATTAAATCTATGATCCATTTTGAGTTTTGTGTGTGTAAGTATGAGACTTAAGTCAAGGTTAATTTTTAGGCCAATGGTTGTCCAATTATTACAGCACCATTTGTTGGAAAGGATATCTGTTTTTACAACTTTGCCAAAAATAAGTTGGGCATATATGTTTGAATATATTTCTGTATGTTCTATTTTGTTCCTCTACCTTTCTAGAATAATTGTGTCTGTACCTACAAAAATCTTGATGAGATTTTAATAGAAATTTTATTAAATCTGTGTATTAATATGAGGAGAATTGATGTCTTTACTATGTCGAGTCTTCCAACCCATGAATACAGTGTGCCTCTCCATTTATTTGGTCTTCTTTGATTTCCTTTATCAGCATTGTTGTAGTTTTCAGCCTATACATCCTACACATGTTCTATTAGATTTACACCTAAGCATTTCATTTACTTAGTAGCAATTTTAAATGGTATTCTAAAAAAATTATTATTTCCACATGTCTGTTGTTAGTGTATGGAAATGTGATTGCTTTTTGTGTGTTGATCTTGTATGCTTCAATCTTGCTAAACTTATGAGTTCTAGGAGTTTCTTTTGTTTGGTTGGTTGGTTTTATTTTTAGATTCCTTGGGATTTTCTACATATGTCATCTGCAAATAGCGACAGTTTTATTTCTTCCTTTCCAATATGAAAGCCTTTTATTGCTGGATAAAGTATTCTTCATTGTAGATCCTGGGTTTTCATCACATCAAATATTTGGTGCCAGGCCCTTCTGTCCTGCAGTTTATTTTGAGAAATCAACTGCCAGTCTTATGGGTGCTCCCTTGTAGGTAACTAACTTCTTATCCCTTGCTACTTTTAAGATTCTCTCTTTGTATCTAACCTTTAGCATTTTAATTTAAATGTGTCTTGGTGTGGTTCTCTTTGGGTTCATCTTTTTTGCAACTCTCAGCTTTTTGAGGTCGTATGTTTATTTCCTTCACTAGATTATGAAAGTTTTCCATCATTATTTCTTCAAATAGCTCTTTAATATCTTTCCTTCAGGTACCCCTATAACATAGATATTTTTATATTTAATAGTGTCCTATAGGCTCCTTAAATTATTATTATTATCTTGGCTTCTTTTTTCTTGCCATTCTTATTGAGTGCTCTTGGCTTCCCCATCCTCTATATTGGTGGTTCGATCCTCTTCTTTATCAACTTTGTTGATTCCCTCTAATATACTTTTCATCTCAGATAATGTGTTCTTCATTTCTGACCAATTCACTTTTATAATTTCCTTTTCCATTTTTATGATTTTCTTCTCTTTGTTAAAGTTCTCACTGGGTTCATCTACTCTCCCTTTAAGTTCATTGAGCATCTTTATAACCAGTGTTTTGAACTCTGCATCTGTTAGATCACTTGACTCCATTATTCCTGGATCTCTGTTCTGTTCTCTCATATAGTTTCTGCTTCTTTGTTTTGCCATTTTGGCTGCCTTTCTGTGTCTTTTTGATAATAACCATTCTAACAGGTGTGAGGTGATATCTCAGTGATATCTCATTGTGATTTGGATTCGGATTTCCTTAATTAGTGATATTGAACATGTTATCATGCACCAGTTGGCCGTCTTCTATATCTTCTTTGGAAAAATGTCTATTCAGATCCTCTGCCCATTTATTAATCAGATTTTGTTGTTGCTGTTGTTGTTGTTGTTGTTGTTGTTGTTGTTGTTGAGTTCTATGAGTTCTTTACATAATTTGGATATTAACCCCTTGTTGGCTATATGATTTGAAAATATCTTCTTCCATTCAGTAGATTGCTATTTTGTTTTGATTTCGGTTTCCTTTATTTTGCAGAGCTTTTTAGTTTGATTTAGTCTTATTTATTTTTGCTTTTGTTTTCCTTTCTTTTGGAGTCAGATCCACAAAAACATTGCTAAGACTGAAGTCAAGGAATTTACTGCCTACGTTTCTCTCTAGGAATTTTATGGTTTTGGGTCTTACAATCAAGTCTTTAATTCATTTTGAGTTAAATTTTGTGTATCCTATAAGATAGTGGTCTAGTTTAATTATCTTGCATGTGTCTGTCCAGTTTTCTGAACACCATTTATTGAAGAGACTTCCCTTTCTCCACTGTATGTTCTTGATATCTTTATCATAAATTAATTTTTTGTATACATGTGGGTTTATTTCTGGGCTCTCTATTCTATTCTGTTGACCTGTGTGTCTCTTTTTATGCCAAGACCAACTATTTTGATTACTGTAGCTTTGTAGTATAGTTTGAAATAAGGGAGCATGATGCCTCCAGCTTTATTCTTCTTTTTCAAGATTGCTTAGGCTGTTAGAGATCTTTTGTGCTTCTATACAAATTTTAGAATTATTTTTTTCTAGTTCTGTGAAAAAAAATGCCATTAGGATTTCAACAGAGATTGCATTGAATCTATAGATTGCTTTGGGTAATATGGACATTTTAACAATATTATTTTTTCCAATCCATGAGCACAGAATATCTTTCTGTTTATTTGTGTCTTCTTTAATTTATTCTATTAGTGTCTTATAGTTTTCAATGTACAGGTCTTTCATGTCCTTGGTTAAATTAATTTCTATGTATTATATTCTTTTTTGATGTAATTGTAAATGGGATTGTTTTCTTAATTTCTCTTTCTAATAGTTCATTATTAATGTATGAAAACATCACAGATTTCTGTATGTTGATTTTGTATCATGCAAGTTTGCTGAATTCATTTATTAGATCTAACTTTTTTGGTGGAATATTTAAGGTTTTCTCTATATATAAATATCATGTTATCTGTGAATAATGAGAGTTTTACTTTTTCTCTTCCAATTTGGATGGTTTTTCTTGCCTTTTTCTTGCCTAATTGCTCTGGTTAGAACTTCCAATACTATGTTGAATAAAAGTGGCAAGAGTGGGCTTCCATATCTTGTTCCTGATCTTAGAAGAAAAGCTTTTAACTTTTCACTATTGAGTATGATGTTACCTGTGAGTTTGTCATATTTGGCCTTTATTATGTTGAGCTATGTTCTCCCTATACCTACTTATTTGAGGATTTTTTAAAAATCATAAATGGATGATGAATTTTGTCAAATGCTTTTTCTGCATTTATTGAGATTATCATATGGTTTTTATCCTTAGTTTTGTTGATGTGTATATCGTTGATTGATTTGTGGATGTTGGGCCATCCTTGCATCTCTAGAATAAATCCCACTTAATTTTGGTGTTTGATCCTTTTAATGTATTGTTGAATTCGGTTTGCTAATATTTTATTGCAGTGTGCATCAACATTCATTATGGATATTGGCCCATAATTTTCTTTTTTTTTTTTTTTTTGTGATGACCATGTCTGGTTTTGGTATCAGGGTAATGCTGGACTTTAAAATGAATTTGGAAGTATTCTTTCCTCTTTAATTTTTTTGGAAGCATTTGAGAAGGATAGATATTAAATCTTCTTTGAATGTTTGGTAAAATTAGCCTGTGAAACTGTCTGTTCCTGGACTTTTGTTTGTTAGAAGGTCATTGACAAATTTTTGAAAGTTGAACCAGCTTTACATCACAGAAATAAACCCCATTTGGCCATATTTTATAATTCTTTTTATATATTGCCAAATTCTATATTCTGATATTTTGTTAAGGATTTTTTAAATTAATTATGTCATTATTCATTAGTTTTATAGTTTATATTTTCATACTGCCTTTTTCTGGTTTTTACATCAGGATAATTCTAGCTTGATAAAATGAATTGGGAAGGGTTTCCTCTTCTGATTTTCTGGACGATATTGTGTAGAACTGGTGCTAATTCTTCTTTAAGCATTTGGTAGGATTCTCTAGTGAAACCATCTGGGCCTTAGGATTTCTTTTGTGAGGATTTTTAATTTATGAATAAAATGTTCTTAATAATTATAGGATTATTCAAATGATCTATTTCATATTTGGTAAGTTGTGGCAGTTTGTAGTTTTTAAGAAATTGGTCCATTTCATCTGTTATATTTATGTGTACAAATTGTCTTTTTGATATCTGCAAAGTCTATAATAGCTCTTATTTCATTCCTGATATTGGTAATTTGTATCTTCTCGTTTTTTCTTTGTCAGTCTTGCTAGGAGTTTTTCAATTTTATTTGCCTTTTCAAAGAATCAGCTTTTTCTCCCATTGATTTTCTCTAATTTTTTGTTTCAATTTCTTTGATTTTACCCTTTGCTATTTTCTGCTTGCTTTGGGTTATTTTACTCTTATTTTTCTATTTTTTCCTGACAAGGAGTGTAGGTTTAAGCCTTTAAATCTTTTCAAATAAGCATGGAGTGCTATAAATTTTCCTCTTAACACTGCTTAACACTGCTTCTCACAAATTTTGATATGTTGTATTTTGATTTTCATTTAGTTAATGTAATTTATGATTTCTCTGGAGAGTTTCTCCAATTCATAGGTTACTTTGAAATATGTTGTTCAATTTCCATTTGTTTCTATTATGCATTTCTAGTTTTATTTCATTATATCAGAGAATATACTGTATATGACTTCAATTCCTTTAAATCTGTTCAGGTTTGTTTTATTGCCCAGGGTATAGTCTATCTTAGTATATGTTCCACAAGTACTTAAAAATAATGTGCATTCTACTGTTGTTGGGTTAGTTATTCTATAAATGTAGATGAGATGTGGTTGGTGATGGTAGTGTTGAATTCTTCTAAAGCCTAGCTTATTATCTGTCTAGTTGTTCTGTTAATAGTTGAGAGAGGATAGTCAACATCACCAAATGCAATTGTAGATTTGTCTATTTCTCTTTCTAGTTCTATCAGTTTTGCTCACATATTTTGTAGTTCTGTTGTTTGATGCATACACATTTAGGATTGTTATGCCATCTTGGTGGAATGACCTTTTATCACTTTGCAATGACCCACTACTTCTCCAGTAATTATCTTTGCTCTGAAACCTGATTTATCTGCTATTAACATAGCCATTCCTTCTTTGTTTTGATTAGTATTTACATAAAATATTTTCTTATCCTTTTACTTTCAACCTGCCTATACTGCTTTGTTTGAAGTCAGTTTCACTTGGCAGTATATACTTGGGTCATGTGTTTTTATCCACTCTGCCAATATCTGTCATTTTTTTAAACAGAAACCAGATTTTATAAGACATTATAAACCAAATGAAGAAATTAAGAATTTATCCTAACATCAATAATAAGTTCTTTCAAAAGAGCAGTGATATCATTGTTTGTACTCTAGAAAGGTACTATTGCTATAGTGTAGTAAATCAAAATTTTGAAGTGCTGCTTCTGTAAGAGTTATTTATTTATTTAAAATTTTATTTATTTTTATATGATGATATTCATTAACAAAATCTGGTAAGTTTCAGGTGTACAATTCAACTGTAAGACATATATACATATTGCATTATGTGTTCACCTCCTATAGTTAGATTTCTTTCTGTCACCACATATTTCACCACTTTTATCTCATCTACTTAACCCCAACTGCTCTGCTCCTACACTCTGGTAACCACAGTCTATTATCCATGCCCATGAGTCTCTGTTTGTCCTGTTCATTTGTTGCTTTTAGATTTTTATACTACATATAAGTAATAATATATGGTTTTGAACTTATTCTGTCTGCCTTATTTTGCTTAGCATGATTATCTCGAGGTCCAACCATGTGGTTGCAAATGGCAGTATTTCATCTCTTCTTGTGGCCAAGTAATATTCCATTGTATATATGTACTATAGCTTCTTCATTCAATCATCTATTGTAGGACACTTCAGTTGCTTCCATGTCCTGGCCACTGTGACTAGTGCTGCTATGAACATCAGTGTGAAAATATCTTTTTGGATATGAGTTTTCAAGTCTTTGGGGTAAATACCCAGTAGAAGGATTGCTGGATCATATGGTAGATCAATTCTTAGTTTTTGAAGAACCTCCATACTGTTTTCTATAGTGGCTGTACCAATTCGTAGTCCCACCAGCAGTGTATGAGGGTTCCTTTTTCTCCACATCCTCTCCAACATTTGTTATTATTTGTCCTGCTGATTATAGCTTTTCTAACAGGTGTGAGATGGTATCTCATTGTGGTTTTGATTAGCATTTCCCTAATAGCTAGCAATGTTGAGCATCTTTTCAAATATTTGTTAGCCATTTGTATGTCCTCTAGGGAGAAGTATCTGTTCAGGTCCTCTGTTCATTTTTTGATTGGATTGTTCATTTTATTGTTGTTACTTAGTTGTATAAGCTCTTTGTGTATTTTGGATATCAGAGGAGTTACTTGCAAATATATTTTCTCATTCAGATGCTTGTCTCTTTACCTTGTTGGTGATTTCTTTTGCTGAGCAGAAGCTTTTTAGTTTGATGTAGCCTCATTTATTTGTCTTTGCTTTTAGTTCCTTTGCCTTTGAGGTCAAATTCATAAAACCATCTTTAAGTTCAAGGTCCTTGAGTTTCATTCCTATGTTTTCTTTGATGCATTTTATTGTTTCAGGTCTGATATTCAGGTCCTTAATACATTTTGGGTTAATTTTGGTGTGTGGTGATAGACAACAGTCTAGGTTTATTCTTTTGCAGATGGCTTTTCAGTTTTCCCAGCACCATTTATGGAAGAGACTTTCTCCACTATGTTTTTTGGCTTTTTGCCAAAAATTATTTGCCCGCATAAATATGAGTTCACTTCTTTGGACTCTTAATTCTGTTCCACTGATCTGTGTGTCTATTTTTCTGCCAAAGCCATGCTGTTCGATTATTGTTGCTTTGTAGTATAATTTGAAGTTGGGCAGAGTGATGCCTCCACCCTCGTTCTTTTTTTCTCAGAATAGCTTGGGCAATTCAGTGTCTTTTGTGCTTCCATGCAAATCTGATGATTTTTCATTTTATTTCTTTTAAAAATGCGGATGGGATTTTGATGGGGATTACATTAAATCTGTATAATGCTTTAGGTAATATGGTTATTTTAACTATGTTGATTCTTCCAATTCTTTTCCATTTCTTTGATTCTTGTTCGATATCTTTTAATAGGGTCTTGTAGTTTTTATTGTGTAGGTCTTTCGTAATATTTATTCCTAGTTGATTTATTCTTTTTTTGCATTCACATAGAGAATTATTTTTTTCACTCCATTTTCGGCCATTTCATTATTAGAGTATAGGAACGCTATGGATTTTCGAACATCCATTTTGTATCCAGATTTTGTTTCTGTATTTGCTTATTGTTTCTAGCAGTGTTCTTGGGGAGTCTTTAGGGTTTTCTGTATAGAGAATCATGTCTCCACAAATAGTGAAAGTTTGACTTCTTCATTTCCTATTTCGGTGCCTCTTATATTATTCTCTTGTCTGATTGCTCTCACTAGGACCGCCAATGTTATATTGAATAACAGTGGCAATAGTGGACAGCCTTGCCTTGTTCCTGATCTTGGAAGGTTTTTAGTTTTTCACCGTTAAGTATAATGTTGGCTGAGGGCTTCTCATAGATGGCCTTGATTACGTTAAGGTACTTTCCTTCTATACCAATTTTGTTAAGTATTTTGATCATAAATGGGTGCCATATCTTGTCGAAGGCTTTTTCTGCATCTACTGATATGATCGTATGATTCCTATTTTTTAATTTGTTTATGTGGTATATCCCATTAATCAATTTGCATATGTCGAACCATCCCTGTGCCCCTGGAATGAAACCCACTTGATCGTGGTGTATAATCTTTGTAATATGTTGCTGTATTCAATTCGCTAGTATCTTATTTAGGATTTTTGCGTCTGTGTTCATAAGAGATATTGGTCTGTATTTTTCTTTTTTGTGTTATCTTTACCAGGTTTTGTATTAGGGTAATATTGGCCTCATAAAATGATTTTGGAAGTATTGCCTCCTCTTCCACTATTTGGAAAAGTTTGAAGAGAATAGGTATTAAATTTTCTTTGAATGTTTGGTAGAATTTACTGATGAAGCCATCTGGTCCTGGACTTTTACTTTTTGGTAGGTTTTTGATGATTGTTTCAATTTTCATACTGCTGATTGGTCCATTTAGATTTTCCAGTTCTTGATTCAGTCTAGGAAGGTTGTATATTTCTAAGAGCTTGTCCATTTCTTCTAGGTTATTAAATTTGGTGTTGTATATTTTTCATAGTATTCTTGTATGATTCTTTGTATTTCTGCGATATCAGTCATAATTTCCCCTTTCTTCCCTGATTTTGTTTATTTGCATCCTTTCTCTTTGTTCTTTAGTGAGTCTAGCCAGGGATTTGTCAATTTTATTAACATTCTTAAAGATCCAGCTCTTTGATGCATTTATTTTCTCTGTTGTTTTTTTTGTTGTTGTTGTTTTCAATTTCATTTATTTCTGCTCTAATTTTGATGATTTCTTTCCTTCTGCTGACTTTAGGCTTCATTTGTTCTTTTTCTAGTTTTTAAGATGAAGCGTTAGGTTGTTTATTTGGGCTCATTTTTGTTTTTTGAGATAGGCCTGTAATGATATGAAGTTTCCTTTTATGACTGCTTTTGCCATTTCCCCAAATTTTGGTATGTTGTCCTATCATTATCATTTGTTTCTATGTATCTTTTGATTTTTTTTTATTTCTTCTGTGACCAAGTCGTTTTTCAGTAGCATGTTGTTTAATTTCCTTCTATTTGTGGTTCTTCCTGCTTTCTTTTTGCAGTTGATCTCTAATTTCAGAGAATTATGATCAGAAGATATGGTTGGTATGATTTCAACCCTCATATTTGTTGAGGCTATCTCTGTGTCCCAATATGCGATCGATTCTTGAGAATGTTCCCTGTGCAGTGGAGAAGAATGTATAAGCAGCTCTTTTGGGATGGATGGCTCTGTAAATGTCAATTATGTCCAGTTAGTCCAATGTGTCATTTCAGTATGTTATTTTCTTATTAATTTTCTGTTTGCATGATCTGTTTGTATCTGAGTGGGGAATTTAGGTCCCCTACTACGATAGTGTTTTGGTCTGTTTCTCCCTTTAGTCCTGTTAGTAATTTCTTATATATCCCGGGGCTTCCTGATTGGGAGCATAGATATTAATAAGTTGTATGTCTTGTTGTTGTATGATTCACTTTATCATGATGACGTGTCCCTCAGTTTCTTTCTATACCTTTTTTATTTTGAAGTCTATTTAGTCTGACATTTGTACTGTAACTACCTCTTTTCTCTGAATGTCATTTACTTGAAATAACATTTTTTATACCTTCATTTGAGTCTATATTTGCCTTTAGAACTGAGATGTGTCTCCTGGAGGCACCATATGCTTACGTTTTCTTTTTTGATTCAATCTGCAACTCTGTGACTTTTTATTGGTAAATTCAGTACATTTATTTTGGGGATGATTATTGAAATATGAGGTTTTCCTAAAGCCAATTTATCTTTTGCTTTCTGTTAGCTCAGTGTTTCCATTGCTTCATTGTCCTTCTGTTTCTTTTTGTTGTTATCGTTGTTTTTGTTTTTTGTGTGTTTTTTGGGGGGTTTTGTGGATTTTCCCTCTGGTCTTTGTAGTTTATGTTATATACTTCAGTTCTGAATCTTTGGCCTATGGTTACTATTATGAATATGTAGAGGAAAGTGTGTGTGTGTGTGTGTGTGTGTGTGTGTGTGTGTGTGTGTTTGTGTGTGTAGATAAATTTAAATATATGTATATAGTAGTCCATTTTCTTCTGCATGTGCCTTATCTCCATTCCCCTTTGTGAATTTGAATATTTGTATCTTCATCTTTTCTGTTAGTATTGTGTCTCAATTTGTCTCTATGTATGCTGAACATTTATTACTATCTTGCTATAGCAAATTTCTTCTTATTGCTTAAGCTGTTAATGCCCTGTTCTTAGTAAGGGTTGTAATCCTCTGTTTCTATCTGCCTGGTAGTTACCTTATTCACAGTTATGTAATTTTTTTTGTTATTTTGCTTTAGGTGAGTTGACTTCTTACAGTATTTCTTGTAATGCAGGCATCTTGGTGGAGTATTGTCTCAACATTTTTTTTTTATGTCTGGAAAGGTTTTTATATTTCCTTCATATCTAAAAGAGATCTTTGCTGGATACATTATTCTTGGATGCTACTTCCTTTCATATTATTTTATTTATTTATTTGTTTGTTTGTTTGTTTGTTTGTTTGTTTGTTTTATTTTAGTTCCTTTCATTTAATAGTTTGAATATCTGATTCCACTCCTTTCTGGCTTGAAAGATATGTGCCGAGAAGTTCTACAATAACACAATGGGTTTGCCTTTATAGGTTATGGTCTTCTTTTCCCTGGCTGCCCTGAGAATTCTGCCTTTGTCATTGATTTTTGATCATTTTAATACAATGTGTCTTGGTGAAGGCCTTTTTGGGTTGAGATAATTGAATGTTCTGTTGACTTCTTGAAGTCAACAAGCTCCAGCTCATTCCTTAGATTTGGGAAATTCTCGTCAACTATTTGTCTGAAAATGCTTTCTAATCCCTGCTCCTTTTCCTCCCCTTCGAGAATGCCCATTATTCTTATGTTTCCTCTCCTTATCATATCAGGAAGTTTTTGTATTCTCTTTCATTAGTTTTCATTCTTCAGTTTCTCTCTTCTTCTGATTTATTTCTAGATTTCTATCTTCAATATTACTGATTTTTTTTCTCCATTTGATCGACTCTATTTTCCAAGCTTGCTATTTCATTTTTCATCTCTTGCAGTATCTTCTTTATTTCCAGACGTTCTATTTGGTTCTTTTTGAGGATTTTAATCTCCTTGCTAAAGAACTCATTCTGCTCATCTCGTTTTTTCAATTCCAGAAATTGTTGATATGAATCATTTTGGATCTGATTGATTTTTTCAGAAGTGCCATCCTGAATTCTCTGTCGTTTAAGTCACATATTTCTATGCCTGTAAGCAGAATAGCCTTTTTTCCAGAAAGATTTTTTATATAAAGGTCTCTGTTTAGCCTTTTGCTAAGATATCATTTTTCATTTGGTTTCCGGTAGATGGCATCTAAGCCTCTTGGATCCCTGCTTTATATAAAGCCTTAATAATGCTTTTTTTTTCCTTATAAACATTCAGCCATGCTGACTACTCTCAGTCTCAGTCCCTGTCAGTATTAGCGACTGTTTTGGTAGGGTCTGCTCAGATTCACCTGGGGCTCCATGGTGTTCAGTTTCAGAGGATATGGGGGGAGGTTCCCTCTGGATTGGGGTATGGGTGCTGCAGCTCAGCCTTGTATTTTGCAACCGTGACTGACAATAATCAACTGTGGCTTCTCTGCTGTCCCCACTTCTCTGATTTCTGCCCTGGTCCCTGAGCATTGCCTCTGTGTGGAGCTCACACCTCTTCCAGGCAGGGCTGTTCAGGGAACCTGCCACACCTTCTCCTCTCCCCCTCCTCCTGCAGGGAGCTCATGCTGAAAGAGGCAGCTTCTTTGTTTCTCCCAATCTACCACCCAATTCCCGTGGTTGTTACCTGTGATAGCTCTTATACACAGATCCCTTGCTCAGATGTGTTTGTGTGCAGGTTGTGTTTTTGTTGAGTTTTAGATGTTCAGCTTATTGTTGTTTCAAGGGGAGAGCTATGGAGACATCCCACTCTGCCATGTTTCTGATGTCACTCCAATCTCTGTCTTTTAATTGGTGTATTCAGACCATTTAATTTGATTATTGATATGTTAGGACTTAAGTATAAAATTTTAATTTTTTTTCTCTTCATACACTTTGTTTTTCATTTGTTTTCACATTTTTTCCTACCTTACTGTATGGTACTTAAATATTTATTAAAGAATATACCATGTATTACTTCAATTTTTATTTATCTCTAGTTTTGTGTATATCTATTCTTTTAGATTTCTAGTGTTTGCTATAGGTATTACATTATGTATACATATTTTATCTCAGTCTATTGGTTTTGTCAATTTACCTGTTCACGTGAAGTACAAAAAATTTACATCCCTTTACCTTCCTCATTTATAGTAAAATTGTCTTCAGAATTTACTCTACATACATTTAGAACCACATCAGACATTTTCATAATTTTGTTTTCACCATTGAACATAATTTATGAAACTCAACAGGAAGAGGAAGTCTATTGTTTTTACACATGTATTTTTTTCAGGGTTTTTTTCTTCCTTCCTGATATTCTGGGATTCCTTCTTTTGTCATTTCCTTTCTGTTTAGAGAACTTCCTGTAGCCATTCTTTTAGAATAGGTCTGTTAGTGATGAATTTTCTTGGTTTTCTTTCATCTGAGAAAGTCTTGACTTCCCCTTCATTTCTGAATGGTATTTTCTCTGGAGATAGGATTCTGGCTTGACAGTTCTCTTCTTCCAGCAGTTAAAATATATTGTGCCACTTTCTTCTGGCTGCATCTATTTATGATTAGAAACCATATATCTTTCAAATTGTTTTTTCTATACAGGTAAGGCATCACTTCTCTCTCTCTGCTTTCAATATTTTTTCTTTGTCTTTAGCTTTTAGACATTTGACTAAAATGTGTCTTGGTGCAAATTTATTTGAGTTTATCATATTAGGCTTTGCTTAGCTTCTTGATTATAGGTTCATGTCTTATTCTAAATTTGGGTAGTTTTCAGGCATTATTTGAATATTTATTTTTTAGCCCTACTCTCTTTCTTCTCTCCTTCTGGGACTCTGATGCCATTAATGTTACATCATTCATTATAGTTCCATAGATCTCTGAGGCTGTTTTTATTTTTTCAGTCTATTTTCTTCTGTTCATATTGAGTCATTTTTATTGTTCTGTTTTTAAGTTCAGTGAGTCTTTTGTCCCCTCCATTCTTCTGTTGAAACTATTCTCTTTTTCTTTATAGCTTTTTTTCTTCATCAAGGTTTTCTATTTCATTAATGAGAATTTCTATTTTTTCATTTGTTTCATGCATGTCTGTAACTGCTCACTGAAGAATTTTTATAATGGCCTCTTTGTTTTATGAGCTTAACATTTCTGTTATCTTGATGTTGGTATCTATTGATTACCTTTAATGATTCAAAGATCTTCCTGGTTCTTAGTATTATGAGTAATTTTCAATTGAATCTATACATTTTGAGTATTATGTTATGAGACTTTGGATCATATTTAAACTTTCTGTTTTAGGTGGCTTTCCTTGACACCACTCTGTCAGAGGAAAGTGTTTTCTGCCTAATTACTACCACACGGAGGTAGACGTTCAGGTTTCTTACTTGGCATTTTTTTTTTTACCTTGGGAAAGAAGCTCCTTAATCCCGAGCCTTCAGTAATACCTCCCTTGCTTGGAGGGCTAGGGTGCCTCCTTGCTGCTCCCCAGGCGGCCTCTTCTGAAACCACAGAGAAAAGAGAGGCCTCATTACTGCTGGGCAGTGGTGAAAGGTCTTACTCTCCGTTAGACCTCTTCTGACACCAACTCAATAGAGAGTGGCTCCTTGTTACTGCCAGGTAAGAGTGTATATCTATGCTCCCTACATGGTCCCCATCGACATTGTGGGTAGAGAAGGACTTGCTACTACCCAGTCATGGCAGAAACACTTTTTCTACCACCACCTTGGCCATTGCAATGTTATAGCCTAGCCAGGATGAAAGTCTAGTCTCCCCACTCAGCCTTTGTTGACATGAGTGGGGATGGGGCTACATTTTTTCTGAAGTGTTTGGCTAGAATATATCAGTTATTATCCAAAAGTTTTCTGTCTTGCTAAGCAACCCTTTTCCTGGTTCTCTAGATGGAGAGAACAGGCTTTTGTTGGGACTTATTTTGTCTGTGCCTATTCACATTTCTGGATTATTGCTTCTCATCTCCAAACCTAGGCTATATAAAGTAAAAAATAAAACACAGGGAACTTACCACCATGTTGTTCCTGCCAACCCAGGGTCCTTAACCATTCTGCCTTCTTAATGTAATGGAAGTCTTCTTTATTATATTAAGACTCTTCTTATTGGATTGTTTGTTTTATACTCTTGAGTTTTAAAATGTTTTCATATACTCTCGATACTATTACTTTATTAGATATGTGATTTGCAAACATTTTCTCCTAATAAGTGATATCAGAAGAAAAAGTGGAAGCCTCAATAATTTTAAGCTTTCATCCTGAGATTTATAAGCCTTATCTTCCCATATCTTTAATAAATTCAAAATTAAATAAATGTCTAAATTGAATAAATTTTATTAAAAATCAGATGTCCTGCAAAAAATGTAGACACAAAACTTATACCTTTCACAAAAAATAACTCAAAATGGATCACATAAAATATAAAACCAAAACTTTGGGAAGATAATATAAGTGAAATCTTAGAGGACCTTGGGTAGGACAGTGACTTTTTAGATGCAACACCAAAGGCATGTTCCATGAAAGAAGTAATTGATAAACTAGAATTCATTAAAATTAAAAATATATGCTTTGTGGAAGGTAAAATCAAGAGAATAAGAAGACAAGCTACAGACTGGGAGAAAATACTTGAAAAAGATACATCTGATAAAGGACATTTATCCAAAATATACAAAGAACTCTTAAAATACAACCTTAAAAACAACACAATAAAAAGGGCCAAAAACCTGAACAGACGACTCACCAAAGAAATATACAGATGGCAAATAAGCATATGAAAAGATGCTCTATGTCACATAATCAGGGAAATGCAAAGTAAAACAACAATGAGAGATAACTACACACCTGTTAGAATAATCAATATCTGGAACACTGACAATACCAAATGTCGGCAAGGATATGGAGCAACAAGAACTCTCATTCACTGATTGTGAGGAATGCAAAATGGTATAGGCACTTTGCAAGACAGTTTGGAGGTTTCTTACAAAACTAAATATACTCTTACCACATGATCCAGCAATTAAGCTCCTTGGTATTTACCCAAAGGAGCTGAATACATACATAGACATAAAAACATGCACACAATGTTTATGGTAACTTCATTCATAATTTTCAAGACTTAGAAGCAACCAAGTTGTCCTTCAGTGGGTGAATGGATAAATAAATTGTGGTACATCCAGACAATGGATTATTATTCAGCAATAAATAAAAATGAGCTATCCAGCCATGAAAAGACATAGAACTTTAAATGCATATTACTCAGTGAAATAAGCTGTTCTGAAAGGGCTACATATTGTATAATTCAAACTATATGACAATCTAGAAAAGGCAAAACTATGGACATGGTAAAATGATCAGTAGTTGCCAGGGGTTGGAGAGTGGGAGGATGGAATGAATAGGCAGGGCACAGAGGATTTTTATGGTAGTGAAAGTATTCTTTATGATACTTTAACGGTGGATACCTGTGATTATACATTTGTCCAAACCCATAGAACGTACAGCACCAAGAGTAAACCCTGATGTAAACTATGGGCTTTAGGCAATTATAATGTGTCAATGTAAGTTCATCAATTATAACAAATGTACAATATTTGATACTGATAATGGGTGAAGTCATACATGTGGGGAAGATGGTAAATCTCTGTACCTTCCTCTTAATTTTGCTGTGAACCTAAAACTACTAAAAGAAAATAAATTCTTTTTAAAAATCCAATGTCTTTATTGAAACAGTTAAACTAAACAAACCTTAAGCACGAAAGGTATTTCTTTTAGCTATAAAGAAACATATAAATCTTGAAGATGTACAGTATGTCTTACCAGTCTTTATTATTTAACAGCTTCTTCAAGCCCATCTTAAACATGGATACTAATGAGTATGCCAACCCTGGATCTTAATTCAAGTGTCAAGATCCCTTCAGGGGATTTGTCTCTGAACTGCCAGCTTTTTGGACTTCAGGCCAGTTTCTATTTTGAGTGAAAGCTCCATTCTAGCAAGAGTGCATTGATTGCTTTCCAGCTAATCATAGGGAAAGCATCAGTTGGCCATTCTGGCATCCTCGGTCAGCTAAAAATGATTATGTCTCTGGCTCCTAATACAAAGGTACATTCTTCCTTTTTTTTTTTTTTTTTTTTTTTTTTTTTTTTTTTTTTTTTTTTTTGCTGTGATGAGGGTGCAGAATATCCTTCAACTTTTTAAAGTATAAAGTTAATATGTACCTTTGAATGATCTTTGAGAAATTGTGCAGTGTAGATTTTCTCTCGAGAGGAAAGAAAAGAACATCACTTGCCCTTCCCTTTCTCTCAGTCATAAAATTTGTTTGATTTAAATTTACACACAGTGAAAGTTACTTACCTGAGATTGCCCATCTTTGCACTCCAGGAATAAATTTCTTAAAGCACCAGTGGCCCTTGCAACAGAATGGAACATTTTGAACAAAAATTAAAAACTAGTTTTGGTGCATGAATTATATATAAGATTAGTATTTTTTCTCTAAAAAATAAAAGAAAATTTAAGGATGAGTGGAAGAGGGCACTCATGAAGTAATGGGGAGTATGGCTGATATCTTATATGTGATTCAGGATCACTATTGTGATGAGTCCCTCAGAATAGAGAGAATTGCTAGAAGCCCATATTCAGGCCATAGTCAAAATAATTTCTTCTTTTCCTATTACTTACCAGGGTAAAAACTGGAAACAGCCACTGAGTTGTCACAGCTGTACAAGGAGAATAGCTATGTGTTGCCTGTGAATTATGTCCCCTGATCTGAGTAGCTTGCATGGCCTAAAACCTCATGTGATCATGAGAATACAATTCTGATAGCACCTTACATCTATTGAAGTCTCACTATAGTTCTACAAAATATGTATTATATGAGTCAACCAAGCCTCAAAATGAACATTTCAGTTATCTAAAGCCACATAGCTAAAAAAGTATGAGAGCTGGGACTCGAATTCATCTCTGTGTATGAATATAGAACCATTTCTTTTCCCCGTATTAACATTGCTGAGTTTGGGGGTATTCCAGTCATTGGGATTATCATGGTCATTTACTCAGTAGTTAGACTGAATTGTTAAGACCAGTAAGGGATAAACTAAGTTCTCCTTAGGGATTTAAATTCAGACCTAAAGGTTTTTCCAAGGTGCCCTCCCACTTAAGTGTGATGAAGTTCAACCAGATCATAATTACTCTTAGATTTAATAGATGCTCTGTAAATGTTAGTTTTGCCTCTATCCTAACACTTACTGTGGGTCAGTCACAGTGCTAACAGTTCTCAAGTGCATGATGTCCTTTAATAATTACAGCTCTCTTATGCAGCATAAGGATGACTATATTCCCATATTGTAGATAAGGAGATTGAGATACAAAAAAATGAAGTAACAGACATGTCTGCTATCTCATAGCTAAATCCGTCTGACTCTATATGTAGTTTGCTCTCTATAACACCTCAGTTGGTACTTACTTACCTACGTACCTACCTACATACTTTGCTTCTGTCTCAGTAATATTTATTGAGGCTTTAAATTCAATATTTTCAGTAAGTTCTTCAAGAAATCCTTGTATGACTTTAAAAATCCTTAGGCTATGCAAGCTTTCTCTTTTACCTCCCCCTGTGAGTATTATCCTCAGCAGTAACCTTGCACCCCAGTAGAGTCCAGAGCAAAAGGAAGTGTAAATTGGTCTGAGAGGATAACTGAGTCTTTCTCAGTCACCTAGGCTTTAGCTTTGTCTTTATCCTGGTTGCTTGCTAGTCTTGAGAGAAAAATAAACTGAGTTAATTGGCTCTTGGATGGGGTAACAGTTAAAGTTCTAGGTAAATAGGTACTTCATGAGAAAGTACCTATTTGCAACTGAACTGATGGTTGTTTTCTTCTTACATTAACACAACCAACAGCCATCTATTGTATGACAGCATCTTCTTTTCTTACCTGAAGTTGGATCAATCTCAGTCAGCAGGAAAATGTTGTCATTTGTATTCTGCATTCTTTCTGTTTTTTTAAGGTGTGCTATGTTTAATAAAGTATGCATTAAGAGATACTGAAAATGAAATTTTAATCTAGTCTTTTTCTCCCAATAGATTTAATTTGTTCCCAAAGTGTGTGTGTGTGTGTGTGTGTGTGTGTGTGTGTGTGTGTGTTTTAGGCCATGTATCACAGAAGAAGTTGACACCTCATTATGTGTAGGTTATTGCATTTGAATAACAAAATCCCCCTTAAGTGATATATATCTATATCTATATCTATATCTATCTATCTATCTATCTATATATATATATATATATATATATACTATGTGTCAAGAATTAATTCACTTCATGTGTGTATGTTTTCATTTCATACATCTTTAATGAGAAAATATATCCTGGTAAATTAGTTTATAGTGTTTCTAAATAATAAATCATAAACACAAATAAAACATCTAAAATGTGCATATTTGAGAGTCAGTTATATGTTAATTAACCTTATGTGCTTTTGCCATAATTCTTACTATTGTCATTTTTGCTTGCTGTCCAACCACAATTCATTTTTGGAACATAAGATGCATAATTATGAATGTTAATATACCACCCTACTGTATCTTATCTCCCTTTACATTATGGCACACGTTTACTTTGGGGACACAAAAGTACTTTCATTATTTATAGTAACTATAATTATACACTAAACTTGAGATATTAATATATTAATTATTTACCTATTTTGTTAATTAGAATTTTTCTTATATTAAGACTAGAGAAAAATAATGTTTATAAGTCAACTAAGAACTATGGGACCCTATTTTAAAAAATGAAAGAAAGGAATCTCTGTTATGGTGGATAGAACAATGAAGTTGAGGGGGGCGGTTTAATTCCAGGTTCTAAGTACTCAGTGGAAATAGTAGAAATACTACTGGGCAAGTCTTTAACCATCTTACAGTCTTGTCTTTATGGGTATTTCAAGGCAATAACTCTCATCTAACAGGGATCTTATAAAGATTAAATAGGTACTTCATGAGAAAAGGCCTAGAACAGTACCTGATACTGGGTACATAGCCAGTATATGTGTACTGTTTTTAATATGGCATTTGAAAGTTAAAAAGAAAGTAGCTATTTTTCTACATATTAATTCACCAAATGTGTCTTTCTATAGCAAGTTTTCATGATATAATTTTGTTGATTTAATACATATTTTTGAGTTTGAGTATTTGGCATGTCCATAGCGGTATGTTAAACAATATGGTAGGAATCAGCAGTGCAGCAGTATACTCTAGCCTTAAACTCTGGTGGAAAGAGATAAAACATAGATAGGTGAAATGGTTAAGCAAAGAGGTAGATGACAGTCAAAATGAGAGATTCTAGCCACAAGTGATTGTGAAGATTGGAAGATCACAAATAGCTAGATTCCAGATTATCATTTTCAACCGCATGTAACACTTCACCAAGTTGTCTCCCACACACATCATAATCTAACATGCCTAAGCTGATTCTAAAGTACATATGGAAATATAAGTCTGTAAGATTAGTCAGGAAAGGGCTGAAAAAGAATAATAATAAGGGAAAAAGGGACCAGTCCTGTTGAAACGTTTTATAAAAGTACAGTAATTAAAAGTTTGGTATTAGCAAATGAATAGACAGATCAATGGACCATAATTGAGTCTAGAAATCATTCCAAATACATATTAATATATTATTTTTTTATTTCAAAGTATTAAAGATCTTTGTAAGCAAAGCACAAAGGAAGCTATGAAGGAAAAAACTGTTAACTTGACTTTGGAAAAGTTATAATTTACAGCACCATAAACATACATAAACAAAATCCAAAGACAAAAAACTGGGAAGAAGATTTTGCATTTGATATGGGAAAGGGCTGATTTCCTTAATATATAAAGAGCTCTTGATATTGAAAATTGCTAAGGAAAATACCAAAAAACTATTATAAATGGAAATAAGGACCTAAACAGACAGTCTGGAGGGAAAGAAAGTTGCCTTATAAAAATAAATGAAAAGATGCTCAACAGCACTCATAATTAAAGAAATATAGATTGATTTAAGCAACAACTCTCACCATAAGCTAAAAATTTCACCTATCAGAATGGCAACAAAGCATTTAATATACATTTTTTTGGCAAGCATGTAGAGAAATGCACAACTTGTACCTTGCTGTATACCTTAGTACTCAAAATGTGATCTTAGAACCAGCAGTATCTCTATCAACCAATAGCTTATTAGAAATGCAGCCCCATTCCAGACCTACTAAATCAGAATCTGCATTGTAATGGGATCTCCAGGTCTTTTGCTTGCATGTGAAAATTTGAAAAGCACAGCTCTAATATATTGTTGGTAGAAGTACAAATTAGCATAACCTCTTTGAATTTCAGGAGACTTTACCACAATTACACATTTTTATACTCTTTGAATCAGAATTCCACATGTAGGAATCTATCTAACAGCTATAATCATGTATATGTGTAAAGAAGTACAAAGATATTCATTGCATAATTATTTGTACTACCAAAAATACTGGAAACAACCTCAGTGTTCATTAATTGGGTAATGGGTAAATAAACAATGAAAAAATTCACAGTGCAGTACTGTGCAGTTAAAAATATTAACTCATATTAAAATCTGTGAAAAAGCACATGCAGATATGAATTGATCTCTAGGATATATTGTTAAGATAAGCAACAAGGTTATGAGCAGTATTCTAATATCCTTTTTGTGTGTGTTTTATTATTATAATTCCCATTTTTACAGATAATATGAGGCAGAGATGTTAAATAACTAGCCCGGGGTTAAAATGGTGAATGCAGATCCAGAAAGTCTGGTTTCCAGGGCTTATGCTCTTAACATTATGCCATACTGATGTTCAGGGATAAACAAGAAACTATTAACTGTGGTTCTCCTGGAGTGTGAGGGACTCTTTTTTCATTGTATATGTCTTTATATTGTTTGAATGGTTTGCCTTCTGCAAGTATTGCTTTAAAACAATGATACTTAAAAATCAACTTGTCCGAATTTGGATTAATTCCCCTCTACTCTGCTGGAATTAGTGATGGGATGAATCTATTGAAGTGAGAAATCTGGCAGATACCCTGGACTCCCTCCTCTTCTTTCTCCTCATATCTGTCTAATCAGAAGAAGGATTTATTCTCAAGTGAAGTTAGAAACACGGTGGAGTGAGAGACATCCCCAGTCCTCTTCCCTTAAAACACCATAAGCTAAATATCTAAAACTCAACAAAAGACACCCAAACTGCACACCAGCATGTCTGAGTGTGGGTTCTGTGTATAGGAGCTACACAGGAATTGGAATAAAAAAACAAAACTAGATGAGCAGAGTGAGTTCATTAGCAAGGAGATTGAAACTCTCTAAAAGAGTCAAATAGACCTTCTGGAGATAAAGAATAACTGCAAGAATTTAAAAAAGAAACAGCAACCTTGGGAAATAGAGTTGACCAAATGGAGGAAAGAATCAGTGATATCAAAGACAAATCTAGAAATAAATCAGAAGAAGAGAGAAACCAAAGAATGAAAACTAATGAAAGAGAATACAAAAACTTCCTGATATGATAAGGAGAGGAAACATAAGAATAATGGGCATTCTCGAAGGGGAGGAAAAGGAGCAGGGATTAGAAAGCATTTTCAGACAAATAGTTGACGAGAATTTCCCAAATCTAAGGAATGAGCTGGAGCTTGGAATTCAAGAAGTCAACAGAACACCCAATTATCTCAACCCAAAAAGGCCTTCACCAAGACACATTGTATTAAAATGATCAAAAATCAATGACAAAGACAGAATTCTCAGGGCAGCCAGAGAAAAGAAGACTATAACCTATAAAGGAAAACCAATTAGGTTATCATCGGACTTCTCAGCACAAACCTTATGAACCAGAAAGGAGTAGAATCAAATATTCAAACTATTAAATGAAAGGAACTACCAGCCAAGAATAATATATTCATCTAAGCTTTCTTTTACATATAAAGGAAAAATAAAGACCTTTTCAGACATAAAAGAAAATTGAGAGAATACTCCACTATTAGACCTGCATTACAGGAAATATTGAAAGGAGTCAGCTCACCTAAAACAAAATGACAAAAAAAAAATACACAACTATGAGTAAGGTGACTACCAGGAAGCTAGAAACAGAGAATTACAACCTTTATTAAGAACAGGGCATTAACAATAGCTTAAACAATAATAAGAAATTTGCTATAGCAAGATAGTAATGAATGTTCGACATACGTAGGGACAATTGAGACAACAATAACAAAAAAGGGGAAGATTCAAATATCCAAATTTGCAAAAGGGAATGGAGATAAGGTACACGCAGAAGAAAATGGACTATATATATATATATATATATATATATATATATATATATATACATACATACACTTTCTTCTACATATTCATCATGGTAACCGTAGGCTAAAGATTCAGAACTGAAGTATATAACATAAAACTAGAAGCACCAGAGGGAAAATGCACAACCCCCCTCCCCAAATAAGCAACAACAATAACAACAAAAATAACAACAAAAACAAACAGAAGGAAAAGGAAGCAATGGAAACATTGAGATACCAGAAAGCAAAAACTAAAAGAGCTATAGGAAAACCTCATATTTCAATCACCATTCCAAGTATAAATGCACTGAAATTACCAATAAAAAGCACAGAGTTGCAGATTGAATCAAAAAAGAAAACCCAAGCATATGCTGCTTCCAGGAGACACATCTCAGTTCCAAAGGCAAATATAGACTCAAAGTGAAAGTGTAAAAAATGATATTTCAAGCAAACGGCATTCGGAGAAAGAGGTAGTTACAGTATAAATATCAGACAAAATAGACTTCAAAATAAAAAAGTTAAAGAAAGATACTGAGGGACACTTCATCATGATAAAAGGAATCATATACCAAGAATATCTATGCTCCTAATCAGGGAGCCTCAAAATATATAAAGAAATATATTTAAAAGTTATTAACAGGACTAAAGGGAGAAACAGACTAAACATTATCATAGTAGGGGACCTAACTACCCAAATGTTGAATATGGACAGATCATCCAAACAGAAAATTAATAAGAAAATAGCATTCATAAATGATGTATTAGATCAACTGGACATAACTGACATTTACAGAGCCTTCCATCCCAAAACAGCTGCTTATACATTCTTCTCCACTGCACAGGGAACATTCTCAAGACTGACGACATACTGCAACACAGAGATAACCTCAACAAATATAAGAGGGTTGAGATCATACAAACTGTATTCTCTGATCATGCTTTGAAACTAGAGATCAGCTGCAAAAAGAAAGCAAGAAGAACCTCAAATACAGGAATATTAAACAACATGCTACTGAAGAATAACTGAGTCAGAGAAGAAATAAAGAGAGAGATCAAGGGATACATAGAAAGAAATGAATGATAATGATAGGACAATATATCAAAATTTGGGGACACAGCAAAAGCAGTCATAAGAGGAAAGTTCATATCATTACAGGCCTACCTCCAAAAACAAGAATGAGCCCAAATAAACAACCTAACGCTTCATCTTAAAAAAAAAATTGAAAAGGAAGAACAAATGAACCCTAAAGTCAGCAGAAGGAAAGAAATCATTAAAATTAGAGCAGAAATAAATGAAATTGAAAACAAAAAAACAACAGAGAAAATAAATGCATCAAAGAGCTGGATCTTTAAGAATATTAATAAAATTGACAAATCGCTGGCTAGACTCACTAAAGAACAAAGAGAAAGGATGCAAATAAACAAAATCAGGGAAGAAAGGGGAAATTATGACTGATATCGCAGAAATACAAAGAATCATACAAGAATACTATGAAAAATATACAACACCAAATTTAATAACCTAGAAGAAATGGACAAGCTCTTAGAAATATACAACCTTCCTAGACTGAATCAAGAACTGGAAAATCTAAATGGACCAATCAGCAGTATGAAAATTGAAACAATCATCAAAAACCTACCAAAAAGTAAAAGTCCAGGACCAGATGGCTTCATCAGTAAATTCTACCAAACATTCAAAGAAAATTTAATACCTGTTCTCTTCAAACTTTTCCAAATAGTGGAAGAGGAGGAAATACTTCCAAAATCATTTTATGAGGCCAATATTATCCTAATACAAAACCTGGTAAAGATAACACAAAAAAGAAAAATACAGACCAATATCTCTTATGAACACAGACGCAAAAATCCTAAATAAGATACTAGCGAATTGAATACAGCAACATATTACAAAGATTATACACCACGATCAAGTGGGTTTCATTCCAGGGGCACAGGGATGGTTCGACATATGCAAATTGATTAATGGGATATACCACATAAACAAATTAAAAAATAGGAATCATACGATCATATCAGTAGATGCAGAAAAAGCCTTCGACAAGATATGGCACCCATTTATGATCAAAATACTTAACAAAATTGATATAGAAGGAAAGTACCATAATAAAGGCTATCTATGACAGACCCTCAGCTAACATTATACTTAATGGTGAAAAACTAAAAACCTTCCCTCTAAGATCAGGAACAAGGCAAGGCTGTCCACTGTCACCACTGTTATTCAATAGAACGTTGGAGGTCCTAGCAAGTGCAATCAGACAAGAGAAAAATATAAAAGGCATCCAAATAGGAAACAAAGAAGTCAAACTTTCACTATTTGTGGAGACATGATTCTCTATACAGAAAACCCTAAAGACTCCCCAAGAACACTACTAGAAACAATAAGCAAATACAGTAAACAAAATCTGGATACAAAATGGATGGTCGAAAATCCATAGCATTCTTATATTCTAATAATGAAATGGCCGAAAATGAAGTGAAAAAATAATTCCCTATGCAATTGCAACAAAAAGAATAAATCATCTAGGAATAAATCTAACGAAACATGTGAAGGACCTATAAAATTAAAACTATAAGACTCTATTAAAAGAAATCGAAGAAGATACAAAGAAACAGTAAGATATTCTGTGTTCTTGGATTGGAAGAATCAACATAGTTAAAATGACCTTTTTACTTAAAGCATTATACAAATTTAAGGCAATCCCCATCAAAATCCTATCAGCATTTTTTAAAGAAATAGAACAAAAACCCATCAGATTTGTATGTTAGCCCAAATGACCACGAACTGCCAAAGCTGTCCTGAGAAAAAAAGAAAAAGAATGAGGGTGGAGGCATCACTCTACCTGACTTCAAATTATACTACAAAGCAACAATAATCAAAACAGCATGGTACTGGCAGAAAAATGGACATACGGACCAATGGAACAGAATCGTAAGTCCAGAAGTAAACTCATATTTATGTGGGCAAATAATTTTCAACAAAAAAAAAAAGCCTCTTCAATAGATGGTGCTGGGAAGCCTGGAAAACCACCTGTAAAAGAATGAAACTAGACTGTTATCTATCACCACACACCAAAATTAACTCAAAGTGGATTGAGAACCTGGATATAAGTCCTGAAACAATAAAATGCATCAAAGAAAACATAGGAACTAAACTCAAGGACATTAGACTTAAAGAGGACTTTATGAATTTGACCTCAAAGGCAATGGAAGTAAAAGCAAAGATAAATGAATGGGACGACATCAAACTAGAAAGCTTCTGTTCAGCAAAAGAAACTGTCAACTAGTTAAAGAGGCAACCATTTGAATGGGAAAATATATTTGCAAGCAATGCCTCTGATAAGGGCCTATATCCAAAATATGGAAAGCTCATACAACTCAACAACAAAAACCAAACGATCCAATCAAAAAATGGCAGAGGACCTGAACAGACACTTCTCCCTAGAGGACATACAAATGGCCAACAAATATATGAAAAGATGCTAGCTATTAAGGAAATACAAATCAAAACCACAATGAAATACCATCTCACACCTGTTAGAATAGCTGTAATCAACAGGACAAGTAATAACAATTGTTTGAGAGGATGCGGAGAAAAAAGAACCCTCATCCATTGCTGGTGGGACTGCAAATTGGTACAGTCACTATGGAAAACAGTAAGGAGTTTCCTCAAAAAACTAAGAATTGACCTACCATATGATACGGCAATCCTTCTACTGGGTATTTACCCCCAAAGACTTGAAAACTCATATTCAAAATGATATTTGCACACCAATGTTCATAGCAGCATTATTCAGAGTGGCCAGGACATGGAAGCAATCGAAGTGTCCTACAATAGATGATTGGATGAAGAAGCTGTGGTACATATATACAATGAAATATTAATCAGCCATAAGAAGAGATGAAATACTGCTATTTGCGACAACGTGGTTGGACCTCGAGATAATCATGCTAAATGAAATAAGTCAGACAGAAAAAGTTGAAAATCACATGATATCACTTATATGTGGGATACAAACCTAAAAGCAGCAAATGAATAGGACAAGCAGACAGAGACTCATGAACCTGGACAATTGACTAGTGGTTACCAGTGGGCATGGGTTGAGGGGGAGGTAGACAGAATAAAGGGGTACAAATATGTGGTGACAGAAAGAAATCAACTATGGGAGGTGAACACAAAGTGTAAATATATATATGCTTTACTGTCAAAATAGACAGCTGAAACTTATTGGACTTCATTAACCAATGTCACCATAAATAGTAAATTAATTAATAAAAAATAAAAATTAAATTAAAAAAGATTTCTCTATTCTCAAATATGCCTCTTTACTCTATCCCTAAATTATAGATCACTTATATCCTAATTGGTCCACCTGTTTTTTTTATCTCTCTACACAATTCTAACAGACACATCTTTCCAAAATGTATATTTGGTTCTGCCAGTTTCTTGCTTAAAGTCCTTCACTGGCTCCCCAGTACCTGTGGAAAAAGTTCAAACTCATTAATATGGCATCCTAGATGTTTCATATTCTAGCCCAGCCTGCATCTCTAGTCTTACCTCCCAATACCCCTCCTCATATATTCTACCCACAGGACACCATTTTTTCCTCACATTTCCATAATTTTCCCATGCTATTCCTTCTACAGATTTATCTTTCATCTGGGTCAATTCCTATCCCTTCTTCAAGACCTTAAACTTGGCCTTCATTTATGTAAATTTCTCTGGCTGCAAGCTTTAGAACTTTATATTCTGTACTGGGCAGGTCAGGGTACCCTAATGTTCCATAGTCTGTCAGTGTGTCACAGGAAATATCTCCAGTATGAAAGCACTCCTGCCTGAATGCTGTGCATTCACACTCCCTGACATGAATGCAGTATCCCATAGCCTACTTCTCTAGTTCTCCCTCATGGCTAGTTCAGGGTCTTTTCTCAGGTCTCCCATAAACCCCCAGCACTATTTTTCCAATCCAAGAACAAGGAATATTTTTCCATTTCTCTGTATCTTCTTCAATTTCTTTTAGTAGGATCTTATGGTTTTCATTATAGAGTTCTTTCATATGTTTCGTTAAATTTATTCCTAGGTGTTGTTGTTGTTGTTGTTGTTGTTGTTGTTGTTGTTGTAATTGCAAAAGGGATTATTTTTTCCACTTCTTTTTCTGACACTTCATTTTTAGAGTATAGGAACGCTATGGATTTTTGAATGTTGGTTTTGTATCCAGAGACTTTCCTATGTTTGCTTATTGTTTCTAGTAGTGTTCTTGTGCAGTCTTTATCGTTTTCTATATAGAGAATCATGTCATCAGCAAATAGTGACAGTTTGACTTCTTCATTTCTTATTTGGACAACTTTTATATCTTTCTCTTGCCTGATTGCACTTGCTAGGACCTCCAATGTTATATTGAATAACAGTGGCGAGAGTAGACAGCCTTAGTGCAGACTTTTTAAACTCCTTGGTACCTAGTAGACACAGGGTTTATTCCTATTACTCTTACAAATAAGTCCAGAGTCATTAAAATACTCACTCAACTGGCCCCTGGTTCCTTCCTTAACCTCATTTCCTACCCCTCTTTGTCTTGCTTATTCCACTCTAGTCGCATTGGCTCTCATGTTGTTCTTGGACCATGGCAAGCTAATTCTGTCTGAGACCGTTGCCCTTGCTGATGCCTCTGCCTAGAACACTCTTCTTTCAGATACTTAGCAGGCTCTTTCCTTGATTTCACTTAGGTTGCTGCTCAAATATCATCTCCTAACAGAGGCTTTTCCTGAAAGCATTCTCTGAAATAGCATAGGCCTCACACACCCCTATCAGTCAGTCTTCCCTTTACCCTGCTTTCTCTGTTTTCATAGCACTTGTCACTACTTGACATTATATATTTACATATATAAATATATAAATGAGGACTGAGGTCTTGTCTGTCCTGTCTACTTTTTCCCCAGCACCTTGTACCATGTTTACTTGGCTCTCAATAACTAACAACTGAATGAGTCAGTCAATCAATAAATGAATGAATTTAGTGCCAGTACCTGTATAGAAATTCTATTCACTCCTAGAATTTTGAATACTTTATAATTTTATTCCATGATTATGCCTTTCAGCTTTAGCATTTTCAAATTAAAATTATATCCATATATGGGTTTTATTTAATTTTACAAAGATCACCTTGACAAAATGTAAAATCCAATTTAAGTCCAAGTTTCAAAGAAATAGATGATTTGTTTGTTCTCCATTCTAAGGTGAAGGGATGTGTATGATTAAATGTGTGTCTGTGGAAGGAGAGAGAGGGAGGGAGGGAAGAGGGAAGGAAAGGAAGGAAGGGGAGGGGAGGGGAGGGGAGAGGAGAGGATAGAGGAGAGAGAGAAAAAACAGTTACCTTCAGTGAGGAAATTGAGTAGGGCATGGGTTAGGAGGATGGTGGGAGTAGGTTAGGGGGATGGGAATAGGGAAGTCCATGTTCCCCAGAAGGAAAATAATTCCCTTTCAATTGCAGCATTTTTTCCTTAAACCGTTGTTTCAAAATCCTTTTAAAAACCTGAAAACCAAAATAGTGAAAAGCTTGATGAACTAAAGGTACATCAGAGCAGGGATTTCTTAGGGGCTCATGCAGAACATTATGGAACGATGTGAGAGCCTTTATGAAGAGAAACTTCAGAAGGGAGGTAGATATATGGCCACTGCTTACCAGCTCATATCTTCCCCCACCAAGGGAAGCTATGACCTGGAAATTGCTCTCTTGGTTCTGGGACCTTCCTTACCATGAAGTGGTATGTTCCTGCTCTAGGGTCACAGATTCAAGCAGATGCCCTCTATTATGTACAAAACCACTGACAGTTAAGGAAGGATTACAGCCCCCACATAAGCCAAAGCAGCAGCTGGTGTTTTAAAGAAACCACTTGAAAATCTGTGTTTTTTGAAATTCTATTTTTTTCAATAACAATTGAAAATCTGTTTTTAAATGTATGTCAGCATTCTTTAGAGTGATGAGTCTCAAACTTGAGCATACATCAGAATCATTTGGAGGGCTTTTTAAAATTCATATTGCTGGGCCCCACTCTCAGAATTTATGATTTACAGAAATGTAGAAATAAAGAATTTGGGTTCAAGCCTTGTCTGACTTATTCCAACTCTCTGAGCCTGAGTTTCTTCTTTTCTAAAGTGGAGTTTATAAGGTTGTAGTAAGGATTAAATGGAATGGTGCCTATGAAAAGTTCTTTGTGAAGTGTAAATATGGTATACAAATATTAGCAGTTAGATGGCTTCACATGCTGCCCACCTTAGCTAGATTTTCCTGTGTTTTGTCTGCTCTCCCCCCTACTTTGTCCCACTAAGTCCATCAGGTACCGGGAAAGAAACTAAAGCCAAGAAAGCTTTGAGTAGCACATTCTTTTTTCAACCCACTGGGCACAGCCTTGATACTGATCTTAATTTGGCCTTCGTTTTTCTCTGCTTGGTCTCCCCTAAACTTTCTCCTTACTCTTCCTGCCCTGGCTGCCTCTCATAGCACTGAGAGCTGTACTAATAATGGGGTAAAAAACTATCAGATGGAGTTTTTTCTTTTTATTAGTAGAATAAACAGAGGAATCTGCTCCTAAGCAGGAAAGCATTTGTTGGGGAAAGCATTTTGCTAGGTTGGTGAGCTCTAGGCTGATTTACCCAAGGGAAAAATCCAGATGTTCGAAATAGTTAAGTGGAAATACAAGTATAATTGCAGATTCCTAACTTAGGAATGTGTCAGACAGTTCTAACAGACAATTGTCAGGGTACATGGTATGTCTATGAAGAATGGTGTTCTTTTTCTTTAGAAAACTTTTCTCATTCAAAAGTAACACAAGGAACTTAATAAAAAAAAAAGGAAGTAGCACATGAGTAATGTAAAACATTTCAGTATTTTAAGTAAATGTAAAAAAAGTAAAAATGACCCTTAATTCTGCCACACAGAAACCTACTGGTGAGGTACTGCATTTGCACCCAGCCTTTTAATAGGTATATGCTTATATATGAATATATGTGTGTATGCATATATATTTTTCAAATTTGACTGGTATTATGTACAGGTTTGTATAATTTTTTTTTTCACTTACTATTATATCATGAGCCATTTCCAGGAACATTAAGTAGCCTTCAAAAGCATAATTTTTAGTGGCAGACTATTATTCCTTGATGTAGTTGTATAATACTTCACATAACTCTTCCTAAATGTTGCATGGTTAGGATTCCTAATTTTACCATTATAAATAACCCTGCAGTGAATAACACTTCATATACATAAATCAATTTGTGCACCTCTAATTGCTCTTAGGATAAACGCCTAGGGATGGAAAAACTGGATGAAAGGATAGGAACCTATTCTAAAACTGATATAATTCACATAGTATACAATTCATTACTTCCAAGTGTGTGATTAAGTGGGGTTTTGTATATCACAAGGTTGTGCAACCATTACTTCTGTCTAATTCCAGAGAACATATGGAGCATGTCACAAATTTGCATGTAATCGTTGTACAGGGGCCATGCTAATCTCTGTATCATTCCAACTTTAGTATATGTTGGCTGAAGCAAGCACAGTATGAAAACTTTTTCTGTCTCTTGATAACATATAACAAATTTCTCTCTAGCAGATGTGTACCTGTATCCATTCCCACCCAGCAGGGTATAAGGATGCCTATTTCTCTGCAACATTGCTGATACTTATTTTTTTAAATATCATTTAAAATGGCATTTTATTGTTTTGTCTCCTTGATGAGTCCTTCTTCCTCTCTTACCTGAACCATAGGTGTGCTGTAGAGATGTGTCATCCACCCTCTTTCCTTTGTATACATTTACTGTGGGCAGTTCGATCTACTGCAATGGCCTCAGCTTCCTCCTTTCTGTGGATAATGACTACATATCCAGACCCAGTCCAGTCCCTGCCCTAACCACTTTTCAGTACTGCAGCCTACACATCAAGCTTCTTGCTATGCATGCCTATCTATGTAATTTGACAGTGCAACAAACTTATGTCTAAAAGCAAACTCATGTCTCCCGAAGCCAGCTTCTGCTTTTGACTTCCCTATCTCGATTAGTGATGCCACCATTCTTCTTGGTATTTCATAGTTATTTTAACTGTTCTCTCTCCTCTGTATTTAATTAGTAGTCCAATGCTATTGATTCTGTCTTTTATGTTCTCTCTCACTTCTTTCCCTTCTGCTCCGTTCCCTGTCATTTGTCTAATTCTACCTTTTTGGGTATTGTGCTAGCCTACTCACTTCTCTATGCTTTCAGTATTTATCCACATAACTCATCCTAAATGTAGCTACTAGAATAACCTTTTAAAATACTGCCTTTATCATGCTGCTCTCCTATCACAGAACCTCCAAAGTCTCTCTCTTGTCTACTGGATTATGTAAAGTAAATGCTTTATCCTGACACTTAAGGCCTATCATGTTCTTACATCATTCTAATTTTACTTCCTGTGTACCCTATAGAAACTTCAGCATATTCCTGCTTTTCTTATTCTTGTTTATGCAAAGACCTGGCATGACCTCTCCTCCAGTCTTCTCCAGCTGAAATTGTACTGAGTCTTCAAAAATTAGCTCAGAGTCTGTAAAATCTTCCTTGGTTCAACCAGCTGTGATTTCTCCTTTATTTAACTCTCATTTTTTAGCATTTCCTTTATGACATGACTTTCTGCCCTGTTTAGTGGTTACTTAAGTATTTTTATTCGCCCCCTATCACACTGTAAATTCCTTGAACACAGGGACTATATCTTCCTCGTTTTGGAGTGTTCCATAATACCTCTCCAAGTACTTTAAATGTAGATAGGAGCTCCATAAATGTCAGAATAAAAGAACAGTGGAGACTGCCAACAATTTTTTTTAGAACTATTAATGACTCAATTTTGGGAATGAATTCTGTGCTAAGAAGGAACAGATACCAGATGACCCAAATGTTATGATTTATTCTCCTTTTTTCCTCACTATTTATATTCAGTCAATCAATAAATACTGTCAGCTCTACCTCTTCAAGATATCTCTAAACCTCTTTTCTCTACCCCCACTGCTTCTTCCCTTGAACAAACCACCATTATCTCTTATCTATAAGAGCCTTCATCTCTTGTCCTACCTAAATCCATCAGACAAGTGAGATCTTTTTAAAACTTAGATCACAGTAGTCTTCTGCTTAATGACCTCTCCGTAGCTTCCCACTGAACTGAGAATAAGATTCAAACTGCTCACCTTGACTTTGGAAAACTCCATGATCTGGCCTTGGCATAACACCAACCTCAAACCTCATCTCCCATTACTGTGCTATTTATGGGAAGGCTGGAAGAACCATGGATAGTAAACAGAACTAATAAAGGACACTTTTTTGTGCCCTTTATTACTTTTCTAAACACTTTCAAAAGAGGAAAGAACCTGCAGTAGGTTATGGCCCAGAACTTGGACTAAGAAAAACCCCAAGCAACAGGGGCCATATTTTCCTTTTTGTCCTGAGTTGGGGCAGAGCCATGCTTCTCTTGCTACTTGTTCCTTACTTGCTCCCCTCCAAGTATCTCTTGAGGGGTCTGCTTGGAGTCAGGCTCAGAAACAGTTAGTGCTATATGAAGGTATTGGGGTGACAGCCCACTAAATGCAGCTAGAGGTTGACTCCATTCAGAATTGGTCCTCCTTCCTCTCTCACCTTTCTTAGCAGTCTTTATAAGGACTCTTCTGGGAACTAGCTTCTGACTTATCTGCCACTTCAGCTTGCATGTACCCACCTCCCTCTGCACTCATGCCCAGTTCTTATCCTCTGAGCAGTGGAAAAGCAGTCATCTTTACTTTCCCTCAAATATAGGAGGTTATACTTGGTCGTGTTATCTGGAACTCAATTCACTCCATCTCCCAGCCTTTTTCCCAAATACCAAACTAGCCAAACTGCTCACATTCCTCTCTTATATGCCTTAGCCCAGGGGTCGCCAACCCCCAGGTCATGGACCAGTACCGATCCATCACCTATTAGGAACCAGGCCACACAGCAAGAAGTGAGCAGTGGGTGAGCAAGTGAAGCTTCATTTGTATTTGCAGCCACTCCCCAATGCTAGCATCACCACTCAGCTCCACCTCAGATCATCAGGCATTAGATTCTCATAAAAACACTGGTCCCTGCTGCCAAAAAGGTTGGGGACCTCTGACTTAGCCCAAAGGTTTCTCAAGTATATGCTGTTTGTGCCCAACATGCCTATTCTATTACCTCATCTGGTGACAACCCAACTCATACTCCCACCCTGCCTTCCTATCCCAGCTGGTCCCATGAACATGCTTGTTATTTGTTCTTCTAATAATTTCCTCATCCTCACCTGGCCATTGACAAGGCCAGACTACTATCAAACTTATTGCTCTTTATTTTGTTAAGAAGTGGGGATTGGCAAGCCTCATCAGGGAAGCACTTTTATGGGCTGGGTTACAGAATGGAAGGAGGAAGGCACTTGGTTACCAGAAGACTAGGGAAGGCTAGACACCTAGGCCTGAGTAATGACATGAGAAGAGACTGTTTATCTTGATTTTTCTTTTGGACTAGGGGATATTCTCTAGTGTACTGCTAATGATATTGTATTCTGTAATATATTATCAAAGTGTGGTTATCACATCTGTAGAATCAGCATCACTCTAGAACTTGTTAGATGTCAGAATCTGGAGCCTATTCACAAATAAAGAGGACAATCTGGTGACAGACAGAGGGTAGGGGTCTTGAGAGGCTGGGAGAACGGGGTGGAGTGTTAAAGAAGTACAAATTAGTAGTTGATAAATGGTCACGGGGTTAGGAAGCATGGCCTAGGGAATGCAGTTAGCATTAATGTATTGGCTAGGTGGTGAGCCAGAGAAGTGAAAGAGCAATTAAGGGAATCATTTTATAAACTATATAAATGTCTAACCAATGTACTGTATACTTGAAACCAATAAAATAAAATAATAAAATAAAATAAAATAAAATAAAATAAAATAAAATAAAATAAAATAAAATAAAATAAAATAAAATCAAAAAGAATCTGGACCCATTCTAGATCTCCTGAATCATAATCTGCAGTTTGAAAGCTCAGAATCTAAGTTTAGCTTTTGAGCCTTCTCTTAACTAGTCCTTTCTCTTTCATCTTCATTGGATTGAATAAATTATTTTTCTTGCTATTAATGGTCCCTTTCCCATTACTATTTTGGATAGAGGATAATACTAATAACAGAAAGCATTTATTGAATTCTGCAGATAAGGAAATTGAGTTTATGTGACATGCCCAAGGCCAAACAACTAGCCAGTGATAAAGCTGAGACTCCAAGCCAGATCCATATGCCCACAAAATCTCCAAACTTTCCCTATACAGAACTTCTAACTACCAAAGGCAGGCCCATGGGCTTACTTTAATGGCACATGCCTTTTGTGAAATAGATAAACATCGACCCAGACTTCTCTAGGAGGTACAGACAGAAGAGAGGGGAAGTGGCCTTAAGCCTCTGGGAATGATTTCCCTAGAGAGGAAAGGTCCTAGCATATTTCTTGTCCTGGGGGAGTTTACGGAAGCCCTTTCTGGAGCCAGAAATTGCTGGAACTGGGATCAGAGGCCAAAGAAAACTGAAATGGGAATCAGGAATATAATGAAGGGAATTCCCCAACTCTAAATCCCCAAGAGAAATTAAAGTCTGATGCCTGAGCCTGGGCTTAGAATATGCAACAAATTCATGTGAGGCTGTTCTAGGTTCTGGCTATTGCACAAGTCAGTGAGGACGTTATTTGAAGCCTGGGACCTAGGCCTGTTACATCATGCTATAGCTAGAAGGGTTGTTTGTGATGATGGAGTCAATGTTTTACTTTGCAGAGAGGAAACAGAAGCTCAGAGAGGGAGAGTAAGTTGCTAGGGGTCAGAGCAAATTCATGGCAGAGTCAGGGATGCTTACTCCCAGTGCAACTCTTCTGGAGGTGGAATCTCTGGTGTGGAAAGGAGTTTTCTTTGGGTCTGCTCGGGTGCCCATAGGAAGCATAGACCTTGTAAATATGGCCCAGAATGGTTTGTGAGTCTTTATCAGTGGTTCTCAAGCTTTTTGATATCAGAGACCGGTGCTCCTATGAGAATCTAATGCCCAGTAATCTGAGGTGGAGCTAAGGCGGTGATGATAGTGCTGGGGAGTGGATGTAAATACAGATGAAGCTTCCCTCGCTCTCCCGCCATTTAACTCCTGCTTTGTGGCCCAGTTCTAATAGGCCACAGACTGGTACTGGTTCATGGCCTTGGGGTTGGGGACCCCTGCTTTATATCTCAGCAACACCTTTACCTTGGAGAATCTCTAGGTCACTTACCCCCAGCTGTGTAAAATCTGGCCCTGGAGGCTGCTAGGCCTGGCTGATCTAGGCTTTCCTTTTTCTGGGGCCCAGAGGACCTGTGGAGATGGCCGGGTGGGGTCAACTCAGTTCAGGAAGCACAGAAATTCTTTTAAGTGTATGTGTCTAGGGTATTTTTCTGTCTCACTTACGTATATTTTTAAAAATTCTTTTGAGACACCCACTTTATCTTTTCCAAACATCATTTCCTTGCTCTTTTCCTGAGTTCTAGCAGTGGCTGGGGGCCCAACTTCCTTATTGGCTTCTGAGCTATGGAAAAGGGCGGGCCAGGGCTCAGAAGAGGCTGGAGTAAGGAACAGGGGAGCTGTTTATGCTGCCGGAACTGTCTGTCATCCTTCCCTTTGCCACCAGGGTGCTGGCTGGTTTCTGGAACAGCGTCTTCGTTCTTATCCAGCTCTTGACACTGACTTTCATTCCCTAAGGCTGTGGCAACATCTAGGCCCAACCAGGCTGATGGTTATACTTTGCCGTCAATGCCACTCCTTTCTGTTCTTGAAAGTAGAACCTGACTGTGCGTGAGCCTCTTGGATCACACTCAGGAGATTGGGCTGTTGGCCTCTCATTTCAGGAGATCTTAACAGGAAGGCAAATGGCTCTCAGCTAAGGGAGGATCCAGCTTGCAGAAAGAAGTACTCAGGGCTGGCTGGAGGGGTTGTTGATGAGCATCTGACCTGGCTGGATACCCAGCTCTCTCCTAAGCCACCTCTCCACCCTGAGCAACTTTTCTGGTAGGTACTACTAGTAGCCATGGCTGCCATGGCTGCTGCTTTCTTTCTTCAATATCCTTTACTTTTTCCTTCCTAAGAAAGGAGTTTTAAGGTAATGAATTATAGGATTGTGTTTAATGATAGTACCTGAGCCAGCCTTAGAAGAAAGAGATTGTTGCTACCACAGCTAGGCTTGGAACTGCCTGGTTAGTGGTTGGCATTTTCTTACCTTTCTGCTTATTTTAGCTCATCCCACTTCCCCACTGCCTAAAGAATGGATAGGTTAAACTCTAAGACTACTGAAGCTTTTTTTTTTACTGACTGCTTCTTTAGGGAATGGCTAGGAGAAGCCTCAGCTATACAAATTTTTGAGACAGATTGTTCTTTGGGAAAGAGGGGTTGTGTTGTATCCTAGAAAGGGCTAGAGGATCTGAGCCTCATTCCCAACTGCGGGTTACCAGCTGTGTACTCTTAGCAAAACAATTTATCTTTCTATGTCTCTATTTTCTAATCTGTAAATTAGGGATAATAACAGCTTTTATTGATAAGGTTGGAGTGAGGATTGAATCAGCTAATACATGCAAAGTGCTTAGTGCCTGGTACATCTTAAGTATTCAATAAGTGGTCCCTGCTACTTTTTAAAAGTTTATAGTATGTCAGGTACTATGTTGAGTATTTTTACACATGGCACTGCACTTAATCCAGACTACAATTTGTGAGTAAGGGATGGTTATCTTCCCCATTTTACAAATAAAGAATCTACGACTCAGAGAAGTGATTTGCCCAAGGTCATACAGCTAAGATTGGAATGTAAGTGTGAACTAATTCTAGAGCTATTTGGGAATAATTAAAGAACAAGTATTACCCCCTATAGATAGTTTCCTCTCCTTTCTCAAACTAGGGATGGAAGGCTCCAACTCTGGATGCAGTTCCTATGGTGGGATTTTCTTCCCTCCAGCTTGTGGTTTTTCTCCCAGTAGTCCAAAAGCCCCCACTGCCTTGCTTCTGTCACCTTTGGGAGTGTTCCCTATTTTTGGAGAAACCCTAGAGTGAGTAGGGACCTTTGTAAGCTACTTTCCAAAGTGTGGTGAGGGAGGGGTGTAGCAGAACTTTGACAGCGGATGGACAAATCTGGGTGGGAGTACTTCTAAACTTAACATTAAGAAGTACAAGTCTGAGCTGATAACTCTTATTATAGTACCTACTATTTATTGACCACTTGCTATGCATCAGGCTGTGTCCTAGATGCTTTGAGAATATTATCTCTAAACCCCACAATAACCTAGCCAGGTGTGGATTATTGTTCCCTTTTTCAGATAAGAAAACTGAAGTTCAGATGGGTTAGGTGACTTGCATAGAATCACACATCCGCAGTGGTAGAGTTAGGATATGAACCTAGATCTGTCTCACTCATTTTTGACTCATTATCTACTGGCTTGGTATAGTTGGTAAGATGATACTAAAACACAAGAAAAATCATAAACAATATAAAACATCATATTATTATGAGCTAAATTGTGAGGACTAGGTTACTAATGACGAGCTCCCTGGAGGAGATGGTACCAGGGCAGTACTTTGAAGAACAGGCAGGATTTAGATTAACAAAAATGGGAGGGGGCATTTCAGGTGGAGAGAACAGTCACAGTAATAACTAAAATTTGTTGAAGGCTTACAAGACCTTGTTCAAAGCAGTTGGCATGCATCGTCGCACTTGATCTTTACAAACTCCATTAATTAGGTACTTTTACCCCCATTTTACTGCCATGACAAATAGAGCTCTGAGAAGCAAATTCACCTATTTAAAGAAATAGAGCTAATAAGTGGTGGAGCTGAAATTCAAACCAAGGTGGTCCAACTCTAGAGCTTGTGCTGGTTGCTACTGGAAAACCAGCAGCAAAGGCACAAAGCTGTTTGCAGAGTGTGACTGAAGCAGTGACATGAGAGTTCAGGCTGCATGGGTAAAGATAGCTTATAGAGATCTTTAAATGTCTGATTCAGTTTACATTTGATACAGAACAGGATAAGAAATAGGTAACCAGTGAAAATTTTTGAATAGGAGGGTGCTTCAATTCAATTGTTGTTTGACATGACATGATCTAAAAGCTGTGACTGAAGGTGGAACAAAGGGAGACTGGCTGGGAGACTGGCATGATATTTTGGATGTAAAGTGTTAAGGGCCTGGACTAGAACAGGAGGTGTTGGTGATGGGTTCTATAGAGAAGTGTGATTATGTGGAATAATCTCAATGAGAAGAGAAAGAGAGAGAGAAAGAGAGAGAGAGAGAGAGAGAGATAGAGAGAGAGAGAGAGAGAGAGAGAGAGAGAGAGAGAGAGAGAGAGAGAGAAAGCCAGAGAGATATCATAAAAGAAGTCTTAGTAGAACTCAGGGAGGAATTGAATGGTTGGGGAGAAGGTGGTATCAAGGCTGACTGCCCACATTTTAAACCCTTGACTCAGAAGAACTTCAGGAATCCTGGATGTGAAAGAAGGGCCAAAAATAAGAGAGGTGCCCTATTCTCCACTGTATCTTCAGTTCCCAGAGGTATATAGTACGTAGTAGATTCACATGGTACACAGTCCGTAGTAGTACATTATACTTCTGTGAGATGACTCATAAATAGCTGTTAACGGATGACTACCAGGTAAGAGAAGCTAGAGAGATTTCTAGCATCAGTGCTTTGCATATGAGACTCTGGAGCAGGCACCATCCCCCACCCCAGTACAAAGTCTTCTTGTGCCTTCGGCCTCCCCGCTAGGCACTCTGAAATCCATAATAGAGCAATATGGTTAAAAGTAGGGGCCTCACCTGGCTTTCCTCCCATAAATCTTAGCTACTGCTGCTAACCTGTGGCTCTGGTTCCTGCCTTTTGACAAGCAGCTTCTCCTGCCCTTCCTCTTATACCTCCTTGTCTGCATCTTGCCTGTAACCACTTCAACTCATGTTTTCCCCAGTAAGGCCATTCTCCTCAAGACTACCTTTTTTAGGCCTTTAGAATCTTGCACCATTGGGTTTTCTGTGTTTCCACCAAATTATCCTACTATATAACAAGCTTGTTAAAAACAGGGCCCTTATTTTAGACAGCTCTGCACCCTCAGTGTCTAGTATGGAGCCTATCACAGTGAATGACTGAATAAATTACTAAAAAGCTATCATCTATTTACCTCTCTGTCATCTACTTATTTATCATGTTTCTCTTACTCTGTCATTCATCTCCCTCTATCATTCATTTCTTTCTACTATGTATTTCTCTATATTCTTTCTCAGGGATTTCTCCCTTACTGTCATTCATGTTTCTCTGTATCACCTTTCCCTCTTATCTCTATCATCTACCTGACCCTTCCAACATCTATCTTTCTCTCCTTTCCTTCCTTCCTTCCTTCCTTCCTTCCTTCCTTCCTTCCTTCCTTCCTTCCTTCCTTCCTTCTTTCCTTCCTTCCTTTCTTCCTTCTCTCCCTCCCTCTTTCCCTCCCTCCTTCCTTCTTTCCCTCCCTCCCTTCTCTCTCTCTCTTTCTCCCTCTCCCTTCTCCTTATTCTCCACCTTCTTCCTTCCTCCCTTTCTTATTCTCTTTCTTATAAATCTTTTCTTCATCTTCTGGCACTACCCATGCCCCATGTATGCTCTTCTTCATACTATTCTTCCCCACATCTAAGGGTGGCATCTATTCATGTGAAATGTACCAGAGGATAGGGATTGGTCCTGTATACGCCAGTCAGTGCAGGAGTTATGTCTTTAGCCTGCAGCACCAGACAGACTCTGTGGCTGCATCCAGGGCTGGGGCCTGAGACCTGTTTTCCTTTATTCATCTTTGCCCTGCTGAGCAGCAGTTTCTTCTGTCAGCCTAGTACTGCACCATTTATGACATTGTTCTATTTTGCCTGGCAAGGGTTAGGGCTCCTTGCCATCATTTTCCCTACAGTCTCAGGTATCTCACCTCTGTGACCATCTTATCCTTCACTCTCTCAAGGCCTTTACTGTACTGTATTTGACTTAGCTCTGTCTCACTAATCTGTAAGCTCTCAAGGGCAAGGCTATGTTTGATTCATCCCTGTATCCCCAGAGCTACACATAGATGGTACAGAGTAAACATCTAACAAATGCTTATCAAATGAATAAGTGAAGACCGGAGAATTTACAGCCCAGTATTGACTTGTTCAAACTTCCAATCACTTGCTTATTACTTTCTTAGAGAAAAGTTAGAAGATTGGTCAGATTTATTTTTTTCTCAAAGACAATTTAAGGTAAGCTCTCTGTTCATTGTTCAATAGCACCCATTTATTCCACAAGTATTTACTGAACATCTGTTGTGTGTCTGGCACTGCTGTATGTGCTAGGGATACACCTGTGAACAAAACAGCTGTGTGAAGCTAACATTTTGTTTCCCCAGGGATCGACCTTGGCATGAAGGAGACTTGAGTTCTGGGAGCTGAGGAAGGCCACGAAGATTCTCATACCAGCTCCTTGAAAGATGTTCTATTTCATTTAAGGGAAAGAGGGGGTGGGAGCGGAAGCTGCCTGGGAAGTGATTTCAGCTCTGGTTCCCTAAGCTGACTTCCTGTCCCTTTCTTGTTGAAGGAGAAACACCCCTGTCAGTAGGCCACATTCATGGCATGTGGCCAAGCTGCTAGAAGGATGCCCTGAAGTGGCTACCACCATGCATGTCCCTTCTGAAGCCTTTAGTTTATCCTGGCATTCTGGTTGCAACACAAGGTAAGTCTGGAACCCTCCTCTCAACATGGTCACTCTTTCTCCTCTGTTCTAGTCTCTGTTAGATGTTATAGAACCCAGAGTGCTCTAACCAAAAATAGAGTACTTGGACTCTAGTTCTAGTCTACTGCTCAGTCTCTGTGACTTTGGGCCAGTCTCATTCTCTCTGGAAGATGTTTCCTTGAAATAGTTACCTCACTTGGCTTGCAGAACACCATCTTCCCCTGCTTTTCATCCCATTTCACTGGCTGCTCCTTTGTGGTCTCTTTCTATGGTTTCTCCTCATCCCCATGGTCTCTTAATATAGGAAGAGTCCCAGGACTCAGTTCTGGTTCTCTTCTCTGTCTACACTGACTCACTGGCAATCTCATCAAGTGATCATTAGCCCTGTCACAGAGCCAAAAGCCTTCAGAATGGGAGCTTCTTGAATAACAGGGTCTACTTGCAGTAAGGATCTCTCAATGCAGGGAGTATGATATTGTCTATTGTTGAAACAACTGCCAAGAAGAGACACACAACTTTTTCAGCAAGCTTTGCTGCCTTTTTCCTTCCACAGCAAGATCATACTTCCAAGAAGGGATTTCTGTTGAAGCCCGGGGAAGCTAAGAGTTGAGTTTGTCCCCAGTGTGTGACTTTATTTGGCATTGGAAGCCAGGGGCTCAGGGCAGAGGCAGAAGCAACTTTGTTCTGGAAGAATGCACAGAAACACATTTGAGCTTGGAGTTGGGGTGTAGTTGTTTTCAGCAAGAAGGGTGGTGGGCTGGATAGCAGGTCTCCTTGCCAATAAGGAATCGATGGATTCCCATCCCAGAGGTAAAGTGAGTAGAGTGGCAACAGGCCAGCATAAGGAGCAAGAATTAAGGGAGACTGACCTGAGGGTCTCATGGGCTCCTGCCACTGCTCAGCTCTGGATTTCTGAACTGTGGTCTTTCTGAGAGCAGCCTGCAACCTCTGGGTTTCTAGTCATAGTGAGTTACTGGCATGATTTGGCTCAGTCTGGCTTTGTGCGTTGGAAGTGGTACTTAAAATTCAAGGTTGTTTCTAATCTTAGTCTCTTTCTTGGTCTCCCCAGTTTGGCTTTACCATAGGAGAAGAGGGTGGCATGGGTGGGCAGGGACAACTCTAAAATCAATACTACTAGTAGAGAGGATTCTGATAACAATATCGATGGAAACAACAATCAAGAGAGCAGCACCTACCATATATTGAACATCTAGGTGCCTGAGCTGTAACAAGAGCTTTACTATTGTTATCTGATTCCACCCACAAAGCAACCCTCTGATGCAGATATTACTATTATTCCCATTTAACAAATGGTACAGCAGAAGAGCTAAGACATTGGACTTACTGAAGCCTGGGTTCAAATTCTAGCTCTGCTTTTTTCAGCAGTTTTGTGAGGTTGTCAGTTTACTTGGCCTCTCAAAGCTTTAGTTTTCTCAGTTGTAAAGTGGAGATAATATTTTTGCCCCGTAGGTTTGAAATGAGATACTCTAAAGTGCCTGGCATATCATAGGTCTTTGGTAAATGGTCAGCATTACTACTATAAAGAAAAGGATAGGGGATACCTAAATTCCATCCCTGTCTGGGTCACGACCTAGAACTGAGCAATCTTGAAAAAATTATCCCCTCAAAGTTACTTTTTTGCATGGCTTGATTTACACCATTGTTTCTCAAAATTGTGGTCCCTGGACCAACAGCACCAGTATCACCCAGCAACTTGTTAGAAGTAAAAATTATCAGAATTCGCATAGACATAAAACTCTGGGGATGAGGCCAGTACCCTGTGTTTTGACAGGCTCTCCAAGAGATTCTGGTGCACACTCAAATTAAAAAACCATTGATTTACAAAATGGGCTGACTATAATTGAATTAGCCCTTTGAGGCCCTTCTTTAATGCTAATAGTCTGTGATTGTCTCTCCTGGTAGAGAGCCACATGCTGACTCCTTGGGGTCAGCAACAAACCAGATGCAATTCTAGACTCACTGATGGTAGATAAATAGAATATAGCCCCTAATGGAGCCCTCATACTTTTAGTCTTTGGGATCTCATCCCATCCTTCTTCCATATGCCATTTTGTCTCCCATTTTACCACATCACAGTGGTGCCCTAGTGTCCATCTCTTTCCCTATTTCCCTTACTTCCTTTTTTTGCCTTATCTTTCTCTCATTTGTGGTTATGGGTGACTCTGGATTGCCCTGCTTTCTTCTATGGCAGAGCTGGCCACAGTAGGAAAGGGATCTGGTAAGTTGGCTAACTAATCAATGTGCCTTGTGTCTTGCAGTGACGTGTGTGTGCAGTGGTGTCCACTCTCTCGGCACTGCAGCACTGAGAAAAGCAGCTCCATTGGCAGTATGGAGAGTCTGGAGCAACCAGGCCAAGCCATCTATGAGGGTCACCTCTTGGCCACTGACCAGAACATGTACCCCAACCAGCGTGACTCAGCCTATAGCTCCTTCTCTGCCAGCTCGAATGCCTCTGACTATGCCCTTTCCCTCAAGCCAGAGGAGCCAGCCTCTGCAGACTGTATCATGCAAGGCCCAGGGTCAACTAAAGCCCCTAATGGCAGGTCTAATATGGCTGAGACCTCAGGAAGTAGCCAGTGCACCAATGGTGGCCACTTGACTCTTAGCTCCCAGATGTTATCCTGCCCACAGGAGGTCCACCACTCAGGGCCTGCCAAGACTTACAAGGATCCACCACAACCTCCAGTAAGGCGAGACAGTCTTCAGGCCTCCAGATCCCAGCTCCTCAATAGAGAAAAGCGCAGGGCTTCTGAGCCTGTGGATGCCTTACAACAAGAAAAACTGAACTTAGACAATACGCTATCCCCAAGAAACCCTAACAGGTTTTGCTGCCTCAGCAGGCAAGACCAAGTGAGAAATGAAGGCCATCAGAACTGTGAGCTCAGCCAACATCTTGAATCCAGCCAACAGTGTTCTGAGCATCTACTGATGGAGGCCTCAGCCAAAGCTGTTGGATTCCAAAAATCATATGACAAAACTTCCAGCATAAATTCTAGCCCACTCAACAAAGCTTCAGCAGAGCTAGCTAAGGCTTCTTCTTTAAGCAGCCCTCCGCACCTCACAGGATCCACAGGCCATCGTCATAGTGCTCCTGAACAACTGCTGGCATCCCACTTGCAGCAAGTGAACCTTGATACTAAGGGTCACAAGGGGATGGAACACTCAACTGGGCAGGAAGAACATGAGTGGACTCTGTCCCCTTTACATAGCGGTCACACAGGGAAGAACAGTCCATGTCCCCCTGCAGGAGTAACCCAGGACCAGCCCAGTAAAGAGAGAAAGACCAGGCCAGTAGATGATAGGCCTTTGTGTTTGGGGCACCAGAGCCCATGCAGTTCCCTCCATGGAGAAGCTGATGGACACCCTCCAGAAAGAGGTTTCCAGGACCCAAACAAAGCAAGCAGAGCAAGCAGTGAACTGGCCAGCCAGCAACCCTCTGCCTCTGGCTTCCTTGTTCAACAATCCAGGGACTGTTCTTCAACCACTAAAGTAGTTGGCACCACAGAGACAACTGAAGAAGGGGACAATGAGCCCAAGGACTGTAGCCAAGTGGCTGGTAGGCGAAATGGAGGGACCCGGGGTCGCTCAATTCAAAACCGGCGGAAGAGTGAGCGTTTTGCTACCAACCTGCGTAATGAAATTCAGAGGAGGAAGGCCCAGCTCCAGAAAAGCAAGAGTCCCTTATCACAGCTATGTGACACTAAGGAGCCAGTGGAAGAGACTGAGGAGCCCCTAGAAAGTCCTCTACTTCCTGCTTCTAACTCATCTCTTCTACCTTCAAACAAAAAACCACCTAGCCCCAGAGACAAGCTCTTCAACAAGAGCATGATGCTTAGGGCTAGGTCTTCAGAGTGCCTCAGCCAAACCCCTGAGAGCCATGAATCTAGGACAGGCTTGGAGGAACAAATAAGCTCTGGCCAGAGGCCTAGACTCCCATCTTTGGGTCTAAACACCTGGTGGAACACATCTGACCCATCCTCCTCAGACTCTAAGAAAACAAATGTTCACCATGGAGTTCATGGAGGGCATTGGAGGTGGCCTCCAGAGCACAACCTGCAGCCACATGTGGCACTAGCCATGGAAGGCCCTTCTAACCCAGGAGATAACAAGGAATTGAAAGCTTCTACTGCTCAAGCTGGGGACGAAGCCATCCTCTTGCCCTTTGCAGACAGAAGAAAGTTCTTTGAAGAGAGTAGCAAATCCCTATCTACATCCCATCTGCCAGGTTTAATCACTCATAGTAACAAGACTTTTATCCAAAGACCAAAACCTATAGACCAAAACTTCCAGCCAGTTAGCTCTAGCTATAGGGAATTGAGGCACCATCCCATGGATGAATCATATCATGCCACAGATCAATCATATCATTCTATGTCACTCCTTCAGTCAGAAACTCCTACTTACTCAGAATGTTTTGCAAGCAAAGGTCTAGAACAATCCATGTGTTGTAAGCCACTGCACTGTGGTGATTTTGATTATTACAGGACCTGCACTTACTCCTGTAGTGTCCAGGGAGCTGCAGTACATGACCCTTGCATTTATTGTTCTGGGGAAGTCTGCCCTGCTTTGAGAAAGAGAAATATGATGCCAAACTGCTACAACTGCTGGTGCCCCCACCACCAATGCATTCGGTGTTCACCTTGCTATCACAATCCCCAGCATAGTACCCTTGAGGACAGCACCTTGGCACCTGGCAATGCTTGGAAACCCAGGAAGCCAACAGTACAGGTGAGGACTTGGTTCTTGGATGGATGAGCTTCATTATTCTCTTTGTGAGGAGAAAATGAAGCAAACCATTTGGTAGCATAACAATTATAATTCCTTAAAACTGTACAGTCCTGGCTCTACCAGATGGTAGCTTATTAATCTGGGACGGGAAACTCAGCCACCAAAACTGCAGTTCTCTCATCTTTAGAGATAGAATAAAATAAATTTTGTTTTACAAAGTGTACAGAACTGGGATTTGTAGCCTAACTGTATAATTGGTATCTGAGTGACCTTAAGCAAGTCATTTGGCCACCAAAATTTGCAGTTATATGATTTTTAAAGGGAAAAAAAATCTTTACTTCACAAAGTGGCCAGTACTAAATAAAGTCTTATTATCTCAACTCTGAAGTAGAGGAAAATAATGGCTGCCTCATGGATCAGTTGTGAAGATCAAATGAGATTGTGTATAAAGAATGTCAGGCCCAGTGCCTGATACAAAACAGCATATATTCCCTTCCATTTCCTGCTTTAAAACTATTTGGAGCTCCACAATTTGCAAGTGGTCCCCTACGCTTTGCTTTCAGAGACCTGACATCTCTGGTTTTCTAAAAAACAAGTCCTTCCCCCTCTTCTGCAGTCTCTTTCCGTCAGAGACCCAGATTTAGACTGGATGTTGCTATACCCTGGTTATGACTTACCACCCTAACATAAGCCACCACCATCCCCCAGGGTATTTCTGGGAGGCTCTCCTATGTCCTTACCAGCTCACTGCCAGATGCCTTCCCCATGGCTTCCCTAGTGCCACCTTTTGGCTGGTGCACTTAAACCAGAAGTTAGTTCCTGTGTTAAACTGATGCATAGACAGATACTTCTGAATAATTTGATATATGAAATTGTTCAACATATATTCATTGAAACAAGGAATCTTAGGGATGAAAGAAGTCTTACACAAAAGAGTATGTACTCTACTGTTCTTTTTACACACAGTTCTAAAACACTTATTCTATGGAAAAATAATTCAAAGCAGTGGTTGCCTATGGGAGGTGGCACAGGATTGACTGTGAAAGGGCATGAAGGAACTTTGTTGGGTGATCATAGTGTTCTATATCTTGATAAGAGTTTGAGTTACACAGGTATATACATTTGTCAGAATTTAATGAACATACACCTAATATTTGTGCATTTCACTAGAGTAAATTTTGCCTGAAAATATTATGAACAAATATGGAATTTTAATGGTATGTATGCTGAAGATTTTGAAGTCTATTGATGTTCTAACTTATTTTTATAGTTTTCAGCATACAAATGCTGCACATATTTTGTTGTTTATCCCTATGATCTTATGACTTTATGCTATTATAAATAGTATTGTTTTCTTAATGTCAAGTTAAAAATTCTTTGTTACTATTATATGGAAATACAATTTAATTTTATATATTGGCCTTGTATCCTGCAACCTTGCCAAACTCACTTATTGGTTCTAGTAGCTTTTTGTTAGATTTTAAAAGGTTTTCTACATTGACAATCATGTCATCTGAAAATGGAAATAATTTTATATCTTTCTTTCCACTCACTCTATATGCCTTTTCTAGGGTAGAGGAGGGCATTATTGCACCGTCTAGGACCTCCAATACAACATTTAATAGAAGTGGTGAGAGCAGATAGTGTCGCTCTATTCCCAGTCTTTCACTATTAAGTTTGATGTTAGCTGTAGGTTCTTTTTGTAGATGCCCTTTACCAGGTTGAGGAAGTTTCCTTTTATTCCTAGTTTGATGAGAGCTTTTATCAGGAGTGGATGCTTATTTTTTTTCAAATGCTTTTTCTGTATCTATTGAGATGATCACATATTTTTTCTCTTTTAGTCTATTGATATGGCGAATTACATCGATTGATTTTTTGAAATAAGAATCAACCTACCATTGCTGTGACCACTTGGTCATTATATATTATCCTTTTTATAGGTTACTAGATTTGATTTGCTCATAGTTTGTCATGGATTTTTGTGTCTGTGTTTATCAAGGATTTTAGTCTGTAGTTTTCTCATCATGTCCTTGTGTGGTTTTTATATCCAGGTGCTACCCTTACCAAATGAGCTGGGAGGTATTCTTTCCTAATCCATTCTCAGGAAGAGTTTGCATAGAATTGGTATTTCTTCTTTAAATCTTAGGTAGAATTAATCATTGAAGCCATCTTGGCCTGAAGTTTCTTTGTGGAAAGATTTTTAACTACAAATTCAATTTTAATTTCTTTAATATATATAGGGTCATTTCAGTTATCTCTTCTTCAATGAGCTTTGGTAGTTAGCCTTTTAAGGGATTTGTCCATTTTATTTAAGTTTTCAAGTTTATGGGGATAAAGTAATTTGTAATTTACTTTGAAATGCATCAAGAATTTAAGAGAGATTGGTGGATAGATAGAGGAGTGATTAGAGATATGTGATAAGGCAAATATGGTAAAATATTAATTATATGATATAGGTAGTGAATATTTGGGTGTTAATTGTAAACTTGTTCAACTTTTTTTTATGCTTGAAAATATCCATAATAAAATGTTGAAAAAAAAGAGGAGAGGAAATATAAAATCATGGTTTAAGGGCATTGATGCAGGAACCAGACAGCCTAAGTTCAAATTCCTAAGATCTTCCATTAAAAGAAAAGGTGGTAATAACAGTACCTATTTCGTAAGTTGGTTGTGAGAATTAAATGACGTAATGTGTAAGGCACTTAGAACAGTGACCACCAGATAGTAATCACCTTATAAGTGAGTTATTATCTCCTAAAATAAGGAGATTGGCTTAGCTTGAGAAACTGTTTGCTGAAAGAAGGACCTGCAAGTAGACAATAGAGAAAGGGGACTGAATTTGGGGGGTGGGGGCAGAAGGATAAGGAGATGATGGCTGCAAAAGTGTTGGCCCAAGGCCAGTAACTTTGTAATGGAAAGAGGTGAAATTTGCAGGTTGCATCAACTGGCAGCAGCAATGCAGGTATGTCTATGCCTATACAATGCCTCTCCTGAGGGAGGGACACATTGGGTTCCTAATGCCTGTTAAACTAGCTAAGCAGGTATGCATAGACAATAGGGTTTTAGACATGTGGATTGCCATCTAGGAGCCACTTCATGCCTATTCTTACCCCTGCCACCTGAACAAACCCCCCTGCCCCACTCCCAGACATGAGGAAAACTTGCAGCATAGATTAGGATACCCCAGCTCATATGACTAAGGTAGTTGTCATGGTAGCTGTCTGAAGTAGGGCTGATCCTTCTCCTTATGGCTCCTGGAAGATGTTTGAGAACTAATTGACTCCTGTTTAGTGCTGTTAAGAGAACTAAAATCAGTACATATTTATATCCCTAATACTTAATGCAAGTTAGTTTTCCATATATTATCAGATTATTTCATTTAACATTTGTATGAGATAAGTTATAATAGGATCCCATTTTATAGCTGAGGAAGCTGAGGCTCAGAGGGGTCACACATCTATCAAGGGGCAAAGCCAGAATTTGAACAACTATAACATTTGAGTGTCTACTGTGTACCAGGCATTGCTCTAGGTATTTTACATGTATCGATTTATGCTGTCCTCAAAGCAATCAAGAAATAGGTAATATTATTATCATGATCACACAATCAAGTAGCTGGGGAGAATGAGATAAGTAGAAATTGGGTGGTTTGCCAGAGGTCACATAGCTAGTGAAGGGCAAGTATAGGATTTGAATCTATGTAGTCTAACTTCAGGACCAAGATACTAATTGTGTTATGCTGTCTCTCCATAAGCTGATTGCAAAGCCCAGGCACTCTCCAGTATAGGAGGATGTCTTCTAGAAGTATGCCTTCCATTGGAGTAGTAAGTTCCCATCAGAGTCAACCCCCATTGGCAATAAGCCATTGGGTAACTGCTTCTTTGGTTCAAAGGGTGCAGACAATTTACAGTAACCTAAGTGGCTCATGGGGAAAAAATAGTAATGTGATACTGGGGATCTGAGAATAAGGTTGGGAGTTGGGACAGGACTTTGTTTGATTTGGCCACTGCTATTTACTGAGCATTTCCCTTAGGGCTAGACAGGGCATGGACAGGAAATCCTGACTCCCACTGTGGCTGAACAAGTAATATGTCTTTGAGGCCAAAGACATCTCACAGGGCGTCAAGGCAGAGTCTGAAGTCTAACAAGTAATTAGAGCTGCTCTAACATGACAGGTACATGCAGGGACTGCCCTAATCTCATAATCTCATCCTTTTCATCCTTACTAACATCCAGAGCCTCCTATATGCTGAGCACTGTGCTAGGCATTCTCTCTATATATCCCATCTTATCCCCACTACTGGAACCCAACAAAGCTAGATAGTATAGTCCTTATTTGCCAGATAGGAATCTGAGGTTCAGAGAGGTGACAAAACTTTCCTCAAATAACACAGCTATTAAGGATCTTAGCCAGTATGACTGACACCAGGTATCTTACCTCGAAAAGGGAATAAAGTTTTTTCATTGAGGCAAAGGTAATAAAACTCAAATGGGACCAGTAATAGAATTGGAAAGAAAAGGAATTTGGAAGATCAGTGAGGTTTAGGGACAACTGTGCATACCTATTGGGCTAAGCTCTGAGTCACTAGATTACAGGGTACTGAATGCAAAATCAGGGAGAATGTCAAAGGCAAAATCAGGGAGAATGTCAAATGCATTAGGTTTGGAGCAAGAATATGGGGTAGGGACATTTTTACAGATGGCACGCATGGCCTTGGCAAGAGGGAAGAGTTGCTTGGACAAAGTCCTTTAGGAAAAAATGCCCAGGGTGAAGAGTCTATTCCTATAATGTGGGTAGGATGGCACTCAGCACTCTGGTTCCCCAGAAATAAGCCCACCTGAGCCCCTGCTAGCAGATCTGGGAAGAGGAAAGGCCCTTGCAGTACAGCGGTTTGCTGGTATGCGTGATCTCCATCTGCCTCACTCTGGAAGAGAGCTGCAGCAGCAGGAGCTTTAGGCCTCAAAGGCCCCTCGAACCAGGGCTTCCAAGAAGATATTTTCTATGTTGGAAGAGTCAAAAGGAAAGAGCAGGTTAATCAGGTAGAACAAACAAGAACCAGAGCAAAGAACAAACATGCTAAACTGGTTTTTAACGTGGTTTGGGAGGGGAGTGGAGAAGGAGAGGGAAACATGGAGTTTCTAGACGACACTATTCAGGTCAACTGAATGCTCTCTTAGTTTCTGCATGCCCCCCAGCAGCTCAGCAAGCCTCCTGAAAGAAAGGCAGCCCTCCAAGTACATATTTCTATAGCCAGCATGGGAGAGTAGAAGGAACCAGCTGGGGGCGAGGGGGAGGGGGCAGCTAGGGGTAGGCTCCTGACCTCTTCACATTTTTGAGGTCATCTAGGTACCTGGCTGCTCAGAGCTACCTAACTTATCAGAATTTTGCTTTGCAGGAATTTCCTGGGGACAAATGGAAACCAATAACAGGAAACAGGAAGACCAGCCAGTCAGAAAGGTAAGTGACCATTCAGGGAGTTAGGTTGAGTTGGTACCTGTGAGGCTTCAATGGAAATTGGTAAGATCTCCTGTTTGCTCAATTTTCTTTGAGGAACCTAGTCTGGTGTCTATACCAAAGGTTTGATGCCACAGATATCATCCAGCCTGCCCCCAGGCAACTGGGCTACAAATGCAACTGATCCCTAGGACATTTTGAAAGTAGTAGTCAGGCAGTGTTGTGGGATGATGTGCCCATCATCTCAGAGGCCTGAGGCAGGCCTTCCCAGGCCCAAAGAAATGTGGTACCAAACCTTGCTGAAACATATATAATAAGTCATAAATTATAACTGCCTTTCCAGTAGTGATTGGGCAGTTGGAGGGGACAGAGAGGTGGTAAGACTGTCCAGCTACTGCTGTGCCTTTGTTTCAGAGTTGCTGGAGGTACTTGTTTCTTGGGTTCTGCCCCCTGTACTTTTTATAGGGCTTGTTGAGAACTTAAGGTCCTCTCATTAAAAGTCCAAGGGCAGATCATGCTAACAATAGGTTAAAATTCCTGAAAGAAGGCAGGGACATTTTTACAAATGGCATATATGGTTTGGGCTAGAAGGAAAAGAGTTGCTTGGGCAAAGCCCTTAAGGAAATAAATGTCCAGAATGGAGAGTCCACTCCTGTAATGTGGGAAACATGGCACCCAGTATATTCCCCAGAGATGAGCCCACCTACCATAGGCGACCATACGGAGTGACAGTTACCTTCTCTGGGTCGCTCTAAATCAGCCTGGCTGGACCCTCTCTATTGTGAAATTCCTTGATATACTCCTTTTTTAATTTTTATTTTTCAATTACAGTTGACATTCAATATTATTTTATGTTAGTTTCAGGTGTATAGCAGAGTGGTTAGACATTTATATAATTTACAGAATGATCCCCCCAATTAATCTAGTACTCACTTGGCACTAAATGTGGTTACTACAATATTATTGACTCTATTCCCTACACTATACTTCACATCTCCGACTATGTCGTGACTACCAATTTCACTTCTTAATCCCTTCTCCTTTTTCACCCAACTCCCCATCCTCCCAGTTGTCCCAACTCCTAAATCACCAGTTTGTTCTCTGTATCTATGAGTCTTTTTTTCTTGTGTTTGTTCATTCATTTTGTTCTTTAGATTCCACATATTAGTGAAATCACATGGTATTTATCTGTCTCTGACTTATGTCACTTAGAATAACACCCTCTGTATCTATCTATTTTGTTGCAGATGGTAAGGTTTCATTCTTTTTTATGGCCGAGTAGTATTTCATTGTATAAATGTACCATGTCTTCTTTAACCAATTGTCTATTGATGAGCACTTAGGTTACTTCGATATCTTGGCTATTGTAAAAAGCACTACAGTGAACATAGGGGTGCATATATCTTTTCAAATTAGTATTTTGGATACTCAGAAAGGTAATTGCTGGGTCATAAGGTAGTTTTATTTTTAATTTTTGAGGAAACTCCAAACTGTTTTCCATAGTGGCTGTAACATTTGCAATCCTGCGAACAGTGCATGAAGGTTCCCTTTTCTCCACATTCTCACCAACACTTGTTGTTTGTTGATTTATTGATGATTGCCATTCTGATGGATATGATGTGTCCTTGATATACTCTTTTCAGTCAGTTCTTCTCCAGGCCAAATTATACAAGAGGCCTCTAAATTATATTGATTCTTTAATTCAAACTCCAGGAATGAAGGAGGGACAGGGAAGAAGACTCTTAGCTGTACCTCTGTGGGGGCACTTAGGGAAGGGACGCCAAGGTAGAGGACTAGAATCTGGGTGTCCTGACCTTTGAAGAGTCTAGGACTCTTCCTTGAGGTCTACATTGTTCCTGCGATTTGCTGATGTAGTCAGGAATACTTTTGGCTTTCTTTTGTTTCCAAAGTCTGGAAAACCTATTAGTTTTCTGGTTGGCAATGGAAAAAGGAAGGAATCCAACATTTATTGATCGTCTACTAAGTATTAATAACTGGGCAAGATCTTTTTACACCCATAATCTCATTTATTCTCCATAACATTCATTTTTACTACCTATTTTATAGATGAGGTCTAGAGAGATTTTATATATATAGCTGAGGTCACACATCTAATATAAGTGATGGAGCCAGGATTCAGTCCAGATTTATCTGGCCCCAAAGTTTATGTTTTTCCCATTATAATTGCTTCAATATGGATCCCTAAAGGAAACCCTTCAAATGGATCACTCAGCATCATGGCTCAGGAATCTAACCTGGATGGGTTAGACTATGGAATTCTATGGCTGGTCTTGATTCCTTACTATAAACTAGCTTGTACTATGTCTGTGGAGAAATTGTTTCAGTCTAGTGAGCCTGCTGAGTTTCCCACATTAGACTGAGACCTTTGAGAGAGGAGCCCGCATCTCGGTCAGAGACTTATACTCTGTGCCCAGCACAGAACGGTTGCTCAAGGATATTTGTCATTTGCTTGCCAAATGAAGAAACAGAGCCTCCACCACTGAATGGGTGAAATAACACGAAAATAATAATGCTAACTAACATTTCTTGAGCACAGTGTTGTATTCTAAGCACCATTCAAAGCACTTTACACTTATTTATCACCATAACCTTAATCTCCCCATTTGTCCAGGAGAAGAAATGGAAGCACACACAGATAAATTCATTTGCCTAAAGTCCCACATATAGTAAGTTGACCAGATCCAGGCAGTCTAACTTAAGAGACACTCCACAGTAAGTCCTCACTTAACATTATCAATAGATTCTTGGAAACTGTGAATGTAAGCAAAATGACATGTAAGGAAACCAATTTTACTTTAGGCTAATTGATATAAACAAGAGTTAAGTTCCTACAGCATATTTCTGGTAACAAAACCATCACTGAATTTCTAAATAAAGATCCAAAACACTTCTAATATTAAACATTGAAATAAATGTCAGCTATACATACATTTAAGAAAGATGAATAAAAACAAGTAAGATAAATTTTTCCAACCCACTATTCCAGGTCAGGGTCATGGGTGGCCAGATCCCCTTCTGGCAGCTCAGGTGCAAGAAAGGAATCCACTCTGGACAGGACACTCTTCTACCATAGGCACGCGTGCACACACACACACACACACACACACACACTCACTCACACACTCAGACTGGGACAATGTAGATATGACAGTTCACCTCACGTGCGCATCTTTGGGATGTGGGAAGAAACCAGAGTCTCTGGAGAAAACTCATGCAGTCATGGGGTGAATATGAAAATTTCACACAGTGCTCTGACTTGGAATTATTTTTTTTCCTCATCAGTGTCATAACAAGATGCCATTGGACAAAGAGATATTATTCGAGGACCTAATGTACTACCTTACAGTGCTTCTACAAAAATGATTCCCTTACTAATCAGCCAGGGAAGTAAGAAGGCTTTATTCAAAACCTAGTGTATATACTGCCTTTTTCTAGGCAAGCACGGAATTATTAGAGAGCATCAGGAAACGTAATGCCTGCCAACCCACAGCTTGAGCAAGAAAGGCTAACCTGCACACAGTTAAGTAGAAGTAGTAATAAATCACCATTTGCAAAATAACCTACATGCCATAAGCTAAGTTACGGATATGTTTTATCTTCTCTAAAACTCTGTCAGGCATGTATTATTATAATTAGAGCAATGGTTCTCAAACTTGAGTGTGCATTAGAAACATGTGAAAGGCTTGTTAGACCATAGATCCCACCCCCAGAGAGTATGATTCAGTAAGTGTGCAATAGAGCTCTACGTGTGTGTTTCTAACAAGCTCCCCAGGTAATACTGATGCGGCTGGTCCTGGGATCACATTTTGACAACCATTGACTCAGATAATGCATCTGAGGTTCAGAAAAACTAAGTAATTTACTCAAGGTCTCACAGCTACTAAAAGGACAAACCAAAATTTAAATCCAGCTTTTGCTTACTCTGGCAAGTTGCTATAAGTTGAAAAGTGTTAAATATATGATTTAAACAAGAAACTTCTGGCATGTGGCAAGGGCCCAATACACAATCAGTATTATTATGCCTTATTTAAGTTTTTTGGAGGGTAAGAAAACTGTAGGTTGGAACTTACCCTTTCCTCTGGAAAGAAAGGCCCAGAGGATGAAACAGGGTGTGTTGGAGGAATAAGCCCCATATGTTAAGGGTTCTGGCCTTGGAGTCAGTTGGCCTGGATTCAAATCTAGATTCTTCTATACTCCAGCTGTGTTAGCTTGGCAAGTCAGCCCCCTGACTCTCTCCCTCTATCCCTGCCCAGTTTCCTTACTTGTAAAATGGGGTAAAAGTACTACCTCATGTGATTGTTGTAAGGATTAAGTGAAGTAATATATGGAAAGCATTTAGAACACAACCTGGCATTGTAAATCCTCATTAAATGTTAGTTGATAATGAGGAGGAGAAGGAGGAAGAGGAAAGAGAAGAGCAGCAACAGTAACAGTAGAAAAAGGCGAATAGCAAAGTATTGGGCAAGGATAGGTAGACCTTGAAATCTAGATAGGATCACAAACATGAAAACGATTGAAGATTATCAATTGGGTAAATGATATGGTAAATGTAGCACTTTAGGTAACTTGGCAGCCTAAATGGGTTGAAGAGAAACCAATTATGAGCAGTGATCTAAGCATGAAAGAGTGAGGCCCTGGACTGAGAAGATGGGAGTGCAATAGGAATGAAGTGGGAGGGATAGATAAAGTTGTTATATTTGGGGGGAAATGTTTATTTATTATGAAAACAATACTACAGGAAATTAGAAACAAAAGAAAAAATACCTTTATTCCTACTACCCTAACACCCTGATTTTCATTTTCTTGCCAGCTTTTATCTATAGGTATAGAGGCTTTTTTTTAAATTTTTTGGCAAGGTTATAATAACTATGTAGAGTTGATTTTGTGTGTCCTGCTCCTTTTTTTCCTGCACTAAGCAATACTTGGTAAACAGTTTTTCATGTTGCTATAGAGGCTTCCTCAGTAGTTATAAATTTTAATGACTACATAATATTTTACTAGGTTAATGTGCTCTATTTTGCTTAATCATTCCCAAATTATTGGGTAATTAGATTGTTTCCAATTTCTTACTATAAAGTAATGATGCAAAAAAAATTTTGTAGCTATACATGTTTTCTTATTTTGAACTATCTCATTAAAAACAATTATCTAGAGTTGGGATTACTAGTTGAAATAATATGAACATTCTTATTGTTTCTGATAGATTTCACCAAACTGCTTTCCTAGGAGGTATTTTTCACTACCGTTAGCAATTTATGGGAATACCAGTTTCCCCAAAATCTTGTGATCATGGAAAATTTTCTTTTTCTAATGCAATAGGTGTAAATTGTATCTATTATACTTTTAATTTGCTTTAATTATTCTAGTTGGAATTTTTTATGTGTTTGTTTAATATTTGCATTGCTTCTCATGTGTTCTGTTCAGATTATTTTATCATAAATATGTGACATCTTTTGAGGGAAAAGTAGAGAGAACTCGATGATTGGAATTTGGGAAAGAAAGGAGATAAGTCAAAAATAAATCTGATGCCCAGTGACTTAGAGAAGGTTATTGACATAGCTAGGGCAGGTGAGAAGGGGAGCTGGTTTGGTGGAGATGATAAGTTTGAGTTGGGATGTGTTGAATTTAAAGTTAGTGAGGAAGACAAGTGGCTTCTTTGAAGGAGGCTTGTTGACCACCCATCAAGGAGGTAGGGTGAGGACAAAGAACAAGCAAGGGAAACTGAAGGGGCAAGCAACTGGAGTGGTAGAGGAAGTATGCCAGTACACCAGCACAAAGAATAAGGAGAGGACTGCTACTGGCTTTGACGGTTTGGAATCATAAGTGACCTTCAAGAAAGTAAGCTTAGCAAAGTGGCAGGCATAGAAAGTAGATAGCATGATTAGCTGTAAGGGAGTTGCATGGAGAAGAAATGCACACAGCTTTACACATCATAAATTCACTTGTTTTAAGTGTATAATTCAATGAATTTTGGTAAATTCGCAATGTGGTGCAATCATCACCACAATCCAATTTTTAGACATGTTCATCTCCCAAAAGTAATTCCTTGTGTCCATTTGCAGTCGTTCCTCATTCCCATCCTCAATTTCAAGCAACCACTAATTTACTTTCTGTCTCTATGGATTTGCCTATTTTGTATATTTCATATAAATAGACTCATACAATATGTGGGCTTTTAGGTCTGCCTTCTTTTACTAAGCATGTTTTAGCAGTTCATCATGTTGCAGCATGTATCAGTATTACATTCTTTCTTCTTGCCAAATAATATTCCACTGTAAGGATATGTCACATTTTATTTATCCATTCATCAATTAGCAGACATTTGGGTTGTTTCCACTTTTTAGCTATTATGAATAATGCTGCTATGCCCATTCAGGTACAAGTTTCTGTGTGAACATATGCTTTCAGTTCTCTTGGGAATATACTTAGTAGTGGAATTTCTGGACCATATGGTAATTCTATTAACTTATTGAGGAACTGCCTAACTGTTTTCCTAAGCAGCTGTACCATTTTACATTTCTACCAGCAATGTAGGAGTGTTTCAGTGTCTTTTCATTAATTTTAATACATTGATTATGTGTTAGTGTTACTGTGTGATTTGAAAAAACTATTTTAAAAGAAGAATTTTTAAAAAGACGTTTTAACATTAAAAATGTTTTAAAAGAAGAAGTTGGCTAGGAGAAGGAAGGAGAAAATAGGTGGTAGTTAGATGGGGCAATAGGATTTAAGTTAGTGGTTCTCAAAATGAGACCCTAGGACCAGCAACCTCAGTAGCACATAATAACTGGTTTAAAATGCAAATTCCTGGGCCCCTCTCAGACCTACTGAATCAGAAACTGGGAAGTGGCCCAGCAATCTGTGTTTTAACATGTCTTCTAGGTAATTCTGATTTGAAAAGCTAAATATGAGAACCACTGGTTTAAATCAAGTTTTGGTTAGGATTTGGGTTTAAGTTTAAGAACAGAAAGGAGAGGTCAACGGAAAGGGAAGGAGTATGGTACTGAAGATGGAAGAGGGAGATCACAGTATATGATCTCAAGAAAGATGAGAAGGCCTAGGAAAGGTCAAAGGCAGAGATAACATTTAAGAGAAGAAATCCTGATGGAGTTTCCACTCCTCCTCACCCCTCACATACACATTTTAACATTTCTTATGCCATTTCTGTCACAACAGGAATGATGGGTGTAGGTGGGAAAATCAAGTGTATATTCTTGAGCCATTCTCTTTGCCTGGAAGCCTGCAACGAATTTTAATTCCATGTAGTTATGCTCTTGGTTGTCTTCCTCCACTGTTATTTAGTTTGCATGCAGAGAACGCAAACACATTTTAATATTAGCAAGAGGGAAAAAAATTAATGAGTAGATCTGCTGGGAGAAAAAACCACATAAGTATGATGTATTTAAAAGCCAAAAGAAAGTATTTTCTGGATTATCTCTTCTGCTTTTCTGTATCTATGATTGCCTCCTGTGATCCTTTCCATTTTCGACTTTGCCCAGAACTTTAGAATGTATAGGGTATTTTATGTACATGACCATGGTTAATCCTCACAACAACCCTTGTGTGGTTAAGTCTTATTGTTCCCATTTGAGTGACAATGGAAGGGAGCTGAGTCTCAGGAAAGGTATTATACTATTATTAACAGTAACAACAAAAGGAATAATAACTAACATTTATTAAGTGTTTGTTATGTGTCAGGCACTATTATAAGCATTTCACATGAATTATTTCATTTATTATTTATCATGACCTCATGAGATAGTTACCATTTATGGACCCATTTTTACAAATGAAGAAACTTACTCACAGATTAAAATTGCTTGTCCCAGATCAAAAAAGCATCTGACTCCAGAGCACATTACTTTTGAGATTATATAGTAAGCATATGACAAAACTAGACTACTACTCAGGTTTTTCAATTCCCAGCCTAGGGCTGGCTCTCTTTCTCCCCTTTGTCATACCACAACATGAGCAGTGTATGAAATATCCAGTTCACATTTCCCATGTGCTGATGAGTGAAAGAAGATGAATAATTCAGATTATCCTCATTTCATTTAAGAAGGGTACTCATTTCATTAGAAAGAGTACACTTTTCAGGAAGGCTTTAACACCTAAGAAGAATGCAACCTTCGGAGGTATGGAAGGATTTGCCGAAAGTGTGACAAAGTGAATTTAAATATTTGGGTATTAATTTAATCCTGAGCATATAAAATTTATTCAAGGAAAATTATAAAATTTAAAAAATTATTGGGAGAAGTAAGACATGAATAAATTCATAGCTATACTCTACCTCAATCTGGGAACACTAAATACAGTAATGATTACAATACTCTCTAAGTGAATGTATAGATATAATGCACTACTGATTAGAATCACTGTGGCATACTTTATAGAACTTGTCAAATTCATAGTGAAATTTATCTGGAAAACTACATGGGGAATAATACCAAAAAATATATTTATTTAAAAAGATAATGATGGTAGACTTACCCTATCATATTTTAAAGCCTGTCATAAGGTGACAGTTATCAAAAACATATGAAAGTGGGTTGGAAAATGTCAAACAGTGAATTTTTTTTTAAATAGAGATTCTAGGAGCAGATTCAAGCTATTCTAAGACTATAGAGCATACTGGAAGCAACCCTGAACTGGGGAAAGCAATTACTCTTTCTTTAAAAAATGTTGGGAATTCTGGGTATCAATATGGAGAATAATTAACTTAGATCAATAGTGCATATAATACTCTGTAGTGAATTCTAAAAAAGCAGACCAGTGGAATAGCTTATTTATTTCAGCTATGGATGGAAGTAAATTCCTGTCTGTTTAATGGAAGATATTCAGAGATAAGATGGATGATTTCATATATATAAAAGTTGGGAGGGGGAACTTTGTACAACGACATGTAATAAAAAGCTAAACAAGAGAATGAGGAAATTGTCTGGGGTCAGCATCACTGATAACAGTTTACTGTCCCAAAAAATATAAAGAATGGTTACAGATATTGAAGGTCAGCTTTCAGATTCCGCTTCACAAAAGGGCAAGGAAAATGAATAGACAACTTACACATGAGGAAATAAATGCAGTAAAATCACTGCATGGAAAAGTACAACCTCTCTAGGAATTAAAGAAATGCAAATCAAAACAGCCTCAAGGTATCACAACCTGCTTATTAAACTATCAACAATTAATGGAAATAATACATAGAAATTACAAAACTCTACCTTGGCAAGGCTGTGAGAAAGGAGTATGTGTTTCTGGGAGTGGTATAAATTAGTTAAGTTTTCCTAGAGGGCAATCTAGAAATATGTGACAAGAGTTACAAAACTGTTCATACTCTTTGACCTAGCATACACCCAAGAAAATAACCTAAAAAGAAAAAATAATTTGTTTAAAGATGTTTGTAGCAGTGCTATTTATAATCATGGAAAAGATTTACCAATTTAATATGTCATGATGGAATAGAATATAGCCATTAACAGTGATAGGTATACAAATATTGGGTCTTGCACAGAAATAGGTATTTGTAATCATATTAACCAAAAAAAAAGAAGGATAAAGGCTAAATCCTAAATTACTGTTGAATCTGATAGCCATACACAAAGAAAATTCAGAAAGCCATCTAGTAAAATGTAAATAGTGAGTTGAATGCACATGGTATTCTCTGGATACATGTCAAGTTGCTGGAATTTATAACAAAAAGGAAAATCTGAAGAAGCAACCCACATTGGTTCGATTTAGGCCCAGGAAATTAAATATTAAGGACTTTGGAATGATCCCTATACCAATAACAGTGTTACTTACCAGACAAGCTTGATCTCACTGTTAACTAGAATTTGGTTTGCTAATATTCTCCATCAACCAGCACTTCTGTTTATCTAAATCTGTGAGATCTTTGACATTTCTGAGGGGGTCCATCACCAGACCTTTGTGAGTGTGTCTCCAAATTTGTCACCACCACTACAACATAGTATGTACCACCACCAATAAACATTTTATCTGGCTCAGAAACATAACTTTCTTAAGACTTTTCCATTTCTCTTCATTTCTATCACCGGTACTAGTTTGCAGATAGTTTGCATTTCAGTGCCATTATTCCCAAAGAAGCACATTTTCCCTCTGCTGTGATTACTTCACATATATACCTTGACAACAAATAGAGACCCATCAAACCACATTGAGATGGAAGTGCCAAGAGGTTGACTAGCCCCACTCCTTTGCTGGGTTACTTGCCCTACAAACCTGTATTGTGATGCCTTGCAAATAAAATCCATACTCTTTGCACAATAAGCATTTACTACATTTCATCAAACTTTAGGGTTACTCTCAAAGGGTTAAAAACCTCAAATGTTTAATACATGCATGTCAAAGAACTACTCTATACTAATAATTGTCATTCATAATTAAGCACCCAGAATGCCTTTTAAATTTTCTGAGATAGAATTATATTCTTTATAACTTTGGTATTAAATCTCTTTCATTGTATTCTGGGTTTTTGAAATTCAGTACATTAATGTCTGGTACACATGAAGATTCAAATAGATAAAATTTGCTCTCTTCCTCAGGCCTGTCCATTGTTTAACTATGGTGGAATACCAAATTTTCTTAAATAGTATCAGGATTCCCAAAGCTTTTTAGAACTCCAGTATGCCTATTGTTTTATTTTGTAAATCTTTATTCTGCTTGTCACATGGGTGGTATATATATAGTTAATTAAAATGCATTTTGTTTTGAGAAGTTTTTTAATGGCTTTATACCTCTTAAGACACCCTAGTAAGTTGGGAACCTGGTAAAGAATGACTGATTAGAGCAGTGGCTCTCAAAGTATGATCCCAGACCTGCAGTACTGTCATTATCTGGGAAAATATTACCAGTAAAAATTCCCCTACTCTGTCTCAGACCTACTAAATCAGGAATTCTGGGGGTAGGACCTACAACCTATGTTTTATTTATTTATTTGTCTGTTTATTTTATTATGGAGACATTGATTAACAAAATCCAATAAATTTCAACTGTACAATTCAACAGTAAGTCATATATATATTGCATGTGTATTCACCACCCATAGTTAGATTTCTTTCTATCACCACATATTTGACCCCTTTTACTCCCATCTACCTCCCCCCTCTTCCCCTACCCTCTGGTAATCACTAGTCTATTGTACATGTCCATGAGTCTCTGTTTGTTTGTTGCTTTTAGATTTCTATCCCACATATAAGTGTTATCATGTGGTTTTCAACATTTCTGTCTAACTTATTTCACTTAGCATGATTATTTCAAGGTCCATCTATGTTGTCACAAATGTCAGTATTTCATCTCTTCTTATGGCTGAGTAATATGCCATTGTATATATGTACCACATCTCCTTTATCCAATCATCTATCATAGGACCCTTCGGTCACTTCCATGTCCTGGCTACCATCAATAATGCTGTGCTAAACATCGGTGTGCGTATATCTTTTCAGATAAATTTTTTCAAGTCTTTGGGTAAATATCTAGTAGAGGGATTGCTAGATCATATGGTAGATCAATTCTTAGTTTTTGAGAAACCTCCATACTATTTTCCATAGTAGCAACCTATGTTTTAATAAGTCCTCCAAGTGATTCTAATGCATGCTCAAGCTTCAAAGCACTGAATATTAGAGAATAAGGCCTTACTAATCTTGACCAGCCTGATCCTCAGCTAAATTGTTCTTGAGGGTATCAAATCTTCCTGGCCCCTTGGTAATGTGTTATGTACTCCTAAAATGTCTTTTATTAAAACTCTTGAGAAGGTTATGAGACCACTGGAGAGACAGCATATTGTGCTGGCAAAAGCATGGGCATTGGAGTCCTATGGATCTTAGTTGTAACTTCTCCTGGCTACTTACTCTCATTGTATTCCCTTGGTTATTTAACCTTTCTGAGCCTCATTTCTATATTGAAGAAGAGAATACTCATACCAGAAGATTGCCTCAAGGATTAAATGAGATCAAGTCTGTTAAGTGTGTAGCCCTGTGCCGGATACATGACGAAATCTCAGTAAACAAGAGTGATCATTACCATCCCTTATCACCATGAGTATGACACTATGTAGGGTCTGGAGGACTAATGGGAAGACCTTTTTGGAAACTCCAAATTGGGGTCATTGGAAAGAGAGATCTAAGCTTCACCAAAGACACCCCCAATAAAGCAGGGACTTGTCTGATTTCTTCAAAGAACATTTTGCACAAGCCTCCTAGGGGCTGTAAAAAACCTCTGGGTGAGTCCTGCTATTTGCATTTGTTTTTGCCAGACTAATTATTCCTTACTTCAAGGCAAAGAAGGGTGGTGACAGCAAGCTCTCTGAGCCCTTTTCCCCTCCCTGCATAGCCTCCTTGTGTTTCACGTCCTGGATCTTGCAAATATTTCCTTTAGCAACAACCTGGGAGTGGCTGTTTCTCTTGGAGTAGTCTTATCTTTTGGCTGTTGAGGAAAGGGAAAGGGGAGAGGAGCTGGACCTGTGTACTCTTGCTGCTGAGATCCTGGAATGCCAAGCTATTGTGGGGAGTTTAAAAATAACATTTCCAAACAAGAAAATTTCAAAAGGGCTGAGGAGGCAGGAGGATATTTTTTAGTCTCTGCAAATATGAGAGAGAGAGAGAGAGAGAGAGAGAGAGAGAGAGAGAGAGAGAGAGAGAGAGAGAGAGGGAGAGAGAAGATTTTAACAAGAGGGGAAAATCTATCAGAAGATAAGGCAACCTGTGCCAAGAGGAAAAAAAGAGCAGCCCAGGACTTGGCAGACAATTTGCTTTTGTTTTTGAGATGTAGTCTCCTTGCTGGTGTAACAAAGCCCTTTCTCATACTTAACCTTCATGCTCCCCCCCCCTTTCTTCAGCAAGGAGTTAAAGTCTTCATGGATACCTGGGGGTGAATGTAGTGCAAGTACTTTTTGCCTCACCCCAGGAGTTCTTGCTTTAATGGGATTGTCCCATGGAGCCAAATAAAGTAAGTTTCAGTCTGGACACTACTGCTTCTTACTAGTTGGGAAAATGATTTATCCTTTCTAAACCTCAGGATCCTTGTATTCAAACTGTCAACGATAGTACTGAATTTAAGGTTCTGGTGTGAAGATTAATAGAAATGAACACACAAAAGTGCCTAAAACAGTGCCTAACACAGAGTAAGAAGTAAGAGACTGTAGTTCTTTTCCATTAATAAAGCTCCTTGCCCTCCACTCCAGGGAAGAATTCTTACTTGGTCCCAAAGTGGAATTGTAAATTTCTGTGCATATAGAAGCCTTGAAGCCTTTGAAAATAGGACTTCTAGAAGCCAAAACCCTCAACTTGAGCCTAATACACATCAATGGAGGCCTCCCATTCACAGGTTTGCTTCAGCTGTTAGTATCAGTAAGGCAGTTTTGTTTTCCATTTGATCTTGGCACCTTGCACAGTGTAATATTCAATGAGAGCTTGGAATGACTTGTATACACATTGACCCAGCTGATCTTGAGGGCAGTCCTTCCCTTTTCTGGAGTCCTGCGTACTTCTGTTCCTCTGATATAAGTTACTCTGCAAGGCTCAGGCTGGCCCCATACAAGTTGTGTATGTGGGAGGACAGTGCTTTTAAAATCAGAATTGACATAGAGAATAACAACTTCCAGGTTGCCTTGCTAGAGTCCAGTACCTCCATATAGAACCACAGTGCCATGAATCAGTACACCAAATGTCCCTAGAAGGGCATCCTCTTTTCTTCCAACTATTCTAGAGTTGGCTGCCAAGTGGTAAATTCTGTAAGGCTGACCTAAGTGATTAGTACCTAAACAAGACAACTTAGAATATCTAGTCCTTTTGATCTTCTCACTGCTCTTAAGCCTGAACTTGTCTTTTATTATCTCTCCCTTTTTAATAGATGAGAAGACTGAGTAAATGACCCCAGGATTGAAATCCTTGGTTAACTATGGCTTCTTTACAAGGCAGCCATAGGGCTGAGCTAGGACCCAAGGTCTCCTGGTCTCTTGGCTATTGAGCAGAAGAAAGTTCAGTCCAACTCCCTTCATGGGAACAAGGAATAAGACCAAAGCATACAGCAGTAAATGTTGTACACTGCACAACTTGCACAACGATATGCAGTGGCCCTGAGTAAGGGATTCTACTCTAACAATAAACAGTCCTGTCATTTATTAATCTTCTTCCATATACCCATATCATTGCTAGATCCTTTTTGTACAGTTAATCCTCACAGTAGCTGTATAAGACAAATATTTTACTGAAACGAATAAATTAAATACTTTTGCTCAAGGTTGTACAGCTTTTGGATGAAGGAGCCAGATTTTAAAATTTTACTGGAATTTACAAGTCTTTCTGACACTGTGTTCTTTCCACTGTGCTCTATTGATTTTCCTGTGCCCTGGCTAGAGAAAAGGAATAAGTAGTAAATTTGATGACTGTCATGGAGAGGGTTCTTCTCACCACAGCTGCAGGACATTGGCCCAACTGAGGCCTTTGGAGATGCTGCTGTCACTGCCTACATTTCATAAGATTAAGATTGGAGATGAAGAATGGGGAAGGAGGAGACAGAGATAGAAGGCAGGAACGTGTGTGGCGATGGGTGGAAGACAGGGTATATAGACTGGAAAGCAATCTAACTGGAACAAATAATTGCCCCAAAACCACAACACTCACATCCTTTTCAGCCTGGCCCTTTGTTTCTATAGTGTATGGTTCCTGAACCACTTGTATTAGAATCCCTTGGGACAATTACTAAAAATACAGATTCCTGGACTCCACCACAGAGGTACTAAATCCCAATATCTGGGGATGAGGCGCATGAATTTGTATTTTAAACAACCTCTCCAGGTAATTTCAATTAGGAGCCACTTTGATTAAGAATGTCTCAAACCAGTGGTTTCCAAATTTTTGGATCATGTATCCCTCTCAGAAAGAATTTTTTAAGTTTATACCTTCAATATATGCTGGTAGTTTATTAATAAATTCCTTATATGTACTAATGTCCCAGTATTTATGTTTTTAAATGCAAAAAAATGAGTGTTTTTTGCACTACTATTCTTAGATGAGAATGATCTCTAGTTTTCCTTTATGTATCTTCTCGTTGTTAAATTTTGGTTACTGATGTTGTGCAGAATTCTTTTCTTCTCCCTCTATTCTCTAGATTTCAGAGTCTAGAAAGTGTAAATAGCATTTGAGCTGTCTGTTCCTTGAAGGTTAGAATTAACACAAGACCATGTGAGTGTGCTTTTTATTTTGGTCAAATTCATCAATATACTTTTCTGTGGTAACTAGTGGATTTAGATATCCTCTTCTAATTTTGTGCATTTAGGGTTTTTTTTTTTATTATTAGATTAGCAAGTGGTTTATCTGTCTTACTGCTTTATATTTTCTTTTAAAGAACCAGCTTTTAGCTTTAATTATTAGTTCTATCATTTGTTTTCTAGTGTATTGATTTGTACCATTAGTTTTCTTTCTGCTTTGCTTAGGTCTATTTTTGTGGCTCTTTTCTTTCTTTTCTTTTCTTTGGAGCTCAAATCTTTTGTTGAATACGTAATTCAATTTGTTCTTATATATTAATATATTTGAGGCTACAATTTTTCCTTCTACTACTGTTTTAATCAACCATATCCTCTAGCTTCTGATATTTTAATTGTTATTTTCTATGTATTCTACAATTTCAAATCAGATCTCCTCTTTAGAGTGGAGGATATTTTTTCCCTTTTATTTTCTATATGCTAGAAGTTTTTGTTTTTTGTTTTTGTTATTAATTTTGATTGTTGTATTATTAGGTACCCTATTCTATACTACTTCCACTTTTTGGCTTAATATATAGTCAATGTAAAAAACACTCAATGGGTCCTTAAAAAGAAAGTACAGTCTGTTTTCAGTGTATGAATAAATTTAGATTTTTTCCATTATCTTAGATTTTAACTGTCAAATCTGTCATCAGCTGAAACAGTCTCATATTTTGTTTCTGCTTTTTTCTACCTTTGCATTTCTTATATTTTTGCTTTAGAAATTTTTAAATTAATTTAATTTTTTTTCAATTACAGTTGACGTTCAATATTATTTTAGTTTCAGGTGTACAGCATAGTGATTAGACATTTATATAATTTATTAAGTAATACCCCTGATTCGTCTAGTACCTACGTGGTACTACACATAGTTATTACAATATTTTGACTATATTCCCTGTACTTTATATCCCTCTGACTTGCTTTAGAAATTTCAATGCTGTTATTTGGTACACAAAGATTCAGAATAATTAGTTATTCATCATGTGTTCTAATCATTAATATTATAGTGCCCTTCTTTGTCTTGCTTATTGCTTTTTGCCTTTAATTCAGCTTTTTATTTATATGAGTATCATGGCCCTTGTTTTTTTCTCCATTTGTCATTAATTCATTTATAAAAAAATATTTATTGAATGCCTACTATGTGTCAGGCACTAGGTACCAGAGGAATGAGACATACAAGATCCCTGACATTGTGGAGCTTACATTTTAGTTAGAGAGTAGAAAACCAAATAAAGAAGTAAAAAATAGGTATGTGATATAGTATCAGATGGTGATGTATCCTCTGAGAAAGAACAAAATAGAAAAAAGATAATTAAGGATAAGTCATTTCTATTTTAGATAAAATGGTCAGGAAAGGCCTCTGCTTGATAGCATTTGTCATCCTTTTACTTTCCATTTACCACTTTATTTGTTTACGTGTTTGTTTCCTTGAGGGTGGAGGGGAAATGCCAGGTGGAACAGTTTACACACAAGGGATTGTTACAGTCTAAAGGAGCTCTAGGTGGGCTAAGCCCTAAATGAGAAGAGAGTAGGGATAATATGGATATGAATTTTTGATACATGTCAGTGATGAACTAACTAGGATGGGGACTTGGGATGAGTGGAGTGATGGACATTTTGCTTTCCATTCTATCTGAGCTTGGGTACCATTATGTGTGTTATTATTTAAAGAAATATTCTTGCTCTTCATCATGACTATTGAATGGATATTCTGTCTGACAATTTAATTGAACTGCTGGAATTTCCTGTCACTAGGCAGTACTTAGAATGAGGCCGATTGCTCACAGGCTACAGCAGGAAACCAAATCCTTTGGCTTAGCAGGCTTAACCCTTTATACTATAAGGCTTAAGAAATGTCCTCTGACTTTGATGGCTCTTTATCATACAGAAGTTTGACTTTTTATACACATTTTTATACATAGTTAAATAAACCTGGACTCTTTCCCTTGGATATTTGCATCTATTGCTTATAAGATGGGAATCTTATTTCTCCTCCTCTCAAGTGATAGTCTTTTCAATTTTCTGATAGTTTTTCATATACACACACATAAATACATATATAACATATATATTAAAATTTTATACACACACCATTTACTCTTAAATCTGGAATTTATTTTAATATATAATATATGGTACAGCTCCAAATAACACTGCTCTGTAGTTATCTCAAAGAGATTTATTAAATTATCTTTCTTTATTTCCTTGTTATGGATGGTCAGTTATATGTAATGTTTTTATAGGTAGTTTCATATGCTTTTGGACTTTCCATTCTGTTTATTAATCAGTAACACACTGTTTTCATTATAATTGCTTTATAATAATAGGCTTAATCCCTTACTCAACCCCCATTCCTTCTGTAGAAAATACTCTTTAATATTATATCCTGCTTTATTTTGCAATCAAATCAAAAAAAATTCTATAGTCAAAAAAATTCCAGCTGGACTTGCATTAGAAGGAGATATTTTAAATCCAAAATAGTAGATATTAGTGAATGGCTTGCCTGATGGTTTTTCTTACAAGTACAAGAACATGGACAGAAAGTATAGATGTCAAATTTATGATACAGCTTGCATCTAGAGAAGCAATAGGGGATGGAAGTGGGGAGTGAAACAAGGGTATTGTTTCTTATTTCTTAAAAAAATCATGAAACATCGATGGCAAAGTATTAAGATGTGCTTATTTTGAGCAGTCAGTAGAAACATGAATATTTATTATAGTAATCTCTGTGTGTTTGCAAATATTTGAATTTTTCATAATTAAAAACAAAACAAAAACAGAGGAAGCAAGATAACCAGACTTGTAAGCCAGAGGACATAGCACATACAATCTGAGTCCTACAAACAGACTGGTGTGGGGTGTGCATTCAGACTTTGGAGTTAGACTGTCCAGGTTCAAACCCCAGCTCTACCACTTACTAGCTTTATGACCATGAGCAAGTTATTTAACCTGCCCATGCTTCCATTTCCCCAGCTGTAAAATCAGGACAATAGTAATAGAACTTCCTAGGGTTATTATGAGGATTAATATGTTAAGACATGGAAAGCACTTAAAACAGTAGGCCTGGTATTTAGTACATACTCAGCTATCAACATTATTTATTATGTATTATATGTTACTATTATTACATTTATTGCATAGATTTCATTGTTTTGTGGCCATTTTAAATTTTACATAAATGATGTCATCCAAAATGTGGGATCATATGCAACTTGCTTGTTCTGTACAATCCCCATCTGCTCTTTTGCAGGGAAATGGCTCATTCCAAGGCTGGCTTTTCATGGGCAACCCCTTTCCATCCTTGCCTTGAGAACCCAGCACTGGACTTGTCAAGCTACCGAGCCATCTCTTCTCTTGACCTCCTTGGAGATTTTAAGCACTCCTCAGAAAAAACAGAGGAAACTTCAGTTTGTGAGGAAGGGAGCTCTATGGCTTCCATGCCCCACCCACTGCGCAGCCGTGCTTTCTCAGAGAGCCATATCTGCTTGGAGCCCCAGAGCTTCCGGGCATGGGGGCAGCCTAGAAGGGAGCACTTTACCAAAGTTGATGAGACCCAGCAAGATCCTCTGGGAGCCAGGAAGAAGGCCTTTCCTCCTCCTCGCCCTCCTCCTCCCAACTGGGAGAAGTATAGGCTCTTTCGTGCAGCCCAGCAGCAACAGCAGCAGTGGAAGCAGCAACAACAGCAGCAAGAGGAAGAGGAGAAGGAAGAAGAGGAAGAGGAAGAGGAGGAAGGAGGGGAAGAGGAGGAATTGCCACCCCAGTATTTCAGTTCAGAAACCACTGGTCCCTGTGCTCTCAATCCTGAGGAGGTCCTGGAGCAGCCACAACCCCTAGGCTTTGGTCACCTGGGGGTGTCAAGGCAGGATGCACAAAGCCTCCCAGCAGAGCAAAAGTCCTTTGCTCTCCATTCCAGCGATTTCCTGCCTCCAATAAGGGGCCACTTGGGATCTCAAGCTGAGAAGGCTCAGCCCTCTTGCTATTATGGCATCAGTGGGCTTTGGAGGACATCAGAACAGGAGACCACTGATCCCTCCAAGTAAGTGTTTATGAAAGACATTAGGTCCCTGAAGAGGCAGGCAGCATGATTTTGAATTCCACCTCCATTATTTACCAGCTGCAAGACTTTGGACTGGTCAATTAAACTCTTCCTGGCCTCAGTTTTCTCACTTGGAAAATTGGCATAATGATACCTATCCCATGTGGTTGTTGTGAATATGAAGATAATCTATGTAAAGGATATAACCCCATGCTTAGCACATAGTAAGTGCTCAGTAAATCATAAGTATTAATGTTCTTATCACTAAAAAGCACTATCAAGATATTATATTTATTATTTCCAAGTTTCTTTTTAATGTATACATCAGTTTCTGGACCCTGAGCCAGAAGCGTTAAACCCTTGTTGCCTGTACTAGGCCTTTTCCAGAAGCCTGGCTCAGGCCCTTTTCTGCTTTTTCTTCTGCTTATTCTCCAGAACAAGAGGTCAGCTCGAAATCTGACCTGCCTCTGCTCTAGGACCTACCTGGGCTTCTAAACTCTTCTCACCACCACAGCATCAAAGGTGTTCCTAGGGTTGGGTGCTTTATGCCCTGATCATTCCTTATAACACCTAAGAACATTCTTTTACTCTTCTACTTTCTCCATCCCCAACCCTGTATTTAAGGAACCTGCCTATGTATAAGGAACCCTGTATATAAGGAACCCCTGTAAATCCCTGTATATAAGGAATCTGCCTGAGACTTGTTGCCATTAGAAGTAGTACCTTGTTATCATGTCTTTAACTCACAGGCAAATCCATTATTGGCTGTCTAGATCTAGTCATGGTTTTTTAGCCTGAAGTGCCACAAGCACAGCACTTATAGTGCCTTGTTCCCAGAAATCATGAGAATCTCTTATCAGATCACAAGTGGCTGCTTCTCAAGCTGTCCATCTAGCTGGGGAGCATTCTTATTTTAATTTAATTATGGAAAGTATCTGATTATTACCTTTCACAACAGGGAAGGTGACTTAGCACATAACTGACACTTAATATTCAGGAGAAACAATATATAAATGAACATTTATTAAGCATTTGCTACATGCCAGACACTGCTAGTCATTTTATATCCATTATTTCATTTAATCCTCTCAATAGCCCTATGTGCCATTATTATCCCCATTTGACAGATGAGGAAACTAAAGCTGAGCAAAATAAGGGACTAAACAGCTCAGAATTGCACAGCAAAGATTCAAAGCCAGATCTGTCTGACCACCAAACCTATGCTTATTTTGCTATCCTAGACAGCCTCTCTCTGAGAGATCTTGTCCTTACAGTAGGCCAGGACTTTACAAGGCTCTCCTGTAGGGCAATGTGTACCAGTGGTAGTAGTTACATGTCCCTGTCAGCCTCCTAATTCTTCTTCTTTTATGTGCCTCTGTTCACCTTGGCATAGAAAAGGAAATTGCTATCACTACAGATCTTGTAACTTGTTCCAGAGATTTTTTTTAATGACTATGGGATGTGAGGAAAAACATTTGTTTGCCCTGGCTTGTGGCTGCAAAAAATCAATTATAGATGCTTCTTTGAGTGATGGAGATTTAAGGAATAACATCATTCCCCACATAGCTAATATTTTTTTTCCTGTTTACCATGTGCCAAACATTGTTCTAAGCACTTTTGCATATTGAGTGGTTCAATCTTCACAACAGACCTATGGAATAGATACCATTAGTCTCCTATGTTTGTTTTGTTTTGTTTTGTTTTATTGATGAAAAAAGTGAGGTACAGGGAGATAAAATAACTTGCAGAAGATCACAAGTAGCCAAAAACCAGGTAGTCTGGCTCACTGTGCCCATTACATCATCCTAGGATCTCTGGGCTCCTCAAGAAGATCCTATTGAAGATCCTAGGAGAGCACAGGGTTCTAACTAGAATGAAGTGGCTTTAAGATGTTGTAAGGAAGAATAGTGTTAGAGGCAAGTAGATGTGTAATATTGTTAATCTAAAATGCAAAAAAAAAAGATGTGCTTAGATCAGCCAAGTTAACCCATATTATCTCTGTAACCCACATATTATTCAGTTACAAAATGAAGTGACACATTTAGAAGCAGGTTAGTGGAATTATTGACTATTGGTTAAGTTCGGGTATACCTTGCTTTATGGATTCTTTGCATTTCCTCTCAGTGCTCTGTAAAAGGAATCTGATTTTTGCTTTAACATTCATTATCAAATTCAGATTATGTTCTCAGAGATCTGTAACCCCTGCCCTATTAATGGAGATTATGAGAAAAGGAGCCCTAGAACATAGTGTCTAATATTATACACTATAATATGATACAGGGCTATGTCTGCTGGGGAACTGAGTCTCTAATTAGCATACCCTTTTAAAATTTATTTTTACTTTTTTCCAGTTTTATTTAGATACAATTGACATACAGCCACAACCTTTTTTTTCAATTCCATACTTTCTTTTGGCACTTTGTGACTCTGAATTCTCACATATGCCCTAATATTTTTTCTTATGGATAGCAATTACCTATTCTATATGTTCACATTCCCTCCAGAGTATTCTCTTCTCTGCTAACATATAGATATAGTCCAGTCAGAAAATTCCTTACATACAGGGTTTTATATGATATCAGATTGTCATTTGGGGAGTATATCATAGTGGCTAAAAGCACAGATTCTAGAGTTAGGTTACCTACATCTAAATCATGGGTCTGCCATTTACTGTCTGGTGACCTTGGGAAAGTCATTTTACCTCTCAATGCTTCATGTTTCTTAACTGTAAAATGGTTGTCATGAGCATTAAATTTTATATTTGTACCTATACTCACACTTCCATCTTAGCACAATTTTGGGACATAAGTAAGTACTATATGATGTTAGTTAGTATTGTTCTTTTATCAGTGTTATTAGCTTAAAAAAACTACATGTAAAGTGAATACTTAGGATGATGAATATTGGCATGCCTAAGTTTCTATTGTGTGATGAATAGGAGACAGCACACTATGAATCAGTAAATAGCTGTGGAGCATTTTAACCATTATTTTTGACCTTTATCTAGAGCTGCAAATAGCCACAGAAATGACTAATGAGTTTCTCCTATTTTTCCTTTCAAACAGCTAGAGGTTAACAAAGGGGCAGTGACATAGACAGGTAGAAGATGGGGGTGGCTGGTAAGCAACAAGAATATAGTGGGGGTGGGCCTCCCCCCTTGCATAAATCATGGGGGGAATTATTTGCCCCTGTGTCCCTGAAACCTGACATGAAGCATTTCTTTTTATTTCCTTCCTCATGCCAGCCCAGAAGTCTTGATGGCAGAAGAATCCAAACCCAAGCCAGCATGGAGCCGAAGCTACTTCTTTCCTGAGGAGCAGTTCTCTTTCATGGGCTGGGGCTCTGAGAAGCAGCACCTCAGCCCCACGGGCTTCAGTGAAACCAAGACAATAGGGTCTGCTGATACATTTGCCAAGCCTATGGGTGCCACTGGTTTCATTTCCCCCCATTTCATTCTGCAACTATGAATGGGGCCACTGGGGATATGACAGAAGTAGAAAGATGCTATCCCTTCTCAGGCTAAGAGCCTGCCCCACAGCAGACAGTCTCAGAATAACTCATGAGAGATGTGGCAGGTTGTGACAAGCCCCTGGCAGGGGTGCTAACCCCAGCCTCCAACATGGTGACCACTGCTGAGGTCATGGGTGACCTCTTTACTATGGGACATCTGCAGTGGAGGGGTTGTTTCAAGCAGAATTGGTACCACCAGGAAAGAAGAAATTATCAGAGTGTACAGGAAAGCCATAGGGTGCCTTTGTAAGCAAGCAGACTTGATAGCGCTGGGGTAGGACAGGAGTACAGGATGGATAGGAGGGAACCAACAAGTTTGGAGGACAGGTAGCTAAAGTCTCAGATCCATTCTTACCACCTAGCCCCTCCCTTGGGATCTATACACTGGGGCCATGAACCAAGGGGAATCATTGATGATAAGAAGCCCAAAACGTTAGAGGCCTGTCAGTTTTTTCTGGATTTTAGTAGTGTGTCCATGACCAAACTAAATTATCTCTAAAGAAGTCCTCGTAGCTGCAGAAGTCAGGGACAAAGAAATAGCCTTCTAAGTACTTATAATTGGCCTTGATTTGGCTTCTAGCTAGCCTTCATGTGACCTGTTTACATTTGAACAAGTATTTCCTGGTCCATTATTTCCTTATTTTACAGCTCTTTGGTGATGCAGGGTCCCATTTTACAAACGGAGAGACTAAGGAGCAGAAAGATCAGCAGTCTCTCAGCAGAGGAGCTCAAATGGTCATTCTTTGTTCCCACAGACAAGAATTTCAGCACTTCTCACCTCCTCCAGGGGGCCCAGTGATCCCTACCTCTTACTCAGCTTATTACAATATTTCTGTGGCCAAGGCAGAGCTGTTGAACAAGTTGAAAGACCAACCAGAGATGGCAGAAATTGGCCTAGAAGAAGAGGAAGTTGACCATGAACTGGCTCAAAAAAAGGTGAAATTTTTTATATGCCTTAGAAATTTTCAGCATTTAATTTGAGTGTGTCTGGAGGTCAACCTGCCCTATATGCTCTCCAGAACATCTTGGTACATTCTTATATTTTCGATATGGAAATAAAATCATCTCTCTGGGTTTATCACAAATGCAACTCCAGTCTCTTTTTGATCTTGTCAATAATAGTAATAATAGTAGTAGTAATCATAATCATAAGTGCAATGTCTGTCTAAACCTTAAAACATTACAAGGTACACATTACTGTCCCTTTATTTCCAGTTGATAAGACTAAGTTGCCCAGGGTTACAGACTAAGTGGTAGATCTCAAGACTTGAAGTCAACACTGTCTAACTTTCTATTGGGCTATCTTTCTGAAATAAGCCAGCCTTGTTAATTAACTCACTCCCAGGGCACATCAGAGATTTTGCCAGTGAGCTCTAACCAATGGCAGTCATTGTCTATTCTCCCTGTAACTTTCTGGGAGACAGAACAGACTAAGAAAGAAAAGGAGAACTTACAGACTGGTAAATTTTAGTATTTATTTGCAAAGATAGTCAATAATCTCTTTAAAACACTAAATAGATAAATGGAGATGTTGATATTGTTCCAAATCCTCCCCTTTCTTCCTCTAAGTACCACTAGCCTGGTTTTCTAACCAAATTCCTGGAGTCACTTTGCCCTCCCTGCACTACACATTTTATTTCATAAATAACTGGGTTTTCATGGCAACCTAGAAGGCTCAGTTTACATCTAAGCTCAATGTAAATTGCTCATCTGCCCATATTTCTCATTCAGGACATGACCTGTAGGAAAGCTCAAGGCCATTTACAAGAGACTTCTCACCGCTTTCCATTCTGAAACAAAATGTCAGGGAAATAATTGGAAGCATGGTGGTATCAAAGTTTTATTGATCCAGATATCTACTTTCTTGGATTCTATGTTCCCTGAGCATGACGGGGCTGCTACTGCTTTACTCAGGACATTTTTATTAGGAGAAAACCTAATAAAATCTGACCAGAAAAAGAGAAAAATGATCAGAAATGACAAAGCACAGAACAGCAGATAGTGATTTGAAGTGATTGTAGGTGGGCTGGGATGGTTTTTCTCTCTGAGGAAGATAGGTGAGGAATGTCACCAATTTATAATACCTTAGAAAATCAGCTCAGCTCTAGCTGAGTCTTCAATGACTCCATAGCTCTATCCACTACACTTTTCCCAGGGTTGAAGTTCAGGTTACAAAGCCCAAGTGCCAAGAAATGAAGGGCTCCCTCCACATTCATCCACTTTTAGATCTGTGGAACCTAACAGCTGGGGTGGTCAGGTGTTTTTCCAAATTGATCATTTGGCCCCCAGCCTCCCTTGTCTCTGGCATTGATTTTTGTTTGGAAGAGCAGAGGATGGAGATATAGCTGGGAACCTCTTCTCATCTAATTGTGTTCCCTCATTCATATCATTGATCTTTCATTTACAATGGGTTTTGTAATTTTCCGTAAATGTAAACCTATTACACTTCAGACTAATATCATGGTGATCTGAATTTTGACCATTTCTGAAACATGACAACAAAGCCTGGACCCAAAGCAGACTTTCTTGGTCTTGGTTGCCTTGGACTTCTCTAAATAAAGTAGTAGAAAGGAACACACTCTAGAAAACTACAAGACTATGGCCCTAGATTGCCTGGACTGGAATTATAATAAAACAAATACCAAAGCATACTTCTTATATGCAAGATATTATTCTAAGCATGTAATATGTATTAACTCATTTCATTCTCATAACAACACTATGAGATAGGTATTACTGTTATCCCATTTTTTAAATGGAGAAATTGAGGCACAGAAAGTTTGAGTTATTTGCTCAAGGTTACTCCAGTACTTTGTGGCAGAGCTGGGGTTCAAACCTAGTTAGTGGTGGTGGTGGTGGTGGTGGTGGTAGTAGTAGTAGTAGTAATTAATAACAATACCTAGGTAATAATAATAATAACAATAATCATAATAACAGCAGCAGTAAACATGTACTGAGTGCTTAATATCCAGGCACAATACTAAATTTTTTTACCTCTGTGATTTCATTTAACACCACAAGAATGGGGGGTGGGAAGAGAGGAGACACTTCTCTAATTTACAGGTGAGGACACAGAAGTTTCAGTGAGACTGGGTATCTCACCCAAAGTCACATAGTTTCGAGGAGGTAGAATTGGAATCCAGGCATTTCCAACTCCAAAACTTCATTCCTACCACACCACCTTGCTATGAGTACAATCCCAGAACTGGTTACACCCATAGGGGGACAAATCAGAAGATACAGGCAGTATTCCCTTGAGGAGCTTGAAATCAATAGTAGGAGAGGGATCAAGAGCACACACATGAAAGTGAACAACTTCAAATTGTACTATGTGCTTCTAATTCTAAAAGACTAGAGTTCAGAAAAGAAAAGAGATCATGGAGGGAAGTCTTATGGTGGCAGGAGCTTTCCACAGAGAGGGTAGGGGGCAAAGTTGGGCTCTGAAGAAAGAATGGGAATAGCCAAAGTGAAAGAAGAGATAAAGAGCAGATAGAACTGCATATGCAAATCAGGGACACAAGAATGAGTGTTGTGAACTCAGAAGAGAGTGAAGAGCTAATCCTGAAATGTTCCCAGTGAGATTAGAATGGTAGAATGGGGCCAGACTGAATAAAAATAGTAGCCAGCTTTTACTGAGTAATTAGTCTGTGCTAAACCCTTTGCACTCATTATCTCATGAAGCCTTATTACAATTCAGTGAAGGAGATACTGTAATCAACCCCATTCTGCAGATAAAGAAAGCAAAACTCCGTAAAGAAATTCACCTAAAGTCATACAGTTAGTAAGTGACAGAACTAGAAGTCAAATCTAGTCATTGCAGCTCCAGAACTCACACTAGTATCCAAAAGGCCTCAAAAGCAAAGCTGCGGGGATGAAGATCTGGCAACAGTGCCATGAACATCAAAGTACTTAAATAGATACAAAGAGAATGAATGAAGCAATAGGCAAATACTTGATGACAATGCTTTTCCAACTTACGTTCTCACAAGCATTCCAGTTCCTGTTTATTAAATAGTCTTGGTGAGTATTTATTAAGTTACATTTGGCATTAGCCCGTGGGTACTACTTATCTAATGCTAAAAAGTTTAATAATGACAGAGATTCCTTCTAGATCCTAAGAGATGAAAGAGAAGGTACCTGTCCAGAAAACTGGAACTGCTCAAGACTTTCTCAGGTTTCATTCATTTCCAGTGACTAGGGTAGAACATACCAACTGTTACTTGGATTCCAAAATAGAAGTTACAAGCACAGCTCTGTTTCTGTAGGTCTCCATCCTCATTCTTTGTCTTTTCCTGTTTGTTTCTCCTAGATACAGCTTATTGAAAGCATTGGCAGAAAACTTTCTGTCTTGCAAGAGGCCCAGCGAGGATTGCTGGAGGACATCAGTGCCAATTCTGCCCTTGGGGAAGAGGTGGAGGCCAACCTAAAAGCTGTCTGCAAATCCAATGAGTTTGAAAAATACCATTTGTTTATCGGGGACCTTGACAAAGTGGTCAACTTGTTGTTGTCACTCTCTGGACGACTGGCCCGTGTAGAGAATGCTCTCAACAGCATGGATTCAGAGGCCAACCAAGAGAAGGTAGAGTTGATGTCTCTGGGTGTGGAAGAAGGGGAATGCCATCTGTTTCTTCTCAGGGCTTCCTCTTTCAAGTTTGGCTAGTCTGGGAAGCAGTAGAACATAGTGTTAAGAGTGTAAGCACTGGCTTTTTAGTGCCTCGAAATTCTGTCTGTACTACTAATTAGCTGTGTGGACTGTGGGCAACATGCTTAATCTCATTCTGTCTCAATCTCTTTAAAAATGGGGTGAACACACTGCCTACCTCATGAGGTTTTTGAGAATTAAATTAGATAATCCATGTTAATGACTTAAAACAGGGCCTGTAACAGGTAAACAGTGAAATCAGTGCTAGCTGCCAGTAGTAGTAGGAATAGTAGTAGTAGCAGCAGCAGTAATTTTGCTCCTCTTTCTCCCTCTCCCTCTCTCAATCCCTCTCCCTCCCCCTCCCCTTCCCCTCTCTTTCTCAGAGTTGAAGGGGAGGTCTCACCAAGTACTTGAGATTGGGTGGCTGTCAGTTCCACAGGTTGCATTACTCTGTGTAGATTCCTGAACCAAAACTGCATTACCTTGCCCTATGCAAGTGGTTTTGGATACAAATCTGAATCCACAATAAGAGGCTCATATGCATGCACATACACATATAGCTATGTATACACACATACAAACACCCTCATAGAGACATACACCATTTCGAAAGCATTGTCACAGTGATAGTTCACCAGATGGAAGGGGCCAGAGCTGGCTTTGTCAGATCATTTCCCTACCCCAACCCCAGTGATGGTCCATGGATTAAAGACAACTTAGAGATGGAAAGAGGTGATTGCATATCTCCCTTTTCAGAATCACTGTCATATATATCCTCCCGCTGCTACAGTAAAGAAAGGCTTTGCATGAAGGTGGACTCCATGCCAGAAAATCTAGGATTGATTGGTTAGCAGAGTGGGTAGTTGCTTTGTGGCAGCACCCCTGATGGAGTACTGGGTTAGGTGGATGACTGGTAATTGAAATGGCCCTTAATTGGTCTTCTGCCTCTCCAGTTGGTGCTGATAGAAAAGAAGCAGCAGCTGACAGGGCAGTTGGCAGATGCCAAGGAGCTGAAGGAGCATGTGGACCGGCGGGAGAAGTTGGTGTTTGGCATGATCTCCCGCTACCTGCCTCAGGACAAGCTCCAAGATTATCAGCACTTTGTGAAGATGAAATCTGCACTCATCATTGAACAGCGAGAGTTGGAAGAGAAGATCAAACTCGGAGAAGAGCAGCTCAAATGTCTCAGGGAGAGCCTACTCCTGGGGCCCAGCAATTTCTAATTCTGGCAGCAGACTGCCCACGCCATCTCTGCTCAGCCACAATGGGAGGTGCTTTCAATTTTTGTTGGCAGTTTGTTAGCAAGTAGATAGCAGTTAGTTAGCAATTCATTCCATATTCTCTACCCTCGATGTCTCTCACTGCCCCTTATATAGCACTGCTCCCAACCAACTAGGAGAATCCAGGGAGGCCCCAAGCTTCTACCCTAGGGAGTAGAAGCAAGAAGTAGAAGCTGTAGCAGGGTGTGATCATACAACCACACTCTCCTTTCCACAGTTTGTACAGCAAGCACTCACCATACACAGAACCAACAGAGCAGTTCTTTCATTCTTCTTTATACTAAAATGCCAAAGACATCATTCACTCACCATCCACCCACACCATAATCAGCCTCTCAAGGCTCAGAGAGAAGCTGCCCATGCAGTTCCACTCTTCCCAAAGGCTTATTGCCTAGCCATTTCCAGAGAGATCTGGTTGTCTTGAGGGCATTTGCCTATTGAATTTCAGAACCTCACTCAAGTTTTGCAGCGGGAAGCAGAGAAGAAGGAATTATACTTAAAAGAATGTGAACAAACATTGGGCATCCACGAATGCCCCGCTGGAAGGAGCTAGGTTTAAGCAAATTAGCTGCATCTTAATCTTACCCAGCATCTACATGAGAGGGAAGAGGCCCACTCTTAGCCCTGGCTAGTATGGCCCTCCTCCTGTCCTAAGACTGTAGGTCTACCACTTCCTGTTTAATCTTTTCATTGCCAGAGGTTACAGGTGCCTACTCTAAGGGCTTCATGCTATGGGCCATGAATAGCTCTACTAAAGCTGACTTCTGCATACATGTTTCATTATTGGGGGAAAGGATTCTTATTGTTATATTTTAAATGGCTTTTTGATTTTATTTATTTTCATGTTTTATTGTTTTTTCTTCTTCTTTTTTAATTAATAAGGCAAGAAGAGGTGAGCTGGAGAGGAAAAATCCTAGAAAGAAAGCATTTTCTGCAGATTAGCTTGAATTCACCATGCTTAAGCAAGCAGGTTCCAAGACCTTGAATTTTTCCCACTATAGCTAACAAGTGTCTTAGAAAAAATTTCTCACCTTGAACTGTGGCTCGGCTCTATATTTTTCTTAAAGTCTAGATGACCATGAACTTAGTGTTCCCCAACAGGGTTCAATTTTTTCTTACTTATTTTTCTTGAAACTTAAGAAATCTGAAACCAACTGAGGTTCACCTATTTCTCTAGTCTACAAGGTAAGGAAAGGGGAGAGGTGAGCTCAGGAGTCTCATCTATCTAATTGCTTTCTCAGCCTGTAGCCTGGCTCAGGGAACGGAAATTCACAGTAGCTGCCAGGGCCAGCCCCCAGAGCAAATTATAATTCATCCAGAATCTGAGGCACACAAACTGCTGCTGTTGCCAAGGCCCTGACACTGGTAGCTAGTTTCTATTCTGGAAAAGCCCTCAGGTGGGTGAATGCAGGAAGGGAGTTTTGGCCTTGTTATCCACCTCAATTACCTATTCCTTGCTAATTGGGGCCCATGCTCGGTACTGAACAGCCCTGCCCAGCAAGCCCTGGTATCTGTTCTAGTTACAGCTATATTCTTCATGGTCCATAGAGGTTAACTGTAGCAACAGGGCTGCCTCATTCAACCAAAGAATTTGCCAAGGAACTTTGCTGCTGCTACAAATACTTGGTCCTAACTTCCATTTCCTCTTCATTGTATTTGGAAACAATGAAATAATCTTAGCCAGCAGGGTGTCCTGAGGGGGCCCTTGGTATGCTTTTAGTATACTGCTGCTGTCAGAACCACTGTAAAAATGTCAACCTGCCACTTCTCCTCAAGGAGAGGATTCTGCTTTATTCAGGAAGACTGATGGCTTATAAAGGGCTAGGCTTACAGAAAACAGGATTGAGGAAGGTGAAGGAGTGCTTTGAATGTAGGCTCTGGTTGCCATCTTTTTAAAAAAAAAAAAAAAACAGGCTCTAAGACAAACAAGCAAGTTGAGATGTCTTGTATTGAGGGAATGAGGCCAGTGTAGTCCAACATTCTAAGAATTTTTTTTTTGGCTAAAACAGCTTTTTGGAAAACAGATGCCCAGGAAAAAAGAATGGTCCCTCACAGGCATCATGGTCATAGTCTGAGTTTTTCTAGTCAGCGGTAGTACCTTAAGTTTATCACACTAAAAATACTATTGAATGTTATTTCTGTCCTTCATCTCACCTCAAATTATTCTAGAGCTGAAATCAGAACACAGGATGCTCATTTTTATACAGAGGGACAGTTTTCAAAGAACTTAATAAAATAACCCCAAAATTATATTGAGCAGTGAAGCTTGACAGACAAAGGTGAACTACTAAACAGGCACTGATGCCCAGCACTGCTGACATGGCAATCCCATTGTTAGTGACAGTACTGCAAAGCTGTCAGTATTACTTGAGGTGCAGTGTCTCTCCCCTGTTCTCATTTCTTAGGCTCTGCCCTCCATGAAAGCCTGCCCGGGGGAAGCAGTTTGGAAGGCAGGCAAGCCAAGGGATTTCTACAAAGACAATTATTGGTCTCAACTTCTGCCTTCTTCCTTCAAATACTCATACAGGCCCCAGTGGGTAATAGGTAAGCACAGTGTTTGATATTTAGAGACAAATCAACGCAAGAATTACTATCACATATCCCTCCTAACTCCCTGCTCCCAGGACCCTGTGTAATTGAGTCTCCTTGAGTCCTACCACCTTCAGACTCAGCCAGGGTGTAGCAATAAATGCACAAGGGGAATGCTAGAGAAAGAGACAGAGACACTGAAAATAAAACCTTAGCATGGGAGAGACTGGAAGCAGAAGAGTAGAGAGGGTGAAAGATAAAAATCCTCTTTCAAGGCCAGGTTCAGTTTCTGTTTTCCATTTAACCTCATGTGCTGAAAAGCTGTCCAGAGGCACTAGATCTGCAACCATAACTCCAGCCTCCTGGAAGGTGCTGCTCTGCCAGTAGCAGGTTTCAGATGAAGGAAACTGTGCACATTTTGGCCACTTTTTCTCATCTGGAGCTTAGTGATTCCCTCTGTCTTTGCCAAAGGAGTTATCTATGCCAATAATTTTTCCGTAACAGCATATTATATTCTTTGAAAATTAGTAGATCTTTAGAGGGGGATGGGACAGGGGGCAATTTCTATAGATAAAGAACCAGTGTTGTACAACTTTTGGGGATCATCTATCCCATGTGAAGCTATTATTTTTCTGAATCTTATTGTTTTTTTCATTTATGTCCTCCACCACTCCCTTCTTGGCTGACATTTGATATGCCTGCCTGATTGTCATCAAGGGTCATATTTCAATAAAAGGTGCTAAGGACAAAAAAAATATTATATCATGTGTTTTGACTGAAGTGATGGAAATCCCCTAATATTCTGCTGAAAATTATTGGAAGGTAATTTGCTCACCTAGCCATAGTTCTTCATAGGTAACCACATGGCTAGAACCTTACCCATATCCTTAAACCTTTAACCTGGCCTCTGAGGGATAGTGCAGATACTATACCATTCATTATCCCCAGTAAAATACTTTAGAATTCAAGAATAGTCAACAATAGTTGTAATCCAAAATGTAGGCCTCAGCAGTATACAGTCTAGCTCTGGATTCTATCCTGATCAGAGGTGAGCCACTTTCTAGACTTCCTCCAATCATGAGTTTTATCTACTATTAGTATCTTCTACTTGACATTCCAGTCTCACACCTTCACTTTTAGCAACCTAGAAAGCACGGTCCTCGCTGATCAGCTCTCCAAAATAACCTCAAGGTTTAGACCCAGATGCATTCCAGGCAGCATCTCTGACCCTGAAAAGCTTACTTTTTTTCTGATCCACATATTGTTCATGTCCCATCTGATCTGCTCCTATTCCAGATATCCAGTAGTAGAGTAGAAAGAGCCCAACTTTGGTATTAGAATGAACCATGTTCAAATTCTTGTTCTGCCAGTTAATTTATGAACTTGGTTATTTGCTCATCTTCTGAGTTCATTTTCTTATCTGTAGAATGAGAACAATAATATATATCTTGCAGGGTTGTTGTGGCTTAAAAATAATCTATGAAAGCCACCAGCTACCTACTGAGAAGTTGTTATAAAAACAGAATCCCAGGCTCCATCCACCCCAAACCCACTAAAAAAAAGTCTGCATTTTCCTTAGATTCCCAGGAGATTTATATGCATATTAAATGTTGAGAAGCACTAATCTATTACAAATATGCTCAGTACGTGGTAACTAAGTATTATTCTAGTCCTGATTTACTCCATTCTTTCCGAATCCCACATATAGTCTTGCTCTTCTCATACTACCACCTAGATGAATTCAGCCAGGTTGCAGGATACAAGGTTGATATATCACTTGTATTTCTATATACTAGCAATGAAAAATCAAAAAACAAAATTAAGAAAATAATTCCATTTATAATAGCATCAAAATAATGAAATATTTAAGAATATATTGAACAAATGAAGTGTAAGTACACTGAAAACTACAAAACATTATTGAAAGAAATTTTTTAAAATCTAAATAAATGTAAAGACACTCCATGTTGATGGATTGGAAGACTTAATACTGTTTAGATGACAATACTCCCCTAATTGATCTACAGATTTAATGCAATCCTTATGAGAATCCTAGCTGGCTTCTTTGCATAAATTGAAAAGTCAAACCTAAAATTTATAAGAAATTGCAAGGGAACCAGAAGAGTTAAAACAATCTTTAAAAGCAACAAACTTGGAAGACTCACACTTCCTGAGTTCAAAACTTATTACAAAACTATAATAATAAAGACAGTGTGATGCATGCACAAGAACAGACATATTAATAAATGGAATGGAATTGACAGTAAAAAAATAAACCCTCACATTTATGGTCAATTTTAAATAAGGATGCCAAGACAAAATGGAGAAAGAATAGGTTTTCAACAAATTATGTGGAGACAACTGAGTATCTACATGGGAAAGAATAAAGTTGGACTCATTCCTTACACCACACACAAAAATTAACTTGAAATGGAGTATAAACTAAAATGTAAAAGTTAAAATTACAAAACTCTTAGAAGAAAACATAGTAGTAAATATTCCTGACAATGGGGTAGTCAGTGATTACTTAGAACTTCCAAAACACAAGTGACAAAAGAAAATACAAACAAGTTGGTGTATATCAAAATTAAAAACTTTTATGCTGCAAACAATACCATTGAGAAAGTGAAACAACAATCCAGATAATTGGAAAAAAATATTTACATATTATATATCTAATATTAGACTTTTATTCAAAATATATAAAGAACTATTAGAACTCAATAATAAAAATAGCTAATTACAAATGATCAAAGGGTTAGAATAGATATTTCTCCAAAGAATATATGCAAGTGGCCAATAAGCATTGAGAAAGATGCTCAACATTAAGGAAATACAAATTGAAACCACAATGAATACCATTTCATACCAACTAAGATGACTACAATAAAAAACAACAATAACAAGTGTTGGTGAGGATAGGGAGAAACTGAAACATTCATATGTTGCTGGTTGGAATGCCAAATGATGTAGCCACACTGGAAAACCATTGAGCAGTTCCTTAAAATGTTGAACATAGGGTTTCCACATGACTCAGCAATCCCACTCCAAGGCATATACCCAAGAGAATTGAAAACATATTCCAACAAACAAACAAACAAAAAACATGCACAGGAATGTTCACAGTAACATTATTCATAATAGCCAAAAAGTGGAAACAACTTAAATGTCCATCAACTGACGAATGTATAAACAAACTGGTACATCCATACAGTGGGATATTATCCAGCCATAAAAAGGAATAAAATACTGATACATGCTAAAACATAGATAAACCTTGAAAATATTATACTAAGTAAAAGAAACCAGTCACACAAAAGAAATCACATATTGTATGATTCCATTTATATGAAATGTCTAGAATAGACAAATCTATAGAGGCAGAAAGTAGATTAGTGATTTCCAAGGGCTGGAGGGCTGAGGAGAATGAAAAGTGACTGCTAATGGGCATAGGGGTTCTTTTGGGAGTGATGAAAATATTTAAATTAGATTATCATCATGGTTGTCCAGCTCTGTGAATATACCATAAACCATCAAATTTTATACTATAAATGGATGAGCTTTGCGGTATATATGAACTGTTTCTCAATAAAGGTGTTTTGAAAAAACTTTTGTTTATTTTTATCCATCTCATTCCTATTGACAAAAAATCTGAATTGATGGTAAACACATAGTTCAAGCCTGAGCTGGAAGGGTACAATTTGGGGAGGGAGCTTGTCATTACATTATTCCCCTTGCAGACTTAGCAGACCTAGAAACACAGGAGTAAGGGTAATCTCAGTTCTGTCTCATGATATCAGCAGGAATACTAGGGATGGTACATATTGCAGAGGACAAACAATCTTTCTGGGAAGGTAGTATGGTAGAGTGGCTAAGAACTTCAGCTCTTTAGACACATAAACTAGGTTGCAGATCCCAATTCCACCAACTGTTACCTTTGTAAGTTACTCAAACTTCATCCCTAGAAGGGGGCTAATAAAAGCACTACTTAGAAGTATTATGGAAATTAAATGAGATAATCCATATGAAGCACTTAAAATGCCTGCCACACAGTAAGCATTCAATAAATGTTAGCTGCTAGATTTCTTATTTTTTATTGTGGTGAAATTGAAACAAAAAATATATATAAGGAAAAGTAAAACACTTTCATCTTTGGAACCAGAGAGCTCTGTTAATGTGACCTTGGAAAGTTACTTTATTCATGGAGCCTTAGCACCTACTCTGTAACAACAAGTATAATAATCCTTCTCTAGGGAGATGGTTTAAAACCTGGACACTGGAACCCACATGACATGTTTGAATACTGGCTCTAACATTTACAAGTTGTGTGATCTTGCGTATCTTTAACTTCTCTGTGCCTGTGTGTCCTCTTCTGTGGATTAGAGGTAACAAAAAACACCTCCTTGAGTTAGTGTGAGGAATTATGGAGTTAGTCCATGAAAAGAGCTTAAAGTGGTGCATAGAATAAAGTAAGCACTCAATGAATGTTAACTATTATTATAGAGATAAGGTAGGAAACAAATGAGATCCTTGGTAGAGCTGGACATGTGGTAGGTCCTCAGTCAAAGGTGGTTTCCTTCCTCACCCGCCCTTATCTGTGCACCAAATCAAGATTCCCTTGGACTTGTAGAGAAAATGTTTCATAATAAGGAGATTCTCATAGTAAGTAGAATTTTCTAGCAGGCTCAATATCACTATCTTATAGGAACAATGTCATTGATTAGCCACCTACAACTTTATTTCTAAGAAAATGCTCCATTCAGCAATAGGGAAGTAGCTATTTTGCATGTGAACTATTTGGGCCTTGGTTTGAGAATGGCTTAGGGAAATCCTCTACTCTCAAACCCCTCCTTAGATGTGAAGTCAACTTAAATATTATTGAGTTCCCTACTCTAGGTTAGGCATGTTCACATATTTTTACTTCCAATATTTTTTCTGTATAAATATACAATTTTTAAACAAAAATCCTCATTTAATCTTTACAACAATCCTGTGACTTATAAGCACTTTATTAAGCAGAAATTTAGAATTTTGGCAACATTTTTTGCTGTTTGTAAATTAAACAAAGGGGATGCAAGTGTGTAATGTCATTCATTAATTCATTTGATATGGCAGGTATTGGTTTCTACTCAGGGGATTCAAAAGTGAACAAAATAGGCAAAGTACCCACTTTCATGGGGCTTCTATCCCAATGAAGGAAACATGCACAATTACATAATATTTTATATATAAAAATACGCACACATATATAAATATTTTTCCCCTAGTACAGAAGGTAAAACAGAGTTTTCCTTGATTCCACAGCTATTACTACTAAGCTAAATTCATTAGTTGCTTTGCTACTACAATAACTAAAATATTTTACATTCATTTTCAGCAGAAATCGTCTTTTTTCACATTATATAAAATTCGTAATGGGATTTTTTAATGTGTAGCAAAAGGATGGCAAACCTCTGTCACTGAAGTAGTATAGAAACAGGAAGATAAATATTTTTAACAGGAAAGTTGAATTCCACTATTGATAAAGACAATCAACTTATACTGTATGGAAATTATGTCAGTTTGATGCATGGTTCAAACATGGCCACAGGCTAAAGGGTTCTGGTGAATGTCTCTCTCCAACTGGGCAGTATAAACCATGAGAGACCATTCTCAGGAGTTTGGAGAAACATAGCAGAGAGAGAGAGAGATGTCCCTAGATCTCTCTCCTTGAAACAACAATAAGCTGAACATCTAAAAGTCAATAAAAAACACCCAAACTGCACACCAGCATGTTTGAGCATGGGATCTGCGCATAAGAGCTACCACAAGTCAGAACCCTGGGTATCGGGCAGTCGACCAAAAGAAATAAAGAAGCTGCCTCTCGCAGCTACTGGAGCACACTGTAGGAGCAGGGGGAGGGGTGAAGGTGTGGCAACCTCCATGAATAGCTCTGCCTGGGAGAGCTGTGAGCTCCATGTGGCTGGCAGCAGGGCCCAGTCATCAGGGCAGAAAGCAGAGAATCAGGACAGCAGAGAAACATCAGTCAATTTTTAATAGCCGTGGAGGCAAAACCTCCAACCCAGAAAGCCCCTCCCACCATTCCTCTGAAACCAAACATCGTGGAGCCCAGAGGAATCTGAGCAAACACTACTGAAACTGTCGCTAACATTGAATGGGACTGAAACTGATGTTAGTGAGCTTGATTAAACATATACAGGAAAACAAAAAGGCATTATTAAGGCTTTCTATTAAGCAGGGATCCAAGAGGCTTAGATATCATCTACTGGAAACTAAAAGAAAAGCACCTTATATGCAACAGGCTAAAGAAACACCCTTACACAATAAATCTTTCTGGAAAAACAGCAGAATATACTTCCATTAATGCCCAGGCTGAGAAATAGTCCATTTAACACCATAAACAATCAAGGGGACAAGGCATCTCAGAAAGAAAGAGAAAAATCTCCAGAAAATAAGATTACAGACATAGAAATATTCGACTTAAATGACGGACAATTCAGGATAGTACTTCTGAAAAAACTCAGTGAGATCCAAAATAAGTCATGTCAACAATTTCAAGAACTGAAAGAACAAATAGATGAGCAGAATAAGTTCTTCAGTAAGGAAATTGAAATCCTCAAAAAGAACAGAATGAATATTCTGGAAATGAAAAACACACTGCAAGAGTTGAAAATTAAATAGCAAGCTTGGGAAATAGAGTCAACCAAATGGAGGAAAGGATCGGTGATATTAAAGACAGAAATCTAGAAATAAATGGAAGGAACAAGAGAGACACCAAAGAATAAAAAATAACGAAAGAGAAATTGAAGAACTAGCTGATAGAGTCAGGAGAGGAAACATAAGAATAATGGGCATTATCGAAGCAAGGAAAAGAAACAGGGACTAGAAAGCATTTTCAGACACATAATTGACGAGAATTTCCCAAATCTAAGGAATGAGCTGGATCTTGGAATTCAAGAAGTCAACAGGACACCCAATTATCTAACCCTAAAAAGGCCTTCGCCAAGACACATTGTATTAAAATTATCAAAACTCAAAAACAAAGACAGAATTCTCAGGGCAGGCAGGGAGAAGAAAACGGTAACTTATAAAGGAAAACCCATTAGATTATCAATGGACTTCTCTGCATAAAAGTTACAAGCTAGAAAGCAGTGTAATCATAAATTCAAACTATTAAGTGGAAGGAAATATCAGCCAAGAATAATGTATCCAGCTAAGTTCTCCTTTAGATATGAAGGAGAAATAAAGACCTTTCCAGATATACAAAATTGAGAGAATTCTCCACAACGAGGCCTGCATTACAGGAAATATTGAAAGGGGTCTGCTCACCTAAAACAAAATAATGCACAAAAAAATGCATAATTAGGAGCAAAGTGGCAAATAGAAGCAGAAGAGTGCAACTCTTACTAAAAACAGGGCATTACAAGCTTAACCAATAAGAAGAGAATTGCTGTAGCAAGATATTAATAAATGTTCAGCATACATAGGGAGAATGACTGAAAAGGGGAGGACTCAAAGATCCAACTTCGCAAAGGGGGATGGAGATAAGGAATGCACAAAAGAAAATGGATGACTGTATATACGAAACAATCCTTTACATATTCATAATGGTAACCACACACCAAAGATGCAGAACTGAAGTATATAACATAAAAAAAGAAGAACCAGAAGCAAAATCCACAAAAGCCAACCAAAATAAAGAACACAGAAACACAAGGACAAGGAAGCAATGGAAATGCTGAGCTACCAGAAAGCAAAAGATGAAATGGCTGTAAGAAGACCTCATATTTCAATAATCACCCTAAATGTAAATGGACTGAACTCACCAATAAAAAGGCAAACAGTTGCAGAACGGATAAAAAACAAAATTCCTCCATATGCTGCCTCCAGGAGACACATCTCAGCCCCAAAGACAAATATAAACTCAAAGTGAAATGGTGGAAAATGATATTTCAAGCAAATGGCATTCAGACAAAAGCAGAAGTAGTGGAACTAATATCAGATAAAATAGACTTCAAAATAAAAAAAGGTAAAGAATGATACTGAGGGGCACTTCATAATGATAAAGGGAATCATGCACCAAGAAGACATAACACTTATTAATATCTATGCTCCCAATTAGGGAGCCCTGAAATATGTAAAGCAATTGCTAATAGAACTAAAGGAAGAAACAGAACAAAACACTATTGTAGTAAGGGATCTAAATATCCTACTGTCAGATATAGACAGATCATCCAAACAGATAATCAATAAGGAAATAACATCATTAACTGACACATTAGTCCAACTAGATGTAATTGACATTTACAGAGCCTTCCATGCCAAAAGATCTGCTTAGACATTCTTCTCTAGTGCGCATAGATCATTCTCAAGAATCGACCACATACTGGGACACAGAGTTAGCCTCAACAAATATAAGAGGGTTGAAATCATACCAATCATATTCTCTGATCATAATGCTTTGAAACTAGAAATCAACTGCAGAAAGAAATCAGGAAGAACCACAAATACATGAAGATTAAACAACATGCTACTGAAGAATAACTGGGTCAGGGAAGAAAAAGATCAAGAGATACATAGAGATGACTGGTAGAGATAGTACAACGTATCAAACTTTTGGGGACATGACAAAAGCAGTCATAAGAGGAAAGTTCACATCATTACAGGTCTATCTCCAAAAACAAGAACAAGCCCAAATAAACAACCTAACGCTTCATCTTATAAGACTAGAAAAGGAAAAACAAATGAAGCCTAAAGTCAGCAGAAGGAAAAAAAATAATCAAAATTAGAGAAGAAATATATGAAATTGAAAACAAAAAATAATAGAAAAAATAACTGCAACAAAAGGTGGTTCTTTGAAAGGGTTAATAAAATTGACAAATGTTTGGATAGACTCTCTTTTAAAGAAAAAAGAGAAAGGACACAAACAAAATCAAGGATAAAAGAGGGGAAATTATGACTGCTATCACAGAAATACAATGGATCATACAAGAATACTATGAAAAAGTATATAACACCAAATATAATAAACTAGAAGAAATGGACCAGTACTTAGAAAAATACAATCTTCCTAGACTGAATCAAGAAGAACTGGAAAATCTAAATAGACCGATCAGCAGTATGGAAATTGAAACAATCATCAGAAACTTATCAAAAAGTAGAAGTGCAGGACCAGATGTCTTCACCAGTAAATTCTACCAAACATTCAAAGAAGATTTAATATTTATTCTCCTCAAACTCTTCCAAAAAGTGGAAAAGGAGACAATACATTCTAAATCATTTTATGAGGTCAATATTACTGTGATACCAAAACCTGTGATGTGATACACCACATCAGCAAATTTAAAAGTAAGAATTATGTAATCATATTGATAGATGCAGAAAAAGCTTTCAACAATATACAGCATCTATTTATGATAAAAACACTTAACAAAATCATCATAGAAGGGAAGTACCTTCTTAACATAAGACCATATATGACAAACCCTCAGCCAACATTATACTTAATGGTGTAAAACTGAAAAACGTCCCTCTAAGATCAGGAACAAGGCAAGGCTGTCCTCTATTGCCACTCTTTTTCAATATAACATTGGAGGTCCTAGCAAGTGCGATCAGACAAGAGAAAGATATAAAAAGCTTCCAAACAGGAAATGAAGAAGTCGAACTGTCACTATTTGCAGATGACATGTTTCTCTATGTAGAAAACCCTAAAGTCTCCACAAGAACACTACTAGAAACAATAAGCAAATACAGTAAAGTTTCTGGATACAAAATCAACGTTCAAAAATCCATAGTGTTCCTATACTCTAACAATGAAGTATCAGAAAAAGAAATAGAATAAATAATTTATTTCACAGTAGCAACAAAAAGAATAAAATACCTAGGAATAAATTTAACAAACATGTGAAGGACCTATAAAATGAAAACTACAAGATCCTATTAAAGGAAATCGAAGAAGATACAAAGAAATAGAAAGATATTTTGTGTTCTTGGATTGGAAGAATCAACATAGTTAAAATGACCATATTACCTAAAGCATTATACAGATTTAATGCAATCCCCATCAAAATCCCATTGGTATTTTTTAAAGAAACCGAACAAAACATCAGATTTGTATGGAAGTACAAAAGACCTTGAATTGCTAAATCCATCTTGAAATAAAAAAACAGGTCTGGAGACATCACTCTGCCTGACCTCAAATTATACTACAAATGACAATAATCAAAACAGCCTGATATTGGCAGCAAAACAGACACATGGACCAGTGGAAGAGAATAGAGAGTCTAGAAGTAAACCCATATTTACATGGGCAAATAATTTTCAACAACAACAACAACAACAACAACAACAACAACAACAACATAAAGTGGAGAAAGGAAAGCCTCTTCTATAAATGGTGCTGGGAAAACTGGAAGGTCACCTGCAAAAGAATGAAACTAGACTATAGTCTATCACTACACACCAAAATTAGCTCAAAATGGATTAAGAACCTGAATATAAGACTTCCAACAATAAAATGCAGAGAAGAAAACATAGGAACTAAATCAAGAACCTTGGACTTAAAGAGGATTTTATGAATTTGACCTCAAAGGCAAGAGAAGTAAAAGAAAAAAATAAATGAATGGGACTACATCAAACTAAAAAGCTTCTGCTCTGCTAAAGAAACTGTCAACAAGGTAAAGAGAGAACTATCCAAGCAGCACTTTCGTTAAGGGCCTAATATCCAAAATATGCAAAAAAAAAAAAAAAAAAAAACTCATATGACTCAATAACAACAACAAAAAAAATCCAGTCAAAAAATGAGCAGAGGATCTGAACAGACACTTTTCCCTAGAGGACATACAAATGGCCAAAAAAATATTTGAAGAGATGCTCAAATTGCTAGCTATCAGGAAAATGTAAATCAAAACCACAATGAGATACAATCTCACATCTATTAGAATAGCTATAATCAACAAGACAAGTAATAACAAATGCTGTAGAGGATATGGAGAAATAGGAACCCTCATACACTGCTGGTGGGACTGCAAATTGGTTCAGCCACTATGGAAAACAGTAAGGAGGTTCCTCAAAAAACTAAGAATTGATCTACCATATGATCCAGCAATCCCTCTACTGGGGGTTTACCCCTAAAGACTTGGAAACTCATATCCATAAAGATATTTGTACACTGATGTTCATAGCAGCATTATTCACAGTGGCCAGGACATGGAAGCAACCGAAGTATCCTACAACAGATAATTGACTAAAGAAGCTGTGGTACATGTATACAATGGATTATTACTCAGCCATAAGAAAAGATAAAATACTGCCATTGCGACAACATGATGGACCTCGAGATAATCATGCTAAGTGAAATAAGCCAGACAGAAAAAGTTGAAAATCACATGATATCACTTATATGTGTGATATAAACCTAAAAGCAACAAAGGAATAAGACAGAGACGCATGAACATGGAAGTTAGGAGGTAGGGGAAGAGAGGGGTGGTAGACGGGGTAAAGAGGGTCAAATATAGGAGGGTAGGGCGGGGGTGAAGTGGGCAATGGGATCAAATATATGGTAGCTGAAGGAAACTGGACTTTGGGTGATAAACACGTAATAGAATATACAGATGTCAAATTATAATGTATATCTGAAAATTATGTAATTGTATTAACCAATGTTACCCCAATAAACTTAATTCAAAAAAATAAAAGAAAAGAACAAAATAAAAAATAAATCAAAACAGAAAAAAACTCTCAGCTACAGAGGACACACTGATGGTTGCCAGAAGAGAAGGGGAAAGTGGGTGGGCAGAAAAGGGTAAGGGGATTAAAAAGTCCAAGGTTCCAGTTATAAGTCACAGGGATGTAATGAACAGCATAGAGAATATAATCAATAATACTGTAATAATTACGTATGGTGACTGATGACTACTAGACCGTTATGGTGATCACTTCATAAGGTATGTAAACATTGAATGACTGCACCTGAAACTAATATAATATTGTATGTCAACTATAATTAAAAACAAATTTTAAAAAACTGACAATACTAAGTGCCAACAAGCATAAACAGCAACTAGAATTCTTATACATTGTTAGTGGGAATGAAAAATGGTAATTACTTTGTAAAACAATTTGGCAATTTCCTTTGAAGTTAAACGTACATTTGTCACACAACCCAGCAATCCCACTTTTCAGTAATTGCTTAAGTGAAATGAAAACCTATGTTCACACAAAAATCTGTATATAAATGTTTATTGCAGATTTATTCTTGGCAAAAACTGGAAACAACCCAGCAATCTCTCAAATGATGAATGGATAAACAAACAGTGGTACATCCATATAATGGAATATCACTCATAAATAAAAAAAAACTATTGATATATAAAAGGAACCAGTTTTAAAAGGATATATACTATATGATTCCATATATAATGTTCTGAAAAAGGCACTACTATAGAAATGGAAAATAGATCATTTAGTTATAGAGGTTAAAGGTCGGGGAGGAAGGTTTAACTACAAAACACAGGCTCAAGGATATTTTGGGGGGTAGTGGAATTGTTCTGTATTTTCATTGTGGTGGTGGTTAGACAATACTATGCACTTGTCAAAACTCATAGAACTGTAAACTAAAAGAATAACTTTTACTGTACCTACATTAAAAATAAAACCTGAAAATCAATTACATGTTTACATTCCATAAACAAAGAGTCAGAAAACAAAATTCTTAAAAGACACTCTTATGATAGCATCAGAAATACTGAAGACATAGCAGCCAACCTAACAAATAATGTGCAATAACACTTTAGGAAAAATTACGAAAATTAATTGAGAGGCATTGCTATAGACTGAATGTGTATCCCCAAATTCATATGTTGAAATCTAATCCCCAGTGTGATGGTATTAGGAGGCTGGGCTTTTGGGAACTAATTAGGTTATGAGAGTGGAACATTCATGAATGGGACTAGTGCCTTTATAAAGGAGGCCCCAGAGAGCTTCCTCATTCTTTCTGCCATATGAGGACACAATGATAAGATGGCTATCTATGAACAAGGAAGTGATATCTCACTAGACACTAAATCTGCAGGTTCCTAGATCTTCGACTTTTTAGCATCCAGAACCATAAGAAATAAATTTCTGTTGTTTATAAGCCACACAGCCTGTGGTATTCTGTTACAGCAACCCCAACAGACTTAAACAGGCATTTTGAAGATCCTTAAGAAGGAGATATACACTATGTCCATGAATTGCATCACTCAATACTATAAAAATGTCAATTCTCCCTAAATTGATCTACAGATTTACTGCAGTCCCAACAAGAATCTAATCAGGGTTTTTTGGTGGGTGTGTGTTTAGATTTTGATACCCTGATTCTAAAATACATGTGTAAATGCAAAGGGCCAAAACTATCCAACGCACTCTTAATATAAAGGAATGAAGTGGGAAGACTTGCCTTACCAGATACCAAGACTTATTATAGAGCTATTGTCATTAAAGTAGTGTGGTACTGACACAAGTTTAGAAAGGAAACCCATAAGACACACTAGAACACACCAAAGTACTTTCACTTATGTGGATACTTGTTTTATGAATAAACGGTACTACAGAGCAGTGAATGAAGGAAGTTCTGTTTTTCTTTTTCTTTTTTCTTTTCTTTTTTTTTTTTTTTTTTTTTTTTTTTGATAAATGGTGCTGGGACAATTGGGTATCCATATGGGAAACAAAATTAAATGGAGCCTCATTTTACACCAACACCAGGTAGATTATAGACCTAAAAGTGAGTGATATAATTGTAAACTTTGACTGTCAAATTTATGGAAAATTATGTAAGAGAACATCTTCATACCCTGGGAGTGGGGAGAAAATATTTACAAAATATATAATCTATAAAAAACTTGTATCCAGAATCTATAAAAAAAATCCTACACATTAATAAGAGACAGCACAATATAAAAATAAGGGAAATACTTGAAAAGTCACTTCACAAAGGAGAAAATCCAAATGATTAAGAAATATAAAAATATATCCATCTATATGTCTAAAATTTAAAAGTATAACAAATTTCAACTATAGGAGAGGATGTAGATAAACAGTAACTTTTATACACTGTTATTGGGAATATAAATTGGTATAAGCGCTTTGTAAAACATTTTGGCATTATTATTAAAATGGAAGATATGCTTATACTATGACCCCAAAGGTATATTCTAGCTAATAAACAGAACAGAAATTTTTGAAAATACACACAAATAATAAGTAGCTTTCTTCAGAACAGCCAAAAACTAGATACAATCTAAATTTCCTTCAATGTCAAAGGATATATTTTTCTGTATTTATATAATAAACTACTATACAGCTATGAAAATAAAAATATTATAGTACATGAAACAATATGGAGGGATCCCACAAACGTAATCTTGCTTAAGAGAAGTCAGACACAAAAGAAGACAGAGTATATATACTATTATTGACCCTGAGAAGAAATATACCTGCCAACAAGGACTCCTTGTGGTTAACTGGGCTCAAATGTATAATCAGAGTAGAACAGCCATTGCTGATAGAGGCCTCTCATGCACACTGCATTTCAAGGAAAAGCCTCAGACTGAGCTGCCAAGCCTCTTGCACTACATTCTTGAAATTTGAGCCCACCCTATAAAGGAGTTTCTGGAATTGTATTTTGACCAATGGAATGAGACCCACCCATGGAATCAAAGCTGTACAGCTATAGTCTCATTTGCATCTTTACAGAACAATCAGAGTAAGTTCATAACAACCAATCAGAATGTGTGAAGCCAACCAATTAGGACAGTGCTACTTGGACCAATCAGACTGTGCAAATTTGGATCTCTCATTTGCACAAAAATGGACCAACTGGGGACTAGGGCAGGCATTTTGCTCCATAGAAAGTGAGACTCCCCTTTGTCTTGGGCAAGGGCACACTTTTGGTTCCTTTGGAGGCTGTGTTTCCCTGGTTTGCAAACATTACATCGAAAGGAATAAAGTTTCTCATTCCACTGCACCGCAGATTTGGGACTCCTGTTGGTATTGGACTGGTAGCAGTGAACTTTTGTTGACACTATTGCAGTCATATAAATTTCAAAAAAGACAAAATTTAACTATAGTATTTAGGAATTCACACCTAGTTGGTAAAGGTATAAAAAATGCTACAAAGTGATTACCACAAAAGTCACATCATATTTATCTTTGAGCAAAGCGGAGGGGCGTGTGATAGAAAGGGACACAGGTAGAATCCCTTTCCTGGGTGCTGATATTTATTTCTTATCCTGAACAATAGTAACATATGTGTATTCACTTTGTGATCATTGAAGTATATACACTCATGATTTATGTACTTTTTTGTATAATACTTATATTTCATTATTTTAAAAATCTTCCAAAAGAAACAATAGAGGCTATCTGACATAGTCTTCTCTCAGGTTGCCATGTCCTTACTGGTAAATACATCTGCATGTACATTCTTCCTTGCCTTTTCCCCTCTAGCTTCAAGAATAAAGCATCTCTTCTCCTGTCTCCTCTGAGCCCTTTCACCACCAATTGTCCTCTTTCTCTAACACCTTTGACTTCTTATTCCACTGCTTCATCCTATAAATATGCTAAAACAGTCTACTATGCCCATCTCTTTCTTTCCTTCTTCTTTTTCCCCTCCTGCCTCTCCTCCTCCTTTCACAGTCAAACTTTAAAAGGTGAATGTACACACACACACTGTCTCCATTTCATTCTTTAATGAATTGAAATCTGGATTCCACATTTCATCTCACTGCTCTCTCTCTTCAAGATCAACAATGACTTTCTAAATTGTCAAGTTTAATGGCTAAGTTTCAGGTGCTATCTTTAGGGCCTTTTCCATTGTATTTGATATTTGTGATCAAATTCCTTGATCCTCTCCTCTTTGGCTTCCAAGACAGTGCTCTTTTCTGGGTTACATTTTGCTTTTGTTACTCCTACTAAGAAACAGCCTGGATCCAAAATCTATTCTTTAACTTCTACCTCTCTTGCCTATACAGTTGTCATACACAGTTGCCCTCAAGGCTTTCTTTTCTCTGTCTATTCTTTAACTGCTGGTGTTCCCTGGAGTTTAGCCTCAAACTTCTGCTCTTCTCGCTCTAAGAGTTTTCATTATATAATCTTGTCCACTTTCATTATTTAAAAGACAATCTATATGCAAGTGATTCCCAAATTTATATCTACTACCATGACTCCTTTGCTAAGTTCAGGACTGGCCTCATGGGCATGCACCCTGTGTAGGCTCACAGGGCCTCATGTTTAGAAGGGTTCTGCGCTTGGTTTAATGCTCTGCTGTCACTTCCTTGAAATTCATAACTTTTGAACAAATGACTCTGCATTTTAATTTGGCATTGGTACTTACAAATTATGTAGTTGGTCCTGCCTAAGCTTCTGACATGTATTAACTCTTCACTGGACAACTACACCTCTGTCCAAATGTACATTTATATCCTTCTTATTTCAACCTTCCTAATATTCTATCTGCTATCCTATCTTTAGTTGATTATAACATCTAGTCACCCAACCCAGAAACCTAAGAGCCATCCTTCATTTCTCCCTCTCACCCCCTCTCTGTATCCAATCCTCCAAATCCTAATACCTTAGTTAACTTTCTACCTTTTCCTTGAATTATATTTTCCTCTCTATTACTGCTGTCCTAGTTCAGATCTTCATTATCTTCTGTCTGGAAAATTGCAATACTCTTCCTTAAAAGGCTGTCCTGCTTCTAGTTTTACCCCTTTCAAACCCATCTTTCATAGTGCTACTAAGCAGGGCTTCCACAATGCATAACTCTGGGTAACATCACTCACTCGATGTAGTATAGTAGCCCTACTAACAAGCTGATTTTTCTTAAATGCATATATGGTTATGATAATGCCCTACTTAAAACTTCAATGGTACCTCATGAACCACAGGATAAATTCCAAGCTCTTCAGCATTTGATTCAAGCATTCCATAATCTAGGCTCTAACAACCTCTCTTGTCCTTCATTTCATGTTCTAGCAATACAGATCTATATTTAGAATTCCCTGCTTACACCATGATTTTTAATCTGCCTAGAATGTCCTCCTCACCTCCTAGTTTTTAATCCTTTTCATCTGGGAAATTTCTATGTCTGCTCCAGAATTCATTTCAAACATTCTCCTTCAGGAAGCTTACACTGAACTTTGACCCTCAACCCCAGGCTGGTCTAGGAATTCCTCCCTCTATCATTGCACTTATAACAGTATATGGTCATTGTCTGTTTATATGTCAGTATGCCCCTCTGAGTACAAACTCCTAAAGGACAGATATTCAGTGTCCTCAGCACCTATCAAAGTACCTGTCTGGCCTGAATTGACCCAAGCAAAAGACCCCACAAAGCAATTGATATTGGACTTCTGGTTAACACTGCTGAGTGAGAACTCATAAAGGATTTATTTATTTTTCTAATTTAATCCACAGATTTTTATTGTACTTTAAAAAATGGATATACATGGCAGGTCATTTCTAATAATTAATAGGCCTAAAAATGTTTTAACTGCTAAATATAATACTAAATCTGAAGCTACAGTAAGTTCTGCAACAAATTTTCAGATTCTGTACCTAAAATTTCTCAGAAATAAAACTTCCAAAATTATAATTATATTAACAGAGCTTCTATAGTCAAAGTTTATCCCAACACTAGCAACAACATAAAACAAAGCAAAACCTAGTTATTATAAAATTCTATTTTCTCTATTTCACAAATCAGAGAATTAATTTCATTTTAATTAAGCATTTAAACATAGATTATCAAAAAAATAAATAAAACATAGGTTATGTTATTTTTAATTTTTAATTTAACTTTTAATTTGAGATAATTATAGATTCATATGGAGCTATAAGAAATAATTCAGATAGACCTCTGGGACAATAGCAAGTGTACCAACATTCACATCATAGGGGTATTAGAAGAAGAATGAGAGCAAGGAATTGAAAATGTATTTCAAGAAATAATGACTGAAAACTTCCCTAACCTGGTGAAGGACGTAGACATACAAGCCCCAGAAGTGCAGAGTCCCCAACAAAATGAACCCAAAGAGGCCCACATCAAGACACATCATAATGAAAATGCCAAAGGTTAAAGACAAAGAGAGAATCTTAAAAGTAGCAAGAGAAAAGCAGTGAGCTACCCACATGGGAGCACCCATAAGACTGTTAGCTGATTTCTCAACAGAAACTTTGCAGGCCAGAAGGGATTGACAGGAAATATTCAAAGTGATGAAAAGCAAGAAACTACAACAGAGATTACTCTATACAACAAAGCTATCATTTAGAATTGAAGGACAGATAAAGAGCTTCTCAGGCAAGAAAAATTTAAAGAAATTCATTACCACCAAGGCAGTATTATGGGAAATGTTGGAGGGAATTATCTAAGAAGAAGAAAAAGGAAAAAAAGAAAAAAATATATGAACAATAAAATGGCAATAACTACATATCTCTCAACAATTACTTTGAATATAAATTGATTAGGTGCTCCAATCAAAAGATAGGATGGCTTAATGGATAATAAAACAAGATCCTTATCTGTACTACCTACAAGAGACTCACTTCAGATTAAAAAATACACACACTAAAAGTAAAGCAATGGAAAAAGATATTTCATTAAAATGAAAGCAAACAAATAAATGAAAAAACTGGGTAGGCAATACTTATACTAGACAAAATAGACTTTAAAATAAAGGCTATAACAAGATGCAAAAAAGAACCCAGTAATCCCACTTCTGGATATTTACCCAAAGAAACCCAAAAGAGTGCTTCGAAGGGACATGTGAAACCATATGTTCATTGCAGCATCATTTACAATAGCCAAGACATGGAGGTAACTTGGGTATCCATCAATGGATGAATGGATAAAGAAGAGGTGGTACATATATACAATGGAATATTACTCAGCCATAAAAAAATGAATGAAATCCTACCACCTGCTACAACATGAATGGACCTAGAGGATCTTGTGCTGAATGGAGTAAATCAAACAGAGAAAGACAAATGCCATATGATTTCACTTTCATATGGAATCTAAAGAGCAAAATAAATGAACAAACAAAACAGAAACACATGGTTTTTGTTTTTATTTTATGGGTGGTATGGAAGAAGTATTCTAGTGGTTAAGCCTCTTAAAAAAAAAGAAACAAACTCATAGATCCAGAGAACATTTTGATGGTTGCCAGATAGGAGAGAGGTTGGGGATTGGGTGAAGAAGAGGAAGAGATTAAGAAGTACAAATTGATAGTTACAAAATAGTCATAGGGATCTAAAGTACAGCCTAAGGAAGACAGTCAATAATATTATAATAACTCTGTATGGTTATTGATTGGTACTAAATTTATTGGGGTGATCAATTTGTAAGTTATATAAATGTCTAATCACTATGTTGTACACCTGAAACTAATATAATATTGTCTGCCAACTGTATTTAAAAAAATTAAAAAATATATTAAAAAGAAAAAAAAGAAATAATCCAGAAAGATCTTCTGAACCCTTCATTCAGTTTCCCATCTCCATGGTAACTGTAGTACAATATTACAACCATGATATTGACATTGAAGCAATCCACTGATCTCATTCAAATTTCTCCAGCATTACTTGTAGTCATTTACGTATTTAGTTCTATACAACTCATCACCTTTGTAGGATTGTATACCCACCACAAGAGTCAAGATACAGAACAGTTCCATCACCTCAAGGATCTCTTGTTTTGCCTTTTTATAACCACACCCGCTTTCCTTCTGCAATCCTCCTCAAACCAAAAACCTAAGTTCTGATAACCACTAAATGGTCTCAATTTCTATGATTTTTGCCATTTCAAAAATTTTAAATAAGTGAAATCATACAGTATACAACTTTTTGAGATTAGCTATTTTTCATTCATCATAATTACCTGGAGATTTTTTCTATTAATATATTTTTCAGTTTACATTTAGTTCTTTTCTATAACTTCTATTTCTTCGCTGTAATTTTCTATTTTTTTTTCATTTGTTCCTAGCATGTTCACAATTGTTCACTGAAGCATTTTTATAATGGCTTCTTTAAAATCTTTGTCAGATAATTCCAACATATGATTCATCTCAGTATTGACGCCATTCAATTGTCTTTTCTCATTCAGGCTATTTTCTTGGTTCTTGGTGTGAAAAGTGATTTTTAATGTACCCTGGATATTTTAGCCACTGTGTTAGGAAACTCTAGTCATATGTAAATCCTCATTTTAGTAGTCAGTCTCCCTGTTTTGGACAAGCACACAGGTCCTGGCATACTTTTGTGTGCTGTAGTTCCAATAACAGTTTAATTTTCAGACCCTTTGTTGTGCTTTAATCTGCTTGGAGTATCTGGTGCCTCTGGGGCTCCCACTTGTCTGTGCTGGTTCTACCTATGAAGGTAGAAGGTACTCCCCTTGACCCCCCAGGCTAAGTTGTGTGGTATCTATAGGTGGGAAAAGGGAGTCTCCATGAAGAAGAACACTTTCTGCACTTGGCCACTTGTTGTGGCAGGATCCTTTCTCCCAGGGCAGCCTGGCTAGTCTGTGTTGTGTCCATGCTCAGGCCCATGGGCACAAAGCAGTTTCCAGGCTGGGTAACTGGTTTGAAAGGGTCCTGCTGTCAGGAGACTCCCCAGCCACACTATGTCTGTCAGTGAGGAAGGGAATCTCAAGGACCACAGAAACATATGGGCTTATTTCCAGGAGTTATAGTTGTACTTAGTGGAGAGGAGCAGGGAGAAATAAGTCTATGCCATTTTATCTGGACCAGAAGAACTTTTATTCTCTTTTATGCTAGTTAAGATGTTTTAGTATTGAACTAATCTCTTTCCTCTTGTAAATTGCATACTTTACTTAAAAAATATTGTTCTTGCTTCATATTTAAGAAATTTATCATCACTCATTTCTACAGCCAAGTGGATTAGTCACCAATAAATTAACTTGGATAATCACTGGTGTTTTATTTAATATTATCACTTTTGATGTGTAACATGAATATGGAAAAGCAAACAAATCTTAAGTTTACACACCAGCAAATTCTCACAAAATGAACATGCTCATATAGTACTACTTTTGATTAAAAAATAATCTGGAGCTCTATTTCACAAAAATGTGAATATATTTAACTATACATTTTAAAATGGTTAATATGGTATATTTTCTGTTATTTTTTATCAAATTAATAAAAAAGAATCTGGGGAGATAAAATCACTATATTCTGAAAAATACTAATAATGCCTGCAGACTCACAGGCTAGCGGAGATCACTGGAGCAAATTCCTAGCACATAGACCCTATGTCTTTAGTTCCTTTTCCGCCCACATATATGAGGAAACAGTTCTTGATGTTTTTCATCCATGGAAGAGATAAAAAAATAATGTGGCGCCTATTGCATTTTTAGTGTTACAGAAAAAGCAAAGGATAGCTGCTCTAGTTGAAGTCCAGGTAGTGTAGGAGCCCTACCCTTTTCACTTGACTTTTCACTGTACAGTCATCCTGTCATTTGGACTGTGGTGCAAATTAATTGAAATAAAATAAGTAAAAGGTCTTCTATATAGCATATGTTATTTAAAAGTTGGTTGACAATGAAGATGAAATGAGAGGGTCATACAGACCCACTCATGTTATAAACATGTGGCTAATATCTCTCAAGAGGAAAACAAGGAAAAACAGTCAAGGAAAGGGACTTGTTTTGTGTGTCAAGCACCATGAAAAGTGATTTATAAGTGATATCTCATCTAATCCTCTATAATCAATATAAAGAAAGAAGTATTATTCATTTTCCCACTTGGTAGATGAAAAAACTGAAGCTCAGAAAGATTAGAGCAACTTGCCCACTGACATACAGTTAGAAAAAAAGTAGTAGAATTAGGATTTGAATTATCTACCCTCTAGCCCAGAAATAAAGCCTACCCTGTCCAAAGAATAAGGTTCAAATCCTTTTCACAGAGTGCAATAATCCAGTTCCACTTATCTTCCCATCCTTCTCTCTCCATTTCTTCACCTTATATTTTATATTATAGCAACTGAATACTCCTTCATCCTTCCCACCCTCAACCAGCTATTACACATTTACATCTGCTGTTTTTCACTACTGTGCTTTGTTCTTACTTCCTTCAATGTGGCATCTTCTCACTTCCCCTCCCATTTACATGACTAAGTCACTTCTTGGAAATCTTTCCAAATCCTCACTGTCCCTGTCTCCATAATATACCTACTCCTATATACTCCCACTGTGCCCTGTGCTTTTTTTTATACTGAATTGCCATTGTATATTTACTTTTATTTAAGCTCTTTGAAGACAAGAACCATTTCTTATTTATCTATACTCTACCTAACATGATTCCTGGCACAAACTTTTTACCCAGTAAATGATTGTTGAATGAATAAATGATTTGGTGAACGAATGAATGACTAAATAATGTTTTTTTCCTCTTCAGCTATTCATCTATCCTGTTCTGAATTTTGGAACCATATTCTGTGCCAACCACCTCTACTGTTATTATTTACTTAACATTTTTATTTAATTCAAGTCTCTTCTCAATATTTTAAGTCAATTTAGCCCTGTCTTAAGAAATATTTGTGAAATCATAGGCTGCATATATTATAAGTACATATATCCTAATATACATTAAGAAGAATACATAATTATTGAAAATAAAAATGCTCATATGTTTACCTCCCAAATCATCCTGTGAACCTCCAGTGGTGCATATATTGTGCTACAGGAAATAATCATCTAATGTCACTGCTGCTATTGCATTAAGTCTGGATCTGATGGACAGAGGAAGTTGGGAAGGGTGAATGGCAACTGGACTACTTCGTGATAAATATCACTAGGATGGGTGATTTGCTCAATACTGAGACTATCTTGACTGAGGCAGGAAGTCCTTAAACAGCATCAGTTGCCCATGGTACTGCTTGACCAATCTCTGGAATACGGCATCCCAGCCTACAAGGTGTGATGGATTCAGCCCAAGCCATACCTGGCCCCACAATACACCTGTCCTGTTTATGTTCATTTCTGGCTCTGAGTCCTGAGTTCAAGCCTTCCCCATATGGCACACAATGTTTTGTACTAAACGCAAGACACCATAGCCTAGTGCTGATTCTTAATAGGTGACCAGGAGAAAATTTCCTGAATTTAATTTTCCTTATCTGTAAAATACACATGATGTGTGTGTGTGTGTGTGTGTGTGTGTGTGTGTGTGTGTGTGTACTTCATGCAGTGGATCTCATCCTTTTCTGTACATTATAATTATCTGGGGAGATTTTTTTAAAAAATATTTTTTGCCAGAAATTCTGGCTTAATTGGTGCAGTAGAGTTTGGGCACTGGTATTGTTTTTTAGGTTCTCCTATATATAGCTAAGTTTGAGAATTACAGAGTTCACTGGAGAATTAAATGAAAGCATGTATAAAGTGCCTGGTATACAATAAATACATAATAAATGTAAGTTATTATTAATATGATCATCATTACTATAGGCTTATTCTAGTATTCATTCTGGTAACCTAGCCACAACTTGCCTTACTCTGGCAAGCCCATACATCTCCAGCCCCAAAGACCAGGCCAGCAGTCTGAATTATGTTTGCTGGCTTTGAATATCATCCTTTGCCCTCCTAGCAGAGCCTCTGTGATGTGCCCCTGCCACTGTGAACACATATTCCACACACTTTGGTTGAAGCCACCTGTGGCCAGGTTTGTGGGCGATTGTGAATAAGCCCTCATGCCTTGCTTCTCTGTGGAATCTGAGATGCACCATGTGGCTATAACAATCACACGTTGCCTCTCTCTTCCCCTCCCTCTCATCCAGGGACATCAAGTTACAAGAGAACAAGCTGTACTATCTTACTAATGGAGTGGGGCAAGAGGAACAGCCAGCTGTATGCATATGAGTTGCATATGAGCTGCATATAAACCTCAGGTGAGTTTGCTGTTATGAGGGGTGTTTTGATTTTTTTTTCATATTATCAGCAACTGAAGCTGGTTTTGAGTCTAGGGAAGGCTGCTAATATGGCTACTTGCTAATGATTATCCTAAAAGCAATAGTTAATATTTATTTAATGTAGTGCACTGTGTTAAAGTGCCTATTTATGGATGAATTTATTTAATCTCCATAGCAACCCTTTGATACAGGGTCTATTTTTATCATCTTCATTTTTCAGATAAGAAAACTGAGGGTCCTAGAGAGGTGAAGTAACTTGTCTCAAGGTAGCAGGTGTAGGATCCCAAGAAATCTGGCTCCGGAGACTGTGTGCTTTTACCCAGCTCTCTAGACCTAATTCTAGAGGTACAAAACACCTGAGAGATCACCCAATCCAACCCCCTTATGTTATCAATGTGGGAAATTGAGGTCAAGCTAGAGAAAAGAACATTCTCCTGAACCATGGGCATCTGTTAAGAAAATTAATTCTACAAATACTTATTGAGCACCTACTAATGCCAGTCCCCATGCTAGTTGTTGCAGATATAAAAGTAGTTTTAATGCAAAAATCCTTACCCTAATGAAGCTCGTATAAAAATTAATGAAATAATTGTAGTATATTAGAAGTCGATAAGTACTAGAAGAAAAATAAAATCAGGAAGAGGCAAAATAAAAAAGTATAAGGTTGGCTGCAACTTTAAATAAAGCTACCAGGAAGATCTTACTAAAAAGGGCATTATGCTAATTATGTGAAAGAAGTGAGATAGTGAATTATTTGAGTATTTAGGGGAAATTTTTTCCAGGCAGAGAAAACAGCTAGTGAAAAGTTCCTGTGGCAGGGGTGTTCTTGGTATGTCCCAGGACCAGTAAGGAACAGTGTGGCTGGAACAGAGTGAGCGTGAAGCAAAGTAGTAGGACTTGATATTATAGCATAAAAGAGGGGCAAATCATACAGGAATTCTTAAGCCATTGTAAGACCTTTTCCTTTGACTATGAAAGAGACAATAAGTCATTGAAGGATTAGGAGCAGAGGAGTGAAATGATCTGACTTGAGAATTAAAATATCTCTCTGGCTGCTATAAGGAAAACAGACTGTAGAGGGACAAAGGTACAGAAGGTATAGTGAGTGAATGGTGGCTTAGAATAAAGTGGTAGCAGTGAAAAGATGAAAAAGTGGTCAATTGAAGGCAGATCCAGCTATAAGGGAAAAGCAGTTGTGAGGTGTGAGAGTCAAGAATTTCTGGGTCAGACTCCTACATCATACTCCTTTTGGACACAAGAATTACTTTGACCAAGCAGTTGCCATTAATCATCATCCTCTCTTCCTGTCCCAGTTTTAATCCAACTTCAAGGATACTCTGCCCTCTAGGGAATCATGGGAAAGAGCTCAAGCCAGACAAATCACTGCAGTGAGCTACTGTAGTAGAGGTGAGGCAACTTGGCGTGATGTGCACTGTCCCAATCAGGATTACCTGCTCCAGGACCACTGCAAGAAAACAGGATATTCTGAAATTTAATGCTATATATGACAATTTGCCTGATGGATAAGGTAGCTATTATTGCCTGAGCAGAAAATAGTGTGGTTCCCCTTGCCACTCCTGCAGATAGTCAGCTGAGGCCTACTTGAAAGCTTGCAGACAAACCCATCAGGGAGGAATCTACTCTACTCCAATTACAGTTCATTTTTAAGAAGTGTCTCAGATCCCATAGCAGCTATTGGGAACCTAGAAGAGAAAAAACTTTTTGGTTTTCTATTTTGGGTGACAGCTGTACATTAAGATATCTGCACATGAAAAGTAAAAGGTTTTGCTCCTCCTTTCCTCCCTGATTTAGAGTTCTGACAGCTGGGATTTACAATTTTACAATAGCAGCTAATCTTAGTCATGCTTTTAATTATACACCTCTAACAATTAAATTTCCAGGAAGATATCTCAGATTGAGTTTCCTTAGCAGATCCAAAAAATAAAGTAACAATTAGAGAAGAAAGCATGTGTACTAGGAAATGGGGAGAGGTCAGAGTCCAAATAGGGTGCCCAGACCTTGTGTTTTCATAGTTATTCACTGCTTTCTTCCTAGAACTGGACTAGGTAGATGAAGGGAACTAGGCAATGCAGATATCTCCAAAGTCTAGCTATGACAAATGGACCAATATCAAAATGAGAAGTTGAGATCTGGCCTCCTTTAATTCTAGTTGTCCTCACTCCAATTGCAGCACCTCAAAGGGATCACTACCCCCTAGGAACAGTAGGCACACATATGGAGCAATTTCCCTAACTCAAGCCAGTCTTTGGTCATACTTGCCAACTGTAAGATACCAGCAACCCAAGGCTGTAGAGTGTCCAATAGTCTGTGCCACAAGTTACCAAGACAAGAAATGATAAAATAAATTAATGTGTTTTCACCAGGAATTTGACTTAGACAGTCTTTTAAGGAATCATTAAGAACATTCAAATAATTCTTCTGAAGGCTGAGAACTCTATAAGTCATAAAGTAATAATAGTCATATCCTTCATTTATGGTGACCTACTTCGTGATGAACTCATTAAACACTTTTATTCATTTAATCTTCACAGAAACCTTACAGAATTGGCATTGACATGCTCATTTGAAAGGTAAGGAAATGGAGGCCACCACTGATTTTGTCCTATATCATGTAACTAATCAATGTCAGATTCAGGATTCAAAGTTAGGTCTTTTGTGCTTCTTCTAAATTGATGCATCTGTAGAATTTAAGACCCTTTAAACTTAGTTCTCTCCTTACCTATAAAACTCTCCTGTCTCATGACTTCCCAGTTTTTGTACTCCAATTGGGCCTCCATCAGCACACAACCTCATGAAAACACCTTGGACACTCAAAGAGATAGACAGGAGATTAGTTAAAACTTTAGGCTCTGGAGCCAGACTGTCTGGATTCTTAATGACATTTCTGACACTTTCTTGTCATGTGGCCTCGGTTTTCTCATCTCTAAAATTGGTATGATAATAATAGTCTTTACTTCACAGGGTTGTTTTGAGGATTAAATGATATAATGCACATAAAGCTCTTAGAATGGTGTTTGACATAAGAATTCAAGGGTTAAGTGTTATTATTCTTGGCCCTTGGCCTTTCCTATTTCTGTTACACTTTATTTGGAGAACAGTCCCCACTCCCTTCTTTCTATTTAGGTACTTCTTAGCTAACTTTCAAAGCCCAGCTCAAACTCTACATATTCAGATTTCACTGACCACCACAACTTTCCATTACTTACTGCCTGGATATATTACTCACTCCGTGTTCACAGTCTCTAGCCTATGTTTGGGACCTTGAAGGTGCTCAATAAATCCTTGTGGAAATGCACAAATGTGTGAATAAAGAAGTCATGTTGCTGACTGGTTTTTCATATGTGAAGACTTTTTCCAGTCGCCTTCCCTACTCCTGCCCAATTGGGCAATGCAGGCATTTCTGTTCTTTTATAGCTTAGCTTAACAAGATTTGGATTTCAAGGTGGGATTTTTTTTTGCTCAGGCAACTTGTTCATTTCTCACTCTATGACTGATCTCCAGGAGACAGATTAACCTAACTTGCTAACACTTTGCCTTCCTGACTAGATGCCTTAGCAATATAGTGGGAAAAGTATAGCAAATTTTCTTTTTACTGGTCTGAAAACCACTGGTTGATTCTGATGTGAGGTTCTGAAGTTTCTCTCCCTAGCCCAGTTATTAGATTGTCTTCTCATCTCACTCTGTACTGTACCTGGGTGATCACATCCATTCATATAATTTTAATTACTATCTCTATGTTAAACGGCTCCCTTGCAGTGATATGCTGGTAAATATTTAACCACTGGCTCTCTGAAGAAAAAGAAACTTGCTGATTTGTATGTAGTGTTTGCTATTATCCCTTGTGTAAATACTTCCACCATGGCAGACTTCAACTTACCAACATGATGTCGCTGAACACAGAGATGAGAAGAGATGCACAATAGCATACCATTATATAAGATTTTGATCATACAAATTAATGCATGTAAATAACCTCAAGTGCATAGATTATAATAAAATAAATAGGAAGTGATGAGTTTTGGGTATTTATCTTTGTTTATGTAATTTGTTTATATATTTTATATAATTTATTTATATAAGTTTATATAATTTAGTTTTCAATAACTGCTATGTTTAACAACCTGAAAATTTAGCAGTCTGTCATGAGCCATTTACAAGTAGTCTCCAGCACACCACTGTTCCCATGTGATTGTCTCCCAAACATGTCTCCAGCCTGATGGCTCTCCTAAATTCCAGACCTAGGTAGAAAAACAATGACAATTCAACTCGACTTGATGTTCAACAGGCACTTCTAAGACATTTCGACAATTGTATTTTCCATCAATTCCCACAGTCTGAAGCCTACTAAACACTTTGTCTTCCCTATCTCAGTAAATGGCATCACTAATCACCTCATCACACAAGCCAGAAACCTGGGAATCATCTTTGGCTTCTCTCTCTTTCTAAACTATCCAATACCCCTGAGCCTTTTCAGTTTTAACTTATCATCCCCCTTATCCCATTATTGCCTTAGTTTAAGCTTTTTCATCTCATGACAATAACCTCCTAACAGATCTCCCTATATTTCTACCCCAAATAAAATAAAATTCAAACCTCACCATGTAATTACCAAGTGTGAAACTCCTCAGTGGAGATTGGCTTCCAGCATGACAGTGTGAGTAGATCCACTGACATCCTCCCCAGTAAAACTGATGAAAAATATTTTTTAAACAACCATTTAAATTTCTGGAAATGGTCCTAAGGGCAAACGGCAAATGAAGAGACATCTATTCAAGAAAATCTGCAAAAATTCAATAAGAAAGGTGAGAGTTTGTGGTATATCAAACAAGGCTGCTCCCTCTTCTCTCCTCCCAGCTCAGCAAGGGGAGGAGGGGAACTCCATTCCAGACTGCTGCAACCAAGAACACAAGGCTCCCTCTCTCTTATCTTCCAGTCAGAGGGTTTTCTTCCCATGAGAAGCAGGACTTCAACATTTTTTATCCAGCCCTCGGCTACCTATTGCCAAGGCTAAGTCTTGGGTAACTGTGGTCAAGAGGTGATACCTCACATCTCCTAACCAAACCCCACTCATGGAATGGAGAGTCTGCCTTGAGTGAGGCATGCTGAGAATACTGGGGCCTTGATCACCTTTCCCTGCCTCATGATGTGGTAGTTCCATAGGAGAGGAAAGCTGAGAGGACCACAGGTTTCCAACTGCCACCCTCCACCAAGGAATCAACTCCTAGAGTGGGAGTGCTACTCAGAGAGAAGCTTGTTATTTCCTCATCCCCAGGTCCAGAGCACTGTCTCAGAGATTTGGTCTGGGGTGCAGGGGAGGAAGGGGAAGCAAGCCATAAAACAGATCCTAATCTTACCAAAGGAACTGACTCTGTTTGAAACAGAGCTTGAAGAGGTACAGGCCTAGGGAAACTCTCAGGAACAGTGGAGGCTGCGGTAAAAAATAATTGAGAGGAGTATCATGGTTTTAATAAAGGTAAATTCTAGACTGTGCACAGGCTAGTTTGTAGAAGAGAACTGGGTAACTAGAGAGCTGGAAGGAGCCCTCCTGGGATCAGAACAAATATCAAATACTGAACTCATAAACTATTGTTTCCAAGAAAATAGAAATTCTAGAGTTTAAAAGTATAATAATTGGGCTTCTTGTTATCAGTTCCTTATAAGAAGGTGGGAAGTTGCCACTCCATCCCAACAAGTAAAAAGCTCAACAGACTGAAAAAAATCAACAAATCTTCTTGGATTTGAGGAAAAAAGGATGCATAGAAAACTGCTGTCCCCAACATTAGAAAGACAGACAAAGATGATCACAACTCACCAGAGTAAACTCAGGAGCAGAAACCACAGGAGAAGTACTACTGGGTTAGAAAAATATGAACTGTAATTGAGGAATTGCTAGAGGTTGAGTGTGAAAAACTCTGAGTTAAAAACTCTAGGGGGAGCCAGTTATGGTGGTGTCTCACAATATTGTGAGATTTACCTCCAGGAATTCAAACAGTTTCCCATAGAAATTATCAGAGAAAAATCCCCTCAGGCTTCCTTTAGGGAAAAGGGAAAAGGAACCATTCTGAAATGCACCAGGGTACTCTATTCTTAACAAGGCCTGCCTTCAGATTAACTTAGTTAACCATAGCCTAACCTGTTGGGCTATTGTCAGAACTTAATTGACAAGGAGAAAGGACACATCCAAATCTAGTTACCTCTAGCCATCCTCTCCCACCTAAGTAGAGAGAAAAGGACTGAGAAACACTTTCAAAGTTCAAAGTCCAGAGCCATAGGCTCCTTAAAAGACTGAGACTTAATCTTAGAATTATAGAATGCTTCTCATGTCCCCCCACACTTAACCATAACATTACTAAAGACACAGCAATTTATTTTACCCAGTACATCATGTTCAGCTACCAAGAAAAAAATTCCAAGGCATATTGAAAGCATAAAACACAAATTGAAGAGACAGAGCAAGCAACAGAATCAAACATGGCAGGAATGTGGGAATTATCAGACTGGGGATTTAAAACAACTACGATTAATATGCCAAGGAATTTAATGGATAAACTAGATGACATGTAAGAACACATGGGCAATATAAGCAGAGGGATGAAAATCTTAAGAAAAAAGCAAAAATAAATGCTAGAGATAAGAAAACATTGTTAACAGAAATGAAGAATGCCTTTGATGGGCTTACTAGTAGATTGGACACAGCTGTGAAAAGAATCACTGAGCTAGATTACATATCAACAGAATCCTTGAAAACCTAAGAGAAAACAGACTGAAAACAGAACAGAATATCCAAGGACTGTGGGACAATGCAAAAGGTGTAAAATGCATAATGGGAATACCAGAAGGAAAAGAGAGGAACAGAAGAAATACGTAAAACGATGATGACTGAGAATTGCCCCGAAATTAATGTCAGACACCAAACCACAGATCCAGGATTCTCAGAGAACACCAAGGAGGATAAGTGTCAAAAAAATAAACCACATACCTACCCAGGCATATTGTTTTCAAATTATAGAAAATCAAAGATAAATAAAAAATCCTGAGAGAAACCAAATGTGGGTGGAGGAACCTTGCCTATAGAGGAACAAAGATTAGACTTATATCCAATTTCTCCCCAGAAACTATGCAAGCAAGACATGAATGGAGTGAAATATTCAGTGTTGAGAGAAAAAAAATACCAACCTACAATTCTGTACCCTAAAAAATTATGCTTCAAATATGAAGGAGAAATAAAGACTTTCTCAGAAAAAAAATAGAGAACTTGTTGCTATTAGACCTGCCTTGCAAGAAATGTTAAAAGAATTTCTAGGGAGAAAAGATAAATATTATAGGTCAGAAACTTGGATCTGCATAAAGAAAGGAAAAGCACAAGGAAGGAATAAGTGAAATTAAAATCTTTTAGTTTCACTTTTCTTAATCGGTCTAGCAGGTAACAGTTTGCTTGAAATAAAAATAGCAACAATCTTTCATTTATGTATGAATATATGTATATGCTTATGTTTGCTTATATACAAGTGAAATAAATGACAGAATGACATAAGGAACAGGAAGAAGGAATTAGGATTATTTTGTATTACAAGATACATTACATTTAATGTGGTATGGTGTTATTTGAAAGTAGACTTGAATTCTTTGTGGATGTATATTGCTAACTCTAGAACAACCACTAAAAAAAGGTAAAAAAAATGAAGTATAATTTATATGCTAAGAAGAGAGAAAAAATGAAATCAAATGCTCAATTAAAACAAAAAGCAGAAAAGAGTAAAAGACAAAAATAGGAACAAAATAGAGGTAACAGATAGAAAACAGTAATGAATATGGCAGATATTAATCCAACTATATCAATAATAGTTTTGAAAAACAATGGTCTAAAAGCAGCCTTCCAACTCCCCTCCCATCTGGCGACCATCAGTTTGCTCTCTGTATCTATGAGTCTGTTATTTTTTGTTCATTTATTTTGTTCTTAAGATTCTACATGTAAGTGAGATCATATGGTATTTGTCTTTCTCTGTCTGACTTATTTCACTTAGCATAATACCCTCTAGGTCCATCCATGTTATTGCAAATGATAAGGTTTCATTCTTGTTTACATCCAAGTAATATTCCATTGTATATATGTACCACTTTTTATCCAATTGTCTATTGATAGGCAATTAGGTTGCTTCCATATCTTGACCTTTGTAAATAATGCTACAGTGAACATTGAATTAGTGTTTGTGATTCCTTCAAATAAATACCCACAAGTGGAAGTGCTGGGTCATAAAGTAGTTCTATTTTTATTTTTGAGGAACCTCCATACTGTTTTTCATAGTAGCTGTACCAATTTGCAATCTCACCAATGCTGCACAAGGGTTCCCTTTTCTCCACATCCTCATCAACACTTGTTTTTTGTTGATTTATTGATGATAGTTGTTCTGACAGGTAGGAGGTGATATCTTATCGTGGTTTTTATTTGCATTTCTCTGATGATTAGTGATGCTGAGTATCTCTTCATATGTCTATTGATCATCTATCTGTATGTCTTCTTTGGAAAGATGTCTATTCAGTTCCTCGGCCCATTTTTAATCAGATTGTTTTTGTTGTTATTGTTGTTGTTGAGTTGTATGAGTTTTTTTTATATTTTGCATATTAATCCCTTATCAGAAGTATCATTTGCAAATATCTTTTCCTATTAGGTTGGTTGCCCTTTTGAATTGTTGATAACTTTTTCTGTGCAGAAGCTTTTTAGTTTGATGTCGTTTCATTTGTTTGTTTTTGCTCTTGTTTCTCTTGCCTTTGGAGTTGATTTCACAAAAACACCACTGAGACCAATGTCCAGAAACGTAATGTCTATGATTTCTTCAATGAATTTTATTGTTTCTGGTCTTACATTCAAGTGTTTAATCCATTCCAAATTAATTTTTGTGTATTGTATAATATAGTGGTCTAGTTTCATTCTCTTGTGTATAGCTATCTAGTTTTCCCACCACCATTTATTGAACTTAATTTTCTCCATTAATTCTTGGCTCCTTTGTTGTAAATTACTTGCCCATATATTTGTGGGTTTATTCTTGGGATCTCAATTATAGTCTATTGATATATATTTATATATATATATATATATATATATATGTATGTATATATATACACACACATACATATATATATATATATATACATATATATATATATCTGTTTTTCTGCCAACATTACACTGTTTTGATTACTATAATTTTGTGGTGTAGTTTGAAATATGGGAATGTGATTCCTCTGGCTTTGTTCTTTTTTCTCAGAACTGCTTTGGCTATTCAGGGTTTTTTGTGGTTCCCTAAAATTTGGGGGATTTTTCATTCTATTTTTATGTGAAAAAATGTCATTGGGGTTTTTATAAAGATTACATTGAATTCGTAGATTGCTTTAGGTAATATGAACATTTTGATAATGTTAGATCTTCCAATTCATGAACATAGAACATCTTTCTATTTCTTTGTGTCTTCTTCAATTTCATTCATCAATGTCTTGCAATTTTCAGTATACATGTCTTTCATCTCTTTTGTTAAGTTGATTCCTATGTATTTTATCCTTTTTGTTGAAATTGTAAGTGAGATTATTTTCTCCATTTCCCTTTCTGATAGTTTATTGTTAGTATAAAAAAAAACACAACTGATTTTGACATACTGATTTTGCACCCTGCAACTTTACTCCATTCATTATTTCTAAAAGTTTTTGGTAGGGTCATTAGGGTTTTTTATGCACAAAACTATGTCATCTACAGACAATAACTGTTTTACTTCTTTTCTCATTTGAATGCATTTTATTTTATTTTATTTTATTTTATTTTATTTTATTTTATTTTATTTTATTTTATTTTATTTTATTTTATTTTTTGCCTAATTGTCTAATTGCTCTGGAACAGACTTCAAGTACTATGTAAAATAAAAGTGGTGAGAGTGGGCATCCTTGTCTTGTTTCTGATCTTTCAATTTTTCACTGTAGTACCTGATGTTAGCTTTTTATCCTTCACTTTGTTAATGTGGGTCATTACATTGATTGATTTGCAGATTTTGAACGACCGTGCAATCCTGGAATGAATACCACTTGAACATGGTATATGATCCTTTTAATGTATTGCATTAGATTTCATAGTATTTTGTTAAGGATTTTTACATGTATTTATCAGAAATATTGGCCTGTAACTTTCTTTTTTTGTGATGACTTTGCCTGGTTTTTGCATCAGGGTATTATTGGCCTTATAAAATGAGTTAGAAAGAATTCCCTCCTTTGCAATTTTTTGGAAGACTTTGAGAAGGATAGATATTAAATATTCTGGGAATGTTTGGTTGAATTCACCAGTGAAGCCATCTGGTCCTGGACTTTTCTTTTTTAGTAGACTTTTGATTACTGTTTCAATTTCCTTACTATTGATTGGTCTATTCAGGTTTTCTAATTCTTCATGATTCAGTGTACATGTCTAGGAAGATTGTATGCTTCTGAAAATTTGTCCATTTCTCCTGAGTTGTCCAGTTTGGTGGCATATACTTTTATAAAATTCTTTTATAATCCTTTGTACTTCATGTTATTCATTGTAACTTCTCTTTCATTTCTGATTTTGTTTATTTGAGTCTCCTCTCTTTTTTCCTTAGTGAGTCTAGTTAAAAGTTTGTCAATTCAGTTTATCTTTTCAAGGAACCATCTCTCTGTGTCATTATTTTTTTCTATTTTCTTTTTATTTTATTTATTTCTGCTCTGATTTTTATTTTTTCCTTCTTTCTAGTGACTTTGGGCTTTGTTTGTTCTTCTTTTCCTATTTCCTTAAAGTGTAATGTTAGATTGATTAAATTTTTTTTTTGTTTCTTGTCATAGACTTGTATTGCTATAGCTTCCCTCTTAGGACCAATTTGCTGCATCCCAAAGATTTTATTATGTTGTATTTTCATTTTTTATTGTCTCTATGTATCTTTTCATTTTTTTTTGTTCTTAATTAACCCAACAGTTGTTCAATTGCATGTCATTTAATCTCTACATATTTGTGATTTTTCCAGCTTTCTTCTTGCAGTTGATTTCTAGTTTTATACTGCTGTGGTTAGATGAGATTCTTGATATGATTTTAATCTTCTTAAGTTTATTGAGAATTGTTTTGTGTCCTGACATATGGTTTATACTTGAGAATGTTTCATGTGCACTTGAGAAAAATGTGTATTCTATTGTTTGGGGGATGGAAAGTTCTATAAATATCTATTAAATTCATCTGGTCTAATTTATCATTTTAGGCTGATGTTTCCTTATTGGTTTTCTTTCTAGATGACCTATCCATTGGTATAAATGGTGTTTCAAAGTCTACTATTGTTGAGTTAGTTGTCTATTTCTCCCTTTAGGTCCGTTAATAATCATTTTGTATATTTTCATGCTCCTAGGTTAGGTGGTATATGTTAATAAATATTATGTCTTCTTGATAGATTGTCCCCTTTATCATTATAAAATGTTCATCTTTGTCTCTTATTACACTTTTTGTCTTGAAGTATATTTTGTATGATATAAGTATGGCTAGACTCACTTTTCCCTGGATACCATTTGCTTGCTTAGGTTATCATCTTCCACCCCTTCACTTTGAGTTTATAGCTGTCTTTGACACTGAGATGTGTCTCCTGAAGGCAGCATATGATTGGATCTTGTTTTGTTAATCCGTCCAGCTACTTTGTGCCTTTTGATTGGTGAGTTCAGTCCATTTATATTTATATTGATTATTGATCTATGAGGACTTACTACTACCATTTTATCTTTTGTTTTCCAATTGCTCTGTATCTCCATTTTTTCTTTTTCCTTGTATTTCTGTAATGCTATTTTAGTTTGATGGTTTTCTGTGATGTTTTTCTCTGTTTGCTCTTTTTTGTGCATGTGTGTCTCATCTCTGAATTTTTCTTCTGTGATTACCATGAAGTTTGTATAAAATGTCTCAAATAAAATAGTCCTTTTTCTTCTGATAGTATCCTATCTTCATTTACCTATGCAAGTTCCTTAATTTTCTCCTCCCTTTTTTTGGTTGTCATAAATTATTCCTTTTTATATTGTATGTTCATTGCAAATTTGCAGTAGCTATAGTTATTTTAATGTTCTCCCCTTTTAACCTTTATGTTATAATTGTATACCATCCTATTCGGAAATAGAGTTGCAATTTTCTGGCTTTGTCATCTTACTCAAAGTTTTGTGTACTTTTGTCTTTTTATTTCAGGTAGAAAATATCCTTCCAATGTTTCTTGTAATGCAAGTTTTGTGGTGGTAAATTCCTTCAGCTTATTTTGTTTGGGAAAGTATTTTTCCTTCATATCTAAAGGATAACTTTGCTAGGTGTATTATTCTTGGATAGTGATTTCTATCTTTCAATATTTTGAATATGTCATTCCACTCTTTTCTAGCCTGTGGGGTACTTGCTAAGAAATCTGATGATAACCAGATAGGGTTTTCTTTGTAGGTTACTCTCATTTTTTCCCTGGCTCCCTTGAGAATTCTTTCTTGTAACACAGGAGCTCCAGGCCTAGAACTTGCACTTGGGTTTGGATATTCTGGAAGAACCACCAGGAGGACCAGGGAGGTGAAAGATGCCATTTATTACTCACAATGCAAGTAGATTTCAGCACTTGATCAGTTGTTGCTGCAGGAAAAGGCAGCCGGCCAAGAGCAGGCATCGTTTTATATGCAAGCAGAGAGGAGAGGGATTGCCTCCTCCCAGGGAACAAAGGTTTTCCCCATGAATGGGAACTATTCACGCTGCCTAGGTAGTGTTGGGAAGGACAGGACCAGCTGTCTCCTCCAGCAGAGCAGGGATATAATGTCCATGGGAATGGCCAAAGGGCAGATAGTGCCCATGGGAGCAATGGGAAGTGCCTTGGGGGCAAGAACAGCCTGGGTGAAGCTTTGTTCATTATCCTACTTGGGGTTGCTGACTCATTAGTCCTCTTTGCCTCCAGTGGCCATGGTGTGACTATGTTTGAATTAGCCCCACATTTCTTTATGATTAACTTTCGACAGTTTAGTATAATGTGTCTTGGAGAAGGTCTTTCTTATGTTGATGTTATTAGGTATTTTATTAGCTTCTTGTACATGAGTCCCCAATTCTTTTCCTAAGTTTGGGAAAATTTCATTAGTTATTTATTTGAATAGGCTCTCTGTTTTCTTCTTCCTCTCCTTTTCTGGGATACCCATTTTTTTTTATTAAACAATACACTTTTAACTAACTGATCAGTTAAAAAATAAATCAAAATGTAAATTAGATTATGCTTTTAAATGTATTAAAATGAAGACGTGACATACCAAAATTTGTGGGATGTAGCTGAAGCAGTGCTTAGAGAGAAATTTATAGCTGTAAATCCCTAAATCAAGAAAGAAAAAAATTCCTTTTTGCTATTCACCTTAAGACACTGAAAAGAGATGAGCAAAGTAAACCAAGCAAGAAGGAAGGGATCAATAATTATTAGAATAAAAATTAATTAAAAAAATCAATGAAGACAAAAGCTGTTTCTTTGAAAAGATCAACAAAATAAACAAATCTTTAAAAAAACTGACCAAGCAAAAAAGAGAAATTCAAAGTACTAGAATCAGAAATAAAAGAGAAAATATTACTGAAGACCTTACAGAAATATAAAAGGATTATAATGGAATACTATAAACACTAGGGAATCATAGAACTTAGATGATGTATTAGTTTCCTAGGGTTATTGTAACAAGGTATCACAAACTGGATGGCATAAAACAACAAAAACTTATTTTCTCATACTTCTGGAGATTGAAGCCTGAAGTCAAGGTGTCAACAGGGCCATGCTTTCTCTCAGGTTCTAGGAGAAGGATACTTACTTGCCTTTTCCTAGCTTCTAGTTATTTCCAGCAATCCTTGATGTATCTTGGCTTATATAATTTTCACCCCAGTCATCACATGGCATTCACCCTGTGTATCTGTGTTCATATTTTCTTCTTTCTATAAGGATACCAATCATTGGATTAACACTTATCTTAATCCAGTACTACCTCATTTTAGTTGATTACATTTGCAGAGATCTTACTTCCAAATAAGATCACATTCATGGATTCCAGGAGTTAAGACTTCAACATATGTTTTGGAGGTCAGAATCCACCCATAACAGATTAGATGGAAAAATTCCTATAAAAACACAAACTATTGAAACCAAGTCAAGAAAAATTAAACAATCTGAATGGACCTATAGCAAGTGAAGAGATTGAATTAGTAATAAATAAAATTACCTACTAAGAAAATCCCAGGCTGAGATAGTTATACTGTTAAATTTTGCCAAACATTTAAATAATGCCAATTATTCACAAAATCTTCTAAAAAATAAAAAGGGGGAATAGTTCTCAACTCATTTTATGAGACAAGTTCATCCTGATTCCAAAACCAGGTAAAGACATTAAAGAACCGAAAACTACAGCCCAATATCTCTTATGAATATAGATACAAAAGTCCTCAAAAGTCATAGCAGACTAAATCCATGTACATATAAAATAATAATACACCATGATCAAGTAAAATTTATTCTAGGAATAGAAGGTTGATTTAACATCCATATCAATACATCATATCAATGGAATGAAAACAGTTCACGCTATCATCCCAATAGATGCATAAAATCATTTAACAAAATACAATGCCCTCAACAAACAGGAATTTAAAAAATAGTAATTTTCCCATCCTAAAAAAGGACATCTATGAAAGCCCACAGTTAACGTCATAATTAACGGCAAAAGCCTGGATCCAATTGCCCTTAAGATCAAGAACAAGACAAGTGTGTTTGCTCTCACCACTTATTTTCAAAATTTATAGTAGGTTCTATCCAGGGAAATTAGGCAAGAAAAAGAAATAAAAGGCATCTAGTTTGAAAAAGAAAAGGCAAAACTATTTCTATTCACAGATGACATGATCTTGTATGTAGAAAATCCTAAGGACTGTACTTAAAAACTATTACAACAAATAATTGTGTTCTGCAAAGTTACAAGATACAAGATCAATATACAAGAATCAGTTGTATTTATACCATACCTGCAATGAACACTTCAAAAATGAAATTAAAGAAACAATTTCATTCATAATAGCACCCAAAATAATAAAATACTTAGGAATAAATGTAACAAAAGAAATATAAAACTTATACTTTGAAAACTACAAAACACTGTTGAAAGATGATCTAAAATATCCCATGTTGATATTAAGATAGCAATACTCCCAAAGTGATCTACAGATTTAATGCAATTTCTATTAGAAATTGACAATATAATTCTAAAATTTGTATAGAATTGCAAGAAAACTGGGAGATTTTTCAACAATCTTAAAAAAGAACAAAGCTGGAGTATTCACACTTCCCAATTTAAAGTTATTATAAAGCAATTGTAACCAAAGCAATGTGGTACCAGTAAAAGAGTAGACATATAGATCACTGGAATAGAATGGAATAGAATAAAGAATCTAAAATTAACCCATACATGTATAGTTGACTGATTTTTGACAAGAGTTCTAAAAGCATTCTACAGGAAAATAAATTGTCTTTTTAACAAATGGTGCTGGGACAACTGGATAGCAACATGTGAAAGAATGGTGTTGTACTCTTACCTTATACCATGTATGAAATTAATTCAAAATGGACCAAAGACCTAAATGTAACACATAAAACTACAAAATTCTTAGAAGAAAACATTGGGGTAAATCTTCATGACCTTGGACTTGAAAAAAGATTTTTAGATACGACACCAAAAGCATGAGCAACAAAAATAGATAAACAAGACTGCATCCAAAGTAAAAATTTTAGTGCTTCAAAGGACACCATGAAGAAAGCAAAAAGAAAGCCCAGATAATAGGAAGAAATATTTGCAAATTATATATCTGCTAAGGATCCTGTATCTGGAATATAGAAAGAACTCCTACAACACCATAATAAAAAGATAAATTACTTAATTAAAATGGGCAAAGGATCTAAATAGAAATTTCTTCAAGGAAGATAAACAAATGTCCAATAAGTACATGGAAAGATGCTCAACAAATTTAGTTATCAGGAAAAGTGCAAAAAAACACACACAACACACATAAAAAAAAACCACAATGAAATACCACTTTACACCCACTAGGATGATTAGAATAAAAAATGCAGATAATAGCTAGTGCTGATGAGGATGTGGAGAAAATGGAACCCTCATATACTGCTGGTAGGTATGTAAAATGGCACAGCCACTTTGAAAGTCAGTCTGGTAGTACCACAAACAATAAAAAGAGTCCACACAAAAACGTGTACATTAATGTTATAGCAGTGTTATTCATAATAGCCAAAGGTGGAAAAAACTGAAATGTCCATTAATTTGATGAATGTATATGCAAAATGTGGTATAGCCATACAATAGAAGATTATTTAACCATAAAAAGGAATGAAGTACTGACATATCTTACAACGTGAATGAACATTGAAAACACTATACTGTGTGAAAGAAGCCAGTCGCAAAAGTGCACATATTATATGATTACATTCACATGAAAGTTCAAAATAGGGAAATTTATAGATATAGGAAGTGTATTAGTTATTCCTTAGGCTTCAAGGTGTTGGGGAGATGGAGGGACATGATGGTTATCTAAATTGTGCAAAGTTTCTTTTAGAGTGATTAAATGTTATAAAATTGGCTGTGTTAACGGGTGCACAAATCTGTGAATACGCTAAAATTTTTTGATTTGTATACTTTAAATGGATGACTTATATAATATATGAACTATATCTCAACAAAGCTCAATAAAGGCTAAAATAATCCTCAGTGGCTAACAAATGCTTACACAGGATAAGTCCAAAGACACATAGAAAAGCCTGGCCTCTGCCTCTCTGTTTCTCCAAAATCTAACTCCTGCCTACCTTCTCAGCTCCTTCCTACACTTCTTATGGAACTACTCTCTGGAACTTTACCCTTCTATCATACTGAACTCCTTGCACTTCCCTAATTATAAAGAACTTTCTCAAAATTCTATGTCATTGCACAAGCTACTCTCTCATCTTAGAATGTCATTTCCTTATCTTCTTCCTTTTGCAATTTCAAGCCTCAGCTCAGACGTCTGTGCCTCCAAGAAGCCTTCTTAGATAGATCAATGTCTCTTATGTAAGTTTCTACAGCATCCTCTGCTCCTATTTTGTACTTATCAGATGATACTATAATCAAATGTTTCCCCCATTATACAAGTAACTTGAAGGTAGAGATAGCATTTTTTAATCCCTGTATCCCCAGGTCCTAGCCCAGTGCCCACTCTATAAAAAGTAAATATCTACCCTCATCTCCCAACTCAATATATGTGTATCAGAGACCTTGCTCTTTCAGTTACCTTAACCCACTCAGACCCCAAACACATCATTCATTTTCTCTTTCCATTGACTCTTTCCCTCAACCTACTGAAATTCTCTTGATGCCCTTCTTAAATGAGTCTTTGGAGCCCCATAGGCATTCTCTCATCACCCACTTGCTACAGAACTCTACAAGGCTACCAAAACTCTATGAAACCTGCTCTTTAAAAAGCTTCCCTGCTGCTAAATTCAAGGGCCCATTCTCAGAAGCTTGTTTTCCTTTAGTCTATCTTAAATCTAATATAATATGACCCCTCTCTACACACACTCTCCAAAATTCTCTTTTCTAGTCTTCTATAACAGAATCCTATCCAGATAATCCTTCTACCTCTCAAGCAATGCCTTATTTGTTTTCTTTACTGCTATCTCTTTGGCTTCTCCTCATATCGGTGATTCCTTAAGTTTAATCTTAGCCAACTGCATCATAATCATCACTCTCCAGAAAATGTTTTCTCTCTTATGGTTTTGTTTCCTTCCGCCATCCTTCTCTTAGCTTTGTTTCTCTGATTCCAGATTTCTGATAGACATTCCTATGTGGGATATTCAACTTCTTCATCTGCTGAACATTTCAGGACCAAACTTGTAAGCTCCCCCTGCTAATGAACATTCCCACCCAATTTTCTTTCCTTCTTAAATGGATCAAATTTTTTCTGCCATCTTTGACTTCTTTATCATCCTTGTTCCTTAGCACCAACTGATCTCTCTATATAAACATTTTATCTCTTCCACTCCACTTTTTTCCCTCCAGGACCACCATTACTATACTTTTCTTTACCTTCAATACCTTATGCTTGATCTTTTGTAACAGCCTTCCACCTACTCTCTCTACCTCTATCCCTCTCTGCTCTGTCACCAGTTCCAACTACCCAATAAAGAATACTCAAACAAAAATGTAATTACATTTACCAAAAGACTCGCATGAAAATGTCTATAGTAGTATATTTATAATAGCTTCAAGCTCAATACAATCTGTTTATTAATAGTATAATGGACACATATATTGTTAAAGAGTCATATAATTTAATACTGTATTGCTTATGAAAATGAAGGAACTATAATTGCATTTAAAAAATGGATGGAACTCAAAATCAAAATGTTGATCAAAAGCTACAAAATATGAAAGAGTACATATTATATAATTCCATTTATATAAAGTTCAGTAATGGGCAAAATCATTATATGGTGGTCAAAATAGAACAGTGGTTTTTCTTGGTCAGTAATAATGCCTGGAAATTGGCACAAGAAGTCTTCTGGGGATGGTGATAAGGAAAAATAATGTTCTGTTTCTTGAGTGTATTCAGATTGTGATTATTTATTGACCTTATTACCCATGTGCTTTTCTGTACATTATAGTTTAATAAAAATGTTTTAAAAATAATAAAAGTTTCAGATCTGAATATCTTTAAATAAACCTGATTCTGAGCTGAGTATAATATAATGAGCACAGGCTTTGGCACCTAACAGACCTGAGTTAGAATTCCAATTCTTCCAGATAATTGTGTATGACCTTGGACCGGTCATTTCACCAATCCTCAGTTTCCTCATCTGGAAAATGGGAGCAATAATATCTACCTTGAATAATATTCCATTGGATATAGCACAGCTCATTAATCTATTTGCCTACTGGAGGACATCTTAGTTGCTTTCAACTCTGGACAACTATGAATGAAGCTGCTAAAACACCCCTATGCTGGTTTTGGTGTAGTCATAAATTTTTAACTCCTTTGGGTAAATATCAGGGAGAGTGATTAGTAGATCATATGGTAAAAGTATGTTTTATTCTGAGAAACCAACAAGCTTCCAAACTAGCTATATTTTTTCATTCCCATTAACAATGAATGAGAGTTCCTGTAGATTCACATTCTTTCCAGCATCTGGTGGTGTCAATGTTCTAGATTCTGGCCATTCCAATAGGTGTGTAGTAGTGGTGTCTCAATGTTATTTTAATTTGCATTTCTCTGATAACATATGAGGTGGAGCATCATTTAATATGCTTAATTTACCATCTGTTTATCTTCTTTGGTGAGATGTCTGTTAAGGTCTTTGGACCACATTTTAAACAAGTTGTTTTTCTGTTATTGTTGTTGAGTTTTAAGAGTTATTTGTATGTTTTGGATATCCCCCAGGAGTTTTTAACACTCAAGATAAGCTACACTGAGCCTCTAACAACTCATTGACATTACCATTTAAGTGTTACTCCCATTTCCCTGCTCCAGTAGCTTCTGTTCCTGGTAAGCTATGATTTTCTCTATTTCTCTATCTCTCCAGCTTTTGGGATGGCAGTTTGCCCTGTCACCTCAACTGTCTGACAGATCTAAGAAAAGGCATTGATTTTCAGTTTGTTCAACTCCTTTATTATTGTAAGTATGACAATGACAACTTCTAAGCTCTTTGCACGTTGGAAATGAAACCAGAAATTCTTCATTCAAGCATTTTTGTAATAGATGCTTTGTCACATATTCCAATGTTGTGCCATCTTGTTTGCCTCTTTTCTCATGCAAGTTGAGATTTTCATGGTTCTTTGTATGTTAGTAATTTTTGGATTATAACTTGGCACTTTAAATATTCTGTAATGGGATCCTGGATCTTGTTTAAGTCCTATGGGAAAGATTGATCTGTTATTTTAGCAGACATTTGACTGTGTTTAGTTCAAGCCACAAGTTTCGATGTGCTTTCTGTATTCTGTAGCTCCAATGCATTTCAGTTTTCAAAGCCTTTACAGTGCTATTTGGGTCTCTCCTGTATGTGTACCACTCAGTGGTCAGTCTAGGACCTAGACTGAGGCCTGGCAGTTATCTCAGTTTTCAAAATATTTGTATGCTCAAAATGATCAGACTCACAGTTGCATAAGTCAAGGTTAAGCCTAGGAATTCATAAACTTCTTTATGGAATCATTTTCCTATGCTCTATTTCTGCTATCTCCCTGGTACTTTCTGGTTCCCTGGGCATGCCATTTTCTGTCCCAAAGCCACCCACTTCTGTAATTGTGTTGCATACAGAGTCCAAGCAACAGGTAAAACAAGAGAGTGCAAAATAATCAATGGAGTTTAGACTGGCTTTCTTAAATCCATAGCTCCACTGAACAGAGTGGAAAGTTTCTCTCATTCATTTGGCTCCTACAGCTTCCTTTTGCCATTCACATTCACTGCTACCTCCTCTCTCACTGAGAAGCCACTTGCGGGCTGGAGCATGAGAGTGAAGAAAAAGAAAAAAAAAAAGAACCAAGAGATTTCTTCTACTCTCTCTGAGCTGTAAGAGTTCCACTTTTCTTTCTTTGATCCAGAAGTAGAGTTTCTTTCCTGTATTTCTCTGTCTGTACTACAGGTTTTGAGTTGCACTGATGTTAGCTCAGAAGATTCCAGAAGAGGAAAAATGCTAAATTTGAAGTTGTATCAGTGGTACTTTGATTTCTGGGTTTCTTCCATGGCTGATATTTACTTTTCATAGTTCTTGAATAGCCACACATGAATTCTTTCCAGGTTTAATAGTCATATTCAGTGAGAGAGAAAGGCTAGCATTTATTTACTCCATCCTACTGGAATCAGAACTCTTTAAGAAAAGTTTTTGAAACATATATAGGATTATTTCACTCATTACTCTCAACCCATCATACTGACATTGACAATAAATTTAAAACACATACTTCTAAAATTTAGTGACAATCCATCCAGCTGGTTTCCTTAGGATGCAATGTAGAAACAAACAGAAAATTCATGTATATCAATATTAACCTCAATTAAGAAAAGGAATATTAACACATATGAATACTTGTCATTCATATGACACAGGCTCTGATTTCAAGTAGAAGGGGGATGGAAGAAAGACATATGATAAAACTATATAAAAATTACAGAAATGAGATAGGGGCTTTCCTAAGGAGAAATAGTTGACTGCCGAACAAGTAAGCTCAGACATAATCCTATGGAAAGTTGGACAGAGAATAGAGCTCTGTGACATGGACTTGCCTTGGAAAGCCTCATGGAGAATATGATGCTTCAGAGAGCCTCATTTATTCATCCAAAAATATTTATTGATATTTTTTTATGTGCTAGCACCTACTCTGACATTTCTTTCTCCTGTCACTCTGACTTTGAATTAAGAATGCCATGACTTATTTAACCATGACCTTTTAGGCATTCAGAGATATTTTGTGAAATTCACCAGTAAATTTGGTTTTTGAGAGCATAAGCTGTATTTGATGCCCCTTATCCCTTCTAACTCCCCCATCCTCTCCCACCCCCTACCCTCTGATAACCACCAGTCTATGAATATCGGTGTGCAAATATCTTTTTGGATATGAGTTTCCAAGTTTTGGGGGGTAAATACCCAGTAGAAGGATTGCTGGATTATATGGTTGATTAATTCTTAGCTTTTTGAGGAACTTTCATACTGTTTTCCATAGTGGCTGTACCAATTTGCAGTCCCACCAGCAGTGAATGAGGGTTCCTTGTTCTCTGTATCCTCTCCAACATTTGTTATTACTTGTCCTGTTGATTATACCTAATCTAACAGGTATGAGACGGTATCTCATTGTAGTTTTGATTTGCATTTCCCTAATAGCTAGCAATTTGAGCATCTTTTCAAATATTTGTTGACCATTTGTATGTCCTCTAGGAAGAAGTGTCCAGGTCCTCTGCTCATTTTTTTGATTGGATCTTTTGATTTTTTGTTGATATTGAGTCGTATGAATTCTTTGTATATTTTGTATATGAGGCCCTTATCAGAGGCATTGCTTGCAAACATATTTTTCCATTCGAATGGTTGTCTCTTTACCTTGTTGATGATTTCTTTTGCTGAGCAGAAACTTTTTAGTTTGACGTAGTACCATTCATTTATTTTAGCTTTTACTTCCCTTGTTTTTGAGGTCAAATTCATACAATCCTCTTTAAATCTAAGGTCCATAAGTTCAGTCCCTATGTTTTTTTCTATGCACTTTATTGTTTCAAGTCTGATATTCAGGTCCTTAATACATTTTGAGTTAAGTTTGGTGTATGGGATTAGACAACAGTCCAGTTTCTTTCTTTTACAAGTGGCTTTCCAGTTTGCCTAGTACCATTTATTGAAGAGGCTTTTCTTTCTCCAATGTATGTTTTTGGCTTTTTTGTTAAAAATTGTATTCCCATATAAATATGATTTCCTTCTGGACTCTCAATTTTGTTCCACTGGTTTGTGTGTCTCTTTTTCTGCCAATACCATGCAGTTTTGATTACTGTCACTTTGTAGTATAATTTGAAGCCAGGAAGCGTGATGCCTCCAGCCTCGTTCTTTTTTCACAAGATGGCTTTGGCAATTCAGGGTCTTTTGTGCTTCCATACAAATCTGATGATTTTTTTGCTCAATTTCTTTAAAAAATGCTGATGGGATTTTGATGGGGATTGCATTAAATCTGCATAATGCTTTAGGTAATATGGTCATTTTAATGATATTGATTCTTCCAATCCAAGAACACGGAATATCTTCCTATTTCTTTGTATCTTCTTCAATTTCTTTGAATAGGATCTTGTAGTTTTCATTATATAGGCCCTTCACATGTTTCATCAAATTTATTCCTGGGTATTTTATTCTTTTTATTGTAATTGCAAAAGGAATTATTTTTTTACTTCATTTTCTGACACTTCGTTATTAGAATATAGGAACACTATGGATTTTTGATTGTTGATTTTGTATCCAGAAACTTTACTGTATTTGCTTATTGTTTCTAGTAGTGTTCTTGTGGAGTCTTTAGGGTTTTCTATATAGAGAATCATGTCATCTGCAAATATTGACAGTTTGACTTCTTTGTTTCCTATTTGGATGCCTTTTATATCTTTCTATTGCCTTATTGCACTCACTAGGACCTCCAAAGTTATGTTGAATAACAGTGGTGATAGTAGAGAGGTTTGCCTTGTTCCTGTTCTTAGAGAGAAGGTTTTTAGTTTTTTTCACCGTTAAGTATAATGTTGGTGGAGCATTTGTCATATATGGCCTTTATTATGTTAAAGTACTTTCCTTCTATACTAATTTTAAGTGTTTTGATCATAAATGGATGCTGTATCTTGTCAAAGGCTTTTTCTACACATATTGATATAATCATCTGATTCTTATTTTTGAATGTGTTTATGTGGCATATCACATTAATTGAAGTGCATATGTTGAACCATCCCTGTGACCCTGAGATGAAGCCCAATTGATCATGGTGTATTATCTTTTTAATATGTTGCTGTATTCAGTCTGTTACTATCTTATTTAGGATTTTTGCATCTGTGTTCATAAGAGATATTTGTCTGTAGTTTTCTTTCCTTGTATTTCTTTACCAGGTTCTGGAATCAGAGTAGTATCGGCCTCATAAAATGAGTTGGGAAGTACTGCCTCCTCTTTGATCTTTTGGAAGAGTTTGAGGGGAATAGGTATTAAATCTTCTTTGAATGTTTGGTAGAATTCACTAGTAAAGCCATCTGGTCCTGAACTTTTACTTTTTGGTAGATTTTTGATGATTGTTTCAATTTCCGTACTGCTGATCAAACTACTTAAGTATTCCATATTTTCTTGATTCAGTCAAGAAAGATTATATTTTTCTAAGTAATTGTCCAAAGTAATAACAAATGTTGGAGCAGATGTGGAGAAATAGGAAACCTCATACACTGCTGGTGGGACTGCAAATTGGTACAGCCACTATGGAAAACACTATGGATGTTTCTCAAAAGACAAAGAATTGATCTACCTTATGATCCAGCAATTCCTCTACTGGGTATTTACCCCAAAAACTTGAAAAAGTTTATCCGAAAAGATATACGCACATCAATGTTCATAGCAGCATTATTCGTAGTGGCCAGGACATGGAACCAACTGAAGTGTCCTATGATGGATGGCTGGCTAAAGAAGTTGTGGTACATATATATAATGGAATATTATTCAGGCATAAGAAGAGATGAAATACTGCCATTTGCGACAACATAGATGGACCTTGAAATAGTCATACTAAGCGAAATGAGCCAGAGAGAAAAGGTTGAAAATCACATGATATCACTTATATGTGGGATATAAACCAAAAAGCAACAAATGAACAGGACAAACAAAGACTCATGGACATGGACATTGGACTAGTGGTTACTGGAGGGGGGGGTAACATAAAATGTTTAAAAAAATAAAAATATAAGCTTGAGAAAAATTAAATAAATAAAAGTTTAAAAATAAATTAAATTAAATTAAATTTAAATTTAAAAAAGTCCAACTACAAAAAAAAAAATAAGTACTCGTCCACTTCTAGGTTATTAAATTTGGTGGTATATACTTCTTCATAGTATTCTTGTATGATCCTATGTATTTCTGCATGTCGGTCGTAACTTCCTCTTTCATCCTTGATTTTGTTTATTTGTGTCCTTTCTCTTTTTTCTTTAGTGGGTCTAACCAGGGATTTGTCAATTGTATTAAGCTTCTCAAATAACCAGCTCTTTGTTGCATTTTTATTGTTTTTTGTTTGTTTGTTTTCAATTTCTTTTATTTCTTCTCTAATTTTGATGGTTTCTTTCCTTCTGCTGACTTTAGGCTTCATTTGCTCTTCCTTTTCTAGTTTTTTAAGATGAAGCGTTAGGTTGTTAATTTGGGCTCGTTCTTGTTTTTGGAGATAGGCCTGTAATAATATGAACTTTCCTCTTATGACCGCTTTTGCCGTGTCCCAAAAGTTTTGATATGTTGTACTATCATTACCATTCGTTTCTATGTATCTCGTGAACTCTCTTTTTATTTCTTCTTTGACCCAGTTATTCTTCAGTAGCATGTTGTTTACTCTCTATGTATTTGACGTTCTTCCTGATTTCATTTTGCAGTTGAACTCTAGTTGCGAAGCATTATGATCAGAGAATATGGTTAGTATGATTTCAACCCTCTTACATTTGTTAAGGCTATTTCTGCATCCCAGTGTGGTCGATTCTTGAGAAGGTTCCACATGCACTAGAGAAGAATGTATAAGAAGCTCCTTTGGGATGGAAGGCTCTGTATATGTCAATTATGTCCAGTTGGTCTAATGTATCATTTAAGGATGTTATTTCCTTATTGATTTTCTGTTTGGATGATCTGTCCATATTCAACAGTGGGGCATTTAGGTCCCCACTACGATAGTGTTTTGGTCTGTTTCTCCCTTTAGTTCTGTTAGTAATTGCTTTACATATTTTGAGGCTCCCTGGTTGCGAGCATAGATATTAATAAGTGTTCTGTCTTTTGGGTGCATAATTCCCTTTATCATTATGAAGTGTCTATCAGTGTCTTTCTTTACCTTTTTTATTTTGAGGTCTATTTCGTCTGATATTAGTACCATTACTCCTGCTTTTCTCTGAATGCCATTTGCTTGAAATATCATTTTCCACCATTTCACTTTGAGTCTATATTTGTCTTTGGAGCTCAGACGTGTCTCCTGGAGGCAGCATATGGTTGGGTTTTGCTTTGATCCATTCTGCAAATCTGTGTCTTTTTGTTGGTGAGTTCAGTCCATTTACATTTAGGGTGATTATTGAAATATGAGGTCTTTTTATAGCCATTTTATTTTTTGCTTTCTGGTTGCTCGGTGTTTCCACTGCTTCCTTATCCTTGTGTTTCTGTTTTCTTTATTTTGGTTGTCTTTTGTGGGTTTTGCCTCTGGTTCTTTTTTTATGTTATGTACTTGAGCTCTAAATCTTTGGTGTGTGGTTACCATTACAAATATGAAAAGGATGGCGATATAGAGAGAGTTGTCCATTTTCTTTTGCATGTGCCTTATATCCTTTCTACTTTGTGAATTTAGATCTTTGAATCTTCACCTTTTCAGTCATTGTTATCTCAATTTGTCACTATATATGCTGAATGTTCATTACTATCTTGCTATAGCATTTTTCTCCTTATTATTTAAGCTTACAATGCCCTGTTTTTAGTAAGGGTTGCACTCCTCTGCTTCTACTTGCCTGATAGTCACTTTACTCCTAATTATGTATTTTTTTTGGTCATTTTGTTTTAAGCGAGCTGACCTCTTTCATTATTTCCTGTACTGCAGCCCTTAGTGGAGGATTCCCTCGATTTTTGTATGTCTGGAAAGGTGATTATTTCTCCTTCATATCTAAAGGAGAGCTTCACTGGATACATTATTCTATGCTGGTAGTTCCTTTCACTTAATAGTTTAAATGTTTTAATTCCATTCCTTTCTGGCTTGTAAGGTTTGCACTGAGAAGTCCGATGATAATCTAATGGGTTTTCTTTTATAGGTTACTGTTTCCTTTTCCTTGGTTGCCCTGAGAATTCTGTCTTTGTTGTTGATTTTTGATAACTTTAATACCATGTGTCTTGGTGAAGTCTTTTTTGAGTTGAGATTATTGGTTGTTCTGTTGACTTCTTGACTTCCAAGTTCCAGCTCATTCCTTAGATTTGGGAAATCCTCGTCAACTATTTTTCTGAAAATGCTTTCCAGTCCCTACTCCTTTTCCTTGCCTTCAATAATGCCCATTATTTTTATGTTTCTTCTCTTGATAGTATCAGCTAATTTTTGTATTTCCCTTTCATTATTTTTTATTCTTCAGTATCTCTCGTCTTCCTTCAGATTCATTTCTAGATTTCTGTCTTCAATATCACCAATCCTTTCCTCCATTTGGGTGAGTCTATTTTCCAAGCCTGCTATTTCATTTTTAAACTCTTGCAGTGTGTTTCGTATCTCCAGGTGGTCTATTTGGTGCCCTTTGAGGGTTTCAATCTTCTTGCTCCGCTCATCTAGTTGTTTTTGCAATTTCTGCAATTATTGATATGACTTGTTTCAGAACTCACTGAGTTTTTTCAGAAGTACCATCCTGAATTCTCTTTCACTTATGTCACATATTTCTATGTCTGTAAGTTTATTTTCTGGAGATTTTCTTCTTTTTTTCTAAGATGCCTTGTCACCTTGGTTGTTCATGATGTTCAATGGACTATTTCTTTGCCTATGTTTTGATGGAAATGCATTCTGTTGTTTTCTCAGAAAGATTTATTATATAAAGATCTCTCTTTAGCTTGCTGCAAAGAAAGCACTTTTCTTTTGGTTTCTAGTAGGTGGTGTCTAAGCCTCTTGGATCCCTGGTTTAAAGCCTTAATAATGCCTTTTTATTTTGTAGTAGATATTTAATCACGCTTGCTACCCTCAGTTTCAGTCCCTGCCAGTGCCAGCGACAGTCTCAGTAGCATTTGCTCAGATTCCCCTGGTGCTCCTCTGTGTTCGGTCTTGGAAGTTATGGTGGAAGGGGCCTTCTGGGTTAGGAATTGGGGGCTATGGCTCAGCCTTGGTTTTGCAGTCGCAGCTGGTAAAAATCAACTGTTTTTTTCTCTGCGGTCCCATCCACTTCTCTGTTTTCTGCCCTTATTACTGGGCCCTGCAGCTGGCTGCGTGGAACTCACAGCACTTCCAGGCAGGGCTGTTCAGGGAAGTTGTTGCACCTTCTCTCCTCCCACTCTTCCTTCAGGGAGCTCCAGAGGCTGTGAGAGGCAGCTTCTTTATTTCTCCCAGTTCGCAGCCCAACACCCAAAGTTCTTATCTGTGGCAGCTCTTATGAGCAGAGTCCATGCTTAGATGTGCTGGGGTGCAGTTTGGGTTTTTTTGTAGAGTCCTAGTCGTTCAGCTAATTGTTGTTTCAAGAGGAGATATCTGAGGATGTCTCTGACTCTGCCATGTTTCCCAGAATTCTCGCCTTTTTTTTTCTTATAGATGTTTAGTCATGCTCGCTACCCTCCATCTCAGTCCCTGTCAGTATATGTGACATTTTCAGTAGCGTTTGCTCAGATTCCCCTGGTGCTTCATAGTGTTTGGTCTTGGAGGACATGAAGGAAGGGGCCCTTTGGGTTGGGGAGTGGGGGCTGCGGCTCAGCCTTGCATTTTGCAGCTGCAGCTGGTAATAACCAACTGTTGCTTCTCTGCCCTCCCCACTTCTCTACATTCCCTACTTCTCCAATTTCTGCCCTGATCCCTGGGCACTGCCATCGGCTACGTGGAACTCACAGTTCAGGGAACCCATCACACCTTCTCCTCACCCCCCTCCTCCTGCTAGGAGCTCTGTCTGCAAGGGGCAGCCTCTTTGTTTCTCCAAGTCTACCCCCCACCTCCCAGGTTTCTGATCACTGTTAGCTCTTATGTGCAGATCCCTTGCTCAGATGTGCTTGTGTTGGTTGTTTTTTGTTAAGTTTTAGGTGTTCAGCTCATGGTTGTTTCAAGGGGAGAGATCGGTGACATCTCTCCACCATGTTTCTGTCGCCACTCTCTGTGAACATTATTTATACAAGGTCATCATGGAAGAATACTTCTACAGCTTACATCCTATTCTCCTCCCCTTCTGGTCTCACAGAAGGCTGAGACTTTCTACTATTTCGCTACTTATGAGTAATGATTTGTGAGAAGAAACAATTAAGCATTGAACTGCTGGTATGAGACTCTTCAAATCTCTCCTCCTGTGCTTAGGCAACTGAAAAGACATCAAGTTCCAGATGGCATAGCTGCTGAACAGTTTGAGCTCCTGCTTCCTCACTGCCTCTGGAGGTACTTGGTAAGTCCCTGCTGGATCCTAGTTCTTCAGCTTTTGCATTATCCAATTAATAATTGTTGAATGAAATAATGAAGTCAATCAACCTCTGTAATGCAGTTCCAAGAGAAATGCACTCTATTTTTCCTCACCACTCCATCCAATCCATCATCTAGTCCTACTGCCTCTACCTCCAAAATATATCTCAAATTTAGTCAACTTTCACTTAGCCCTCCGTTGCTGCAACCCTAGTATGACTTAGCAAAATTTTGAGACTGTACTATTTTGGAAGCCTCCCAACTGGTCTCTCTACTTTTATACTTGACTCCTACAATAAAAACTTCAAACAGCAATCAGGGGGGTCTTGTTTTTGTTTGGGGAAGTTTTTTATTTTTTAAATATTAATTATCAGGTTTATTCTTCTACTTTAAAAAAACAATTCTCCATCTACCACAACCACAATCAGGATATTAAACAATTACATTACCAATAAAAGTAATTCGGGCTATGCCTTCATATAGTCTTTCTCTCTCTCTCTCTCTCTCTCTCTCTCTCTCTCTCTCTCTCTCTCTCTCGCTCAGCCTCAGGAAAACACTTATCTATTTTTTTATTACTATAGTTTTATCTTTTCAAGAATGTCATATAAATGGAATTATACAATATGTTACATCTTGTGACTCACCTTCTTTTACTCAGCATGATGTCTTTGAGATTCAACCAAGTTGTTGCATGTGTCAATAGTTAATTCTTTTTGGTTGCTGAGTAATATTTTATTATTTGGATATACAACAGTTTGGTTATCTGTTTCACCTGGGTTGTTTCCCATTTGGGGCTATTATGAATGGAGCTGCTATAAACGTTCATACACGAGTTTTTATGTGAACATAGTTTTTTTTCACCCATTTCTCCAGGAGTGGGATTGCTAAATCATGTGATAATTTTATGAAAAACTGCCAAACCATTTTTTAAATGACTGTATCATTTTGCATTCCCATAAGAATTGTATGAGAGCTTCAGTTGCTTGCCATCCTCACCAGCAATTGGTATTGTTGATAATTTTTATTTCAGCCATTCTAATAGGTATATAGTAGTAGCTCATTATGGTTTTAACTCTCATTTTCTTAATGACTAATGATATTGAACATTTTTTCATGTGCTTATTCAACATTCTTATATTCACTTTAGTGAAGTGTTCAAGTCTACCCCCACATACACCTTTTAAAGTTAGGTTGTTTGATTTACTGTTGAGCTTGAGCTTGTTGAATATATGATTTGCAAATATATTCCTAGTCTGTAGCTTGCTTTTTCATACTCTTAATAGCATCCTTTACAGAGCAAAAGTTTTTAATTTTGATTCATTCTAATTTGTCTACACTTTCTTTCTTACTTGTGATATAATCCCTAGGAACTTTTCATCTAATCCTAAGTCACCAAGATTTTCACCTATGATTCCTTCTTAAAGATTAATAGTGTATCTATGATCTACTTTGAGTTAATTTTATATAAAGTTTAGATAAAGGTCCATTTATTTATCTGGGGATGTGCAATTATTCCTACACTGTTTGTTAAAAGACTATACTTTTCTCCATTTAACTGCTATTGTGCCTTTGTTGAAAACCAAATGGCCATATTTCCATGGATGTATTTCTGGACTCCCTATCCTATTCCTATTTATCACTTTGACACTTCCACACTGTCTTGATTGCTATAGCATTGCAGTAATTCTTTCTATTCTCTTCCATTAATAATTTATCTATTTATTTGCCAATATATGCTGTCTTGATTACTGTAGCTTTATATTATGCCTTTAGGTTAGTGTCCATCTTCTGACTTTGTTCTTTTCTTTTCAGTACAGTGGTCCCCCTTATCTGCAGTTTCACTTTCTGCAGTTTCAGTTATTCAAGATCAACTGGGATCTAAAATTACTAAATGGAAAATTCCAGAAATAAACAATTCATAAGTTTCAAATGGCATGCCATCCTGAATGGCATGATGAAATTTCAAGCCATCTCACTCTGAAAATCATTCTTTTGTCTAGAGTATCCATTCTGTATACACTACCCTCTATTACTCACTTAGTAGTCTTCTCAGTGATCAAATCAACTGTTGCAGTATTACAGGGCTTGTGTTCAAGTAACCATCATTTTACTTAATAATGGCCCCAAAGTGCAAGAGTAGTGATGCTGACATTTCGAATGTGCCAAAGAGAAGACATAAAGTGCTTCCCTTAAGTGAAAAGGAGAAAGTTCTTGACTTGATAAGGAAAGAAAAAAATGTACGCTGAGGTTGCTAAGATCTACAGTAAGAATTTCTATCTATGAAATTATAAAAAATGAAAAAGAAATCCATGCTAGTTTGCTGACAGAAAGGGAGATCACATTCCCATAACTTTTATTACATTGTTATAATTGTTCTATTTTATCATTTTTTGTTGTTAATCTCTTACTGTGTCTAATTTATAAATTAAACTTTATTATGGTTATGTATATACAGGAAAAAACATAATATATGTAAGGTTCAGTATTATTTGTGGTTTTAGGCATCTGCTGGAGGTCTCGGAATGTATCCTCCATGGATAAGGAAGGACTACTGTATTTTTTTTTTGGCTATTCTGTCTTTTGCCTTTCCATAAAAAAAGTTTGAATCAGTTTGTTGATAATTACAAAATAAATTGCTTTTTTAAAATTGAAATTACATCAAATCTATAAATCAAGTTGGGAAGAGTTGACATCATAACAATATTGAGTTTTCTTATCCATGAATATGGAATATCTCTTCATAAATATGTATATATTCTTTGATTTCTTGCATCAGAGTTTTATAGTTTCCTCATATATATTTTGTGTATTTTGTTAACTTTATACTCAAGTCTTTCTTTATTCCCTCTCTCCCTCCCTCCCTTCTTTCTTTCTTTCTTTCTTTCTTTCTTTCTTTCTTTCTTTCTTTCTTTCTTTCTTTCTTTCTTTCGGATGTTAATGTAAATGGTATCTTTTTTTTTTCAATTTAAATTCAGTTGTTCATTGCTGTTGCATAGGAAAGCAATTGACTTTTGTAAATTAACTTTATATCCTGTGACTTTGCTATAGTTGTTTATTAGTTCCCTGAGTTTGCCAATTTTTTCAAAGAACCAAATTTTGATTTAAATTTTTTTCTATGGATTTTCTGTTTCCAATTTCATTAATTTACAATCTGGTTTTTATTATTTCTTTTCTTCTGCTTCCTTTAGGATCATGTTGTTTCTTTCTCTAGTTTCCTAAAGTTAAGGCTAAGATTATTGGTTTTGTATTTTTCTTCTTTTTAAAAATATGCATTCAATGTTATAAATATCCCTCTAAACACTGATCTTGCTGCATCTCACACATTTTGATAAGTTGTATTTTAATTTTAATTTAGTTAAAATATTTTAAAATTTCTCATGGTATTTCTTCTTTGCCTCATTTGTTATTTAGAAGTATGTCATTCAATTTACAAATATTTGGGGATTTTTTTCAGCTATCCTTGTTATTGACTTCTAATTTAATTTCGTTGTAATCTGAAAGCATACTTTGTATGATATATATTCTTGTATATTTGTTACGATGTGTTCTGTGGCCAAGAATGTGGTTTATCTTGGTGTCATTCCATGTGAACTTGATGATAATGTGTATCTTGCTGTTATTGGATGATGCATTCTATAAATGTCACTGAGATCTATTTGATTGATGTTGCTGTTGAGGTCAACTATATTCTTACAGATTTTCTGCCAGCTGGATCTGTCAGTTACTGATAGAAGGGTTTTAAAGTCTTCTCTATAATAATGAATTCATCTATTTCTTCTTGTGTATCAGGTCTTGCCTCACATATTTTATTCCTCTGTTTTTATGTGCATTCAGTTCCAGAGTGGTTATATCCTCTTAGATAATGGACTCCTTAATCAGGATGTATTGTCCTTCTTTATCTCTGATAAATTTCCTTTCTCTGAAGTCTGCTTTGTCTGAAATTAATATAGTTATTTCAGCTTTCTTTTGTTTAAAATCTTGGCATGTTTTTCCATTCCTTTACATTTAATTTATTTGTTTCTTTATATTTAAAGTAAGCTTCCTTTAGACAACAGATAGTTGGGTCTTGTTTTATTTATGTCTCCTGAGAGTCTCTGCTTTTTAATTGATGTAGTTATGTCATGCACATTTAAAGTAATTATTGATATAAGATTAATGCTTACCAATTTTTGTATTTATTGAACTTGTTTTTTTTTTTTTGTTTCTTTTATCTTCTCTTTCCCTATATACTCTGATTCCAGTTAAGCATTTTGTATGATTTCATTTTCTCTCCTTTCTTAACATACCAATTATACTTCTTTTTATAATATTTTTAGTGGTTTCCCTAGAGTTTACCAGATACACTTGCATTTTAGTCCACATTAAAATACTGTGTACTGATTCACAATAAGTATAAGTACTTAATAACAGAGTACTCCCAGTTCCTCCCTCTCATTCTTCACAATGTTTCTGTCATTCATTTCACTTATCCATATGCTACAATCACTGAATATATTGTTGCTATTATTATTTTATACAACAGTTATCTGTGAAATCAGGTAGGAATAAGAAAACTAAAATATTTTATTTTACCTTCATTTATTCTTTCTCTAACATTATTCTTTTATCTAAATCTGAGTTTCTGACATATAATTCTATTTTCCTTCTCTCTTAAGTTTTTAAACATTTCTTGCTAGGAAGGACTACTAGTGACAAATATCTACAATTTTAATTGGTCTGAAGAGGTCTTTATTTCTGCCTTACTTTTAAAGAATGCAGAACTGTAGTTTGGGTGGGAGGGTCCTTTAAAACTATATATTTCACTCCACTCTCCTTGTGGTTGTATGGTTTCTGAAGAGAAGATTAATGCAATTCTTATATTTGCTCCTCTATAAATAAGGTGTTTTCTTTTTCTCCAGCTTCTTTTAAATTTTTCTTTTTGTTTTCAATTTTGTGCAGTGTGATATGATACCCTCAGTGCAGATTCTTTGATATTTATCCTGCATAATGTTCTTTGAACTTCCCAAATCTGTGACTTGGTGTCTGTCATTAATTTTGGAAAGTAATCAGCCATTATTACTCTAAATACTTCTTCTAATCCTTTCTCTCTTCTTCTGGTATTTCCATTACACATATGTCACACATTTGTTAATTGTCCCAAGTGTTTAGATATTCTTTTATGTATTATTCATTCCTTTATCTCTTTGCACTTTATAGTTTTGGAAGTTTCTATTGACATACATTCAAGCTCACTGACTCTTTCCTTGATTGTATACAGTCTAGTGGTGAATCCATTAAGAGCATTCTTCATTTTTCTTACAGTGTTTTGATTTCTATAATTTCCTTTTGATTCTTTCTCAGAGTTTACATCCCTCTGCTTATATTTCCCATCTGTTTTTGCATGTCATCCACTTCTTCCATTAGAGCCTTTAGCATATTATTCATAGTTATTTTGAATTCCCAGTCTGATAATTCCAAAATCTCTGCCATACCTGAATTTCATTCTGATGCTTGCTTTGTCTCTTCAGACTTTTTGTTTTGTTTTGTTTTTGCCTTTTACCACTCCTCATGATTTTTCTTTTTTTTGAAAACCAGATGATGTATCAGGTATAGAAACTGAGGTAAATACGTCTTTAGTGTGAGGTTTTTCTGTCTATCTGGCTGGGAATTAGGCTGTGTTTAATATTTTCTGTAGATATAATTCTCAGAAGCTTCAATTTCCTTTAGTGTCCTCATTTTTGTCTCTCCTGTTATCTTTGAGTTTGCCTAGAAGCTCTTTCCTTGATAGAGTCTGCTGTTCTTTCAGCTGTAATCTGCTGTTATTATAATAGAGCTCTTTTTTTCATGGTTTTCCATATTTTTTTATTTTTCAATTACAGTTGGCATTTAATATTATTTTATTTTAGTTTCAGGTGTACAGCATAGTGGTTAGACATTTATATAATTTACAAAGTGATCTCCCCAGATAGTCTAGTACCCACCATACATAATTATTAAAATATTATTGACTATATTCCCTATGCTGTAATTTACATCCCCATGACTATTTTGTAACTGTCAATTTGCCTTCTTAATCCCTTCCCTTCTTTCACTCTGCCCCCCAAACCCCGCTTGCAGCAACCATCAGTTTTTGCTCTGTGTCTATTAATCTGTTTTCATTTTGTTCATTTATTTTGTTCTTTAGATATAAGTAAGATCCTATGGTATTTGTATTTTTATGCCTGACTTATTTCACTTAGCATAATACCCTCTAGGTCTATCCATGGCATTGCAAATGGAAAGATTTCATTCTTATGGCTGAGTAATATTCCATTGTATATGTGCACCATAACTTCTTTATCCAATTGTCTATTAATGGGCACTTAGGTTGCTTCCATATCTTGGCTATTGTAAATAGTGCTGCAGTGAACATAGGTGGGCTTATATCTTTACAAATCAGTGTTTTGGTTTTCTTTGGATAAATACCAAGAGTGCAACTACTGGATCATAAGGTAGTTCTATTTTTTTACTTTTTTAAGAACCTCCAAACTTTTTTCCATAGTGGCTGTACCAATATGCAATCCCACCAACATTGCGTGAAGGTTCCTTTTCTTCTACATCCTCGCCAATACTTGTTGTTTGTTGATTTATTGATGATAGTCATTCTGACAGGTGTGAAATGATATCTCATTGTGGTTTTAATTTGCATTTCTCTGATGATTGGTGACATTGAGATTCTTTTCATATGTCCATTGTTCATCTGAATGTCCTCTTTGGAGAAATGTCTATTTAGGTCTTCTGCCTATTTTTTAATTGGACTGTGTTTTTTTTGGTGTTAAGTTGTATGAGTTCTTTATAAATTTTGGATATTAATCCCTTATTGAATGTATCATTAGTGAATATCTTCTCATTCAGTAGGTTGTCTTTTCATTGTTTTGTTCATTTCTTTTGTTGTCCAAAAAAAATTTTGCACCCTTCTCTCACTTTTCTCCTTCTTGAATATAAATTATTCTATTTGTTCTGGGATATCAATTATTCTGTTTTGTTTTGTTTTGTTTTGTTTTTGATGAATTTCCATAGACTGCATAGGCTTTCTTTGCTTTTCAAATACTTTTTCTTAATTCTCTTCTAACTGGAATATTTCAAAATTCTTATTTTCTAACTCACTTATTCTGTTTTCTTTTTTTTTCAACTACAGTTGACATTTAATATTATTCTATATTAGTGTGCAAAAACTTTTGTTTGATGTAGCTCAATTTGTTCATTTTTCCTTTTACTTCCTTTGCCTGAGGAGATATATCAGAAGAAAAGTTACTAAGAACAATGTCAGAGAGTTTACTGCTTATATTTTCTTCTAGGAGTTTTACGGTTTCAGGTCTTACGTTTAAGTATTTAATCCATTTCAACTTTATTCGTGTATATGGTGGTATAAAGAAGGTGATATAAAGGAGCCCTTTTTTTATGTTGTGGTTAGGTACCTGGATAAAGGAAATATTATCTAATCTTGTGATTAGGTGTCAGCCTTTTAGTAAGTCTATCTTTTTATCCAATTTTATAATCTCTTATTTTTATTGATTTTTAAAATACATTAATGTTGAATATTATTATTGATAGATTAGATTTATGTCTGTCTGTCATTTTGCTTTTTGTTTCTGTATGTCTCATGTCTTTTTCTCTGTTCCTCCTTTAATACCTTGTCTTTCATAAAGTGAATATTAGTGTAATGTTTTAATCCTGTTAATGATTTTTAAATATATATTTTTAGTTATGTTCTTACTGGATTCTCTGAGAATTACCATATATATCTTATCAGAATCTACTTCAGATTTAGACTAACTTGATTCCAGTATGATGTAAAAACCTTATTCCTATAGAATGCTATTTTCTCCTGTTTTGTGCTTTTATTGTTATATATATTACATCTATATATGACAAAACAATTAACACATTGTTTTAATTATTCCATTATATATCTATATATTTGAAAGAAGCTGAGACAAGAAAGGACAGCAAACATACACACACACACAGTTTATTAAATTAGCCTTCTTAATTAACCATCGTTGTCTGCCTTTGTTTCCTCCTGTATATTCAATTTATCATCTGGTGTAATTATCGTACTCCAAATCAGCTTTTTTCCTACCTATATCCTTTGTCCTTTTATTTTCAAACGGATTACATTTTATGTGTCATATAGGCCTCAAATATGATCATTTACATAATTGATTTATGTGATTGCTTTTTAAATCAACTATACTATTATTTATAATTTCTTGCCTAATTACCTTTATCAGTGTTCATTATTTCTTTTATGGATTTTCATTGTTATCTATTGTCACTTTTTTCAGCCTGAAGAATTTTCTTTAGTATTTCTTGCAAATTAAGTCCCACTAACAACAAATTCTCTCAGGTTTTGTTGATCCAAGAATGTCTATTTCCCCTGCACTTATTTATTCTTTATTTTTTATTAAGTTTATTGGGGTGACATTGGTTAATAAAATTATATAGGTTTTCAGTGTACAATTAAATAATGCATCAAATGTTCACCCCCCAAAATCAAATTTCCTTCTGTCACCATATATTTGACCCTCTTTATTCTTATCTACCTCCTTCTCTCATTTTCTCTGGTAACCACTAAACTGTTGTTTGTTTCAATGAGCGTTTGTCTTATTCTTTTGTTGCTTTCAGTTTTATATTCCACATATAAGTGAAATCATGTTTCTCAACTAGTTTTACTTGATGGGATTTTACCCCCAACTTTGAAGGTGTCATGCCACTGTTTTCTGGGCTCCATTTTTTCTGATAAGAAGTTATCTGTTAATTTTATCGTGTCTCCCTTGTACATAAGGAGTCAGTTTTCCCTCATTAATTTAAAAAAATTCTCTTTGTCTTTGGCTTTCAACATTTTGACTGTGATATGTGTATTTGCAGCTGTCCTTGAATTTATTCTCCTTGGAGTTCATCGTGATTAATATTTTTCATCAATTTGGGAAATTTTGAGCCAGTATTTCTTTAAATACTTTTTTGCTCATTTCTCTACTTCTGGTATTCCCACCATGCACATGTTAGTGTACTTAAGGATGTTCTATATTTATCTGAATCCTTGTTCATTTTTTTCCACTAGTTTTCCTCTCTGTTCATATTAGCTAATCTTTATTAATCTGTCTTCAATTCATTGATTTTTTTTCTTTTGCCAGCTCAACTTTATTGTTGAGCCCTTCTAGTGATTTTTTTTATTTTCCTTATTGTATTTTTCAACTCCAGAAATGCTACTTTTTTAAAAATTATTTTCCTCTCTTTATTGATTTCTCTATTTTATGAGATATTGTCATCAAACTTCTAATTATTTAAGCAAAGTGTCCATTCATTCTTTTAACATATTTGTAACAGCTGTTTTGAAGTCTTTGTCTATATCTGGGTCCAGTCAATATCTTGGTCCCTACAAAGACAATTTCTATTGTACAGTTTATTTTCTGTATGTGGGTCATACTTTTTTGTTTCTTTGCATGTCTCAACTTTTTGTTAAAATTAACATTTTAGATAATATATTGAAACAAGTCTAAATACAGTGTCTCTCTTTCCCTTCTAGATTTTTATCAGTTGCTTTCTCTTGGTTTTGTAACTTGTCTGGACTATTTTATTGAAATATATTTCCTCCTCAATGCAGAGCTTCTGTTACTCCTCAGAAGGTACTGCCTTAGGCATGGATACAGCCTTCCTGACCACCAGGCATGACTATCTGTTTTTGACTATCTCTTTCCTTAATGTTCTTGCTATGCTTCCAACTGGACTGCTTCTATTAGTATTATACCCAAGTATTAGCCTCTATTAATTGATAGCTGATTGCTCTACTATTTCCAACACTGCAGCATAAATTGCTACACAGTCTGATCCAATTACAGTTGGGTTACTTGGCAGAGACTGTGTTACCAGTCTTTTAGACTTGCTCAGAACTGCCTCTGGGAAGAACCTCTGCAATATAATTCAGGAGTTGGAGGATGGGATGGAAGAGAGGGATGGTAAACCTATTATTCACTAGATGTCCCACCCAGCTCCTCCTTCTAAAGCAAGTTGTGTATGTGTGTGTGTGTGTGTGTGTGTGTGTGTGCATGCACGTGCACGTGGGAGGCACTGATGCCACCCCCAGCTGCTGATGCTTCTTAGTATGGATATTCTGCAGCTCAAAGATGGAGAGGATAAAATCTACAGTGTTCACTGTGCACTGATTTTACCTGGAATAGTTCTTCCACCCTGGAAATCTTGACAATATCTGAACTACTACTCAACTACCAAGTGCATTGGAGCAGTTCTCCTATAACACAAGGCTGTGTAGGAAAACGGTACTGTTTTCTTCACCAGCTGCCCTGCCTGGATCCTGCCAACAGAGTAGGAGTTGGAAGGTAAGGTTCGGGTGCCTTCTGGCTACTGTCATCCACTATATTGGCTTTCCATATAGCAGAGCTGTGGAAAATAGAACCTAATGATGTTTACTGACTGCCAAAAGCACGCAAAATAGCTTTTCCATCCCAGGGGTCTGAGGAGATGAGAATTACCACTTGGCAGCTGAGCCTGCTGAAAGCGTTCTGCATGACAGAACTGTCAGAGATGGCTCCCGTCTCTAGCTCAAATGTCATGGTTTCCCACTGTTCTTATCAAGTTTCCATACATTTTAAAAAATTTATTTCTTTAAATTAGTTTCAAGAATACAGTACATTGGTTAGACATCTATATAGTTCATAAAACAATCACCACAATTTCAACCTCCTCTGGCCCCCTACCTAGCCATCATATTAATGCTAACTGCATTCCCTCTGCCATGCTACCCATCCCTGTGACCAACTATCAACTACTAATTTGTACTTCTTTAATCCTTCACCCCATTCTCCCAGGCCCCCAACCCTCCTCCCCTCTGTCCAACACCAAATTGTCTGCTATATTTGTGAGTCTGCTTTTGATTAGTTTGTTCTTTTGTTCTGTAGATTCCATATATAAGTGAAATCACATGGTATTTATCTTTCTCTATCTGATTTATTTCACTCAGCATAACCTCTAGGTCCATCCATGTTGTTGCAAATGGAAGAATTTCATTTTTTAATGGCTGAGTAATATTCCATTGTATATATGAACCATAATTTAATTATTCAACCGTCTGTTAATGGGCTTTAGGTTGCTTCCATATCTTGGCTATTGTAAATTGTGCTGCCATGAATATTGGGGTGCATAGACCTTTACGAATTGTTGTTTTGGTTTTCTTTGGGTAAATACCCAGAAATGCAATTGCTAGGTCAAAAGGTATATCCATTTTTAATTTTTTGAGGAACCTCCATACTGTTTTCCATAGTGGCTGTACCAATTTGCAATCCCACCAACAATGTATGAGGGTTCCCTTTTCTCCGCATCTTCGCCAACACTTGTTGTTCTTTGATTTATTGATGATAGCCATTCTGACAGGTGTGAGATGATATCTGATTATGGTTTTAATTTCTCTGATGGTTAGCGATCTTGAGCATCTTTTCATATGTATATTAGCCACCTGTATTTCCTCTTTGGAGAAGTATCTGTTCAGGTCTTCTACACATTTTTTAATTGTTTTTTTTGTCATTATTAAATTGCATAAGTTCTTTATATATTTTCAATATTAACCCCTTATCAGATGTATCATTAGGAAATAACTTCTTCCAATCACTCGGTTGTCTTTTTGTTTTGTTAATGGATTACTTTGCTGTACAAACTCTTTTTAGTTTGATGTATTCCCATTTGTTTATTTCCCTTGCCCGAGGAGATAAGTCTGAAAAGACATTCCTGTTAGTAATATCAGAGAACTTACAGCCTATGTTTTCTTCTAGAAGTTTTATGGTTTCAGGTCTTACATTTAAGTCTTTAATCCATTTTGAGTCTATTCTTGTATATGGTGTAGGAAGGTGGTCCAGCTTCTTCTTCTTCTTTTTTTTGCATGTATCTGTCCAATTTTCCTGACACCAATTATTGAAGAGACTGTCCTTATACCATTATATATTCTTATCTTCTTTGTCATATATTAAATGAGTGTATAGGTGTAGATTTATTTCTGGGCTCTCTATTCTCTTCTATTGATAATTGCATCTGTTTTATGCTAGTACCATGCTGTTTTGATTACTGTAGCCTTGTAGTATAGTTTGATATCAAGTAGTGTGATACCTCCAACTTTGTTCTTCTTTCTCAAGATTACCCTGGCTATTCAGGTTTTTCATGGCTCCGAATAAATTTTAGGATTATTTCTTCTAACTTTCTGAAGAATACCATTAATATTTTGATAGGGGTTGCATTGAATCTATAGATTGCTTTGGGTAGTATGGCCATTTTAAGGATGTTGATTCTTCCTACCCATGAATACGGTATATGCTTCCATTTATTTGTATCTTCTTCAATTTCTTTTTTCAATGACATAATTTTCTGAAAACAGGTCTTTTATCTCCTTAGTTAATTTGATTCCTAGGTATTTTATAGTTTTTAACTCAACTGTAAATGGGATTGTTTTCTTAATTTCTGTTTCTGAAAGTTCATCATTGGCATATAAAAATGCAACTGACTTCTGAATATTTATTTTGTAACCTGCTACTTTCCTGAATTCATTGATTAGTTCTAACAGTTTTTTGATGGAATCTTTAGGGTTCTCTATATATAGTATCATGTCATCAGCAAATGACAAGAGTTTTACTTTTTCCTATCCAATTCAGATGTCTTTTATTTCTCTTTCTTGCCTTTTTGTTGTAGCTAAGGCTTCCAATACAATGTTAAAGAGGAGTGGTGAAAGTGGGCACCCTTGTCTTGTTCCTGATCTTAAGGAAAATTTTTTAACCTTTCTCCATTGACTATGACATTAACTGTAGGTTTGTCATATATGGCCTTTATTATGTTGAGGTATGTTCTCTCTATTCTCATTTTGCTGAGAGTTTTTATCATGAATGGATGCTAGATTTTTGTTGAATGCTTTTTCTGCATCTATTGATATGATCATATGACTTTTATCTTCCAATTTGTTAATGTAGTGTATCACATTAATTGATTTGTGGATATTGTACCAAGCCTGCATCCCAGGAATTAATACAATTTGACCATAGTGTATGATATTTTTAATGTATTGCTAAATGCAGTTTGCTAATATTTTGTTGAGGATTTTTGTATCAATGTTCATAAGAGATATAGGCCTATAGTTTTCTTTTTTTTTTTTTTTTTGTAATGTCTTTGGTTTTGGAATCAAGGCAATGGTGGCCTCATAAAAGGAGTTAGGAAGCCTTCCTTGTTACTGGAGTTTTTGGAATAGTTTGAGAATAGGTGATAATTCTTCTTTGAATGTTTGGTAAAATTCGCCTATGATGGCACCAGGTCCAGGACTTCTATTTTTAGGGAAGTTTTTGATTACTAATTGTGTTTCATTGCTGGTAATCAGTTGATTCAGATTTTCTGTTTCTTCTTGACTCAGTCTTGGGAGATTGTATGTTTACAGGAATGTGTCCATTTCTTCCAGATTGTCCAATTTGTTGGCATATAATTGCTCATAGTATTTTCCTATGATCCATTGTACTTCTGTGAAGTCTGTGGTTATTTCTCCTCTTTCATTTCTGATTTTATTTATTTGAGTCCTCTCTCTTTTATCCTTGATGAGTCTGGCTAAGGATCTGTCAATTTTGTTTATTCTTTCAAACAACTGGCTCTTGGTTTCATTAATCTTTTGTATTGTTTTTCTAGACTCTATTTCATTTATTTCTGCTCTGATCTTTATTATTTCCTCCCTTCTATTCACTCCGGGCTTTGTTTGATGTTCTTTTTCTAGTTCTTTTAATTGTAAGGTTAGGTTGTTTATTTGACTTTTTTCTTATTTCTTGAAGTAGTCCTGCATTGTTATGAATTTCTGTCTCAGGACTGTTTTCTCTGTGCCTCATAAATTTTGAAATGTTGTGTTTTCATTTTTATTTGTCTCTAGGTATCTTGATTTCTTCCTTGATCTCTTTAATAACCCATTCCTTGTTTAGTAACATGTTATTTAGCCACCAATATTTTGTGTATTTTCCAGGTTTTTTTTTTTTTGTAGTTGATGTTTAGTTTCATACCACTGTGATCAGAGAAGATGGATGATATGATTTCAATCTTCTTAAATTTATTGAGACTTGATTTGTGTGCTAAGACGTGGTCTATCTTTGAAAATGTTCTATGTGCACTTGAGAAGAATGTATATTTTGTTGCTTTGGGGCAAAGTGCTCTGAAAATATCTTGTAAGTCCATCTGTTCTAGTATATCTTTTAGGCTCATTGTTTACTTGTTGATTCCTTGCCTGGAAAATCAGTCCATTGGTGTCAATGGGGTATTAAAGTCTCCTATGTGAGTGTATTACTATTGACCTCTCTTTTTATGTCAGTCAATAATTGCTTTGTGTATGTAGGTGCTCCTATGTTGGGTGCATATATGTTTACTAGGGTTATGTTCTCTTGATTTATTGACCCCTTTATCATTATGTAATGCCCTTTTTTGTCTATTATTATAATCTTTGTTTTACAGTCTGCTTTATCTAAGTATTGCTATCCCATCTTTTTTTTTTTAATTTCCATTTGCATGAAATATCATTTTCCATTCTTTACTTTCAGTCTGTAAATGTCATTTAATTTGAAGTGGGTATCCTGTAGACAGCATATGCATGGGTCTTGTTTTCATATCCATTCGGTTACCTTATGTATTGTGATTGGAGCATTTAATCCATTTACATTTAAAGTGATTACTGATAGTTACATGTTACTGCCATTTCATTTTTCATATTTGTTATTTCTATTTTCTTTTTTATACCTCTTTTTAAAAAAGACCCCTTAATATTTCTTATAATGTTGGCTTGTTGGTGATGAATTCTTTAAGCTTTTTCTTGTCTGGGAAGCTCTTTATCTCACCTTCGATTTTAATTGAAAGCCTTACTGGTTATAGTTTTCATGGTTGTAGATTCATGTTTTTCTTAAATTTGAATGTTTCTTGCCATTCTCTTCTGACCTGCAAAGTTTCCATTGAAATGTCAGCAAACATTCTTATAGGGGTACCCTTGTAAGTAACTAGCTTTCTTTCTCTTGCTGCTTTTAACATTCTCTCTTTGTTTTTGACATTTGGCATTTTAATTATGATGTGTCTTGGTGTAGGTCTGTTTGAATTCCTCTTGTTTGGGACTCTTTGTGCTTCCTGAATTTGTATGTCTAATTCCTTTTCCAGGTTAAGGAAGTTTTCCGTCATTATTTCTTCAAATAGATTCTCAGTCCCTTGCTCTCTCTCTTCCTCTTCAGGTACTCTTATGATTCAGATATTTTTACACTTCGTGTTGTCCCAGTGGTCTCTTAAACTATCCTCATTTTTTAAATTCTTTTTTCTTTTTGTTATTCCAATTGGGTGTATTCTGCTATCTTCCAGTTCATTGATTTGATCTTCTACTTTGTCCAATCTACTGTTGAATCCTTCTAGTGTATTCTTCATTTCAGTTATTGTATTTTTCATTTCTGTCAGGTTCTTTTTTATTGTTTCTATGTCCTTTTAATGATTACTATCTCTCTGTTGATGTTCTCATTGTGCTCATCCATTCTCCTCATAAATTCATTGAGCATCCTTATAACCATTATTTTGAACTCTGTCTCTGGTAGGTTGCTTGCCTCCATTTCATTTAGCTTATTTTCTAGAGTTTTCTCCTGTTGTTTCATTTGTGGCATATTTCTTTGTTTTATCATTTTATTAGCCTCTCTGTGTTCATTTCTATGTGTCAGGAATATTTGTTTTGTTTCTCAGCCTTGGCCAGATGGCCTAATGTGAAAGGTGTCCTTTGTGGCCCAGTGGTGCACTCTCCCTTATCCCCTATGCTGGGACCTCTGGACATGATCTTTGTGTGGGTTGTGTGTCATCTTCTTCTTTTGCCAAACCTTTATTGTTTTTAGTATATCAGGGATGGGATTAATGCTCAGGCTGACTAATTGTGGTAATTGGCTGCACCCACAGAGTAAGAGTTTCTGTGCGGGTTGACCCTACTGAGTGGGAATTGCCCTAGCAGGCTTGTGTACCTGTTGCAACCACCCTTTTTGTGTAGCACTAATGGGACTAGTCAGTAGTTGCTCCATTGTGGTCTGGTGCCAGCCTTCAGATATGTTAGTTTTGTGGCGCCTTGGGAGGTTCTCTCTTGTAGGCCCTGGCAATCCACTGCTTTTGATCACTCAGGGTTACCTGGTGGAAACTACAAAGCGATCCACAGATAGTTGTTGCCTATGCTGGATCTATAGGTAAGTGGAAGAGACAACGCTGTGGGCAGCGGTCCGTTATCCCCCATCCCTGACCTATGGCAGTTTAGCAGATGGACCAGTGCTCCCCAAGGCCTGACACTGCTTGTTAGTTATCTGTAAGTCTCTGAAACCAGATGAGTCTCTGGGTGATATGCGTGTTGAGTTGCGCAGGGAACCTGGGAATCTCCTGGGTCTATTGAGTAAATTTCCCCCATCACTGCAATGTCAGGTTAAATTCTAATGCTGTCTCTGTGGCTCCCTATCCAAGTTTCCACTCATAGCAAGGTCAGCTGCTGCCTGCCCTAGGCCTAAATATGCTACCTCAGGGCAGGGGCATCTGCCTATCAACATGCAGCAGGCACTTTGTGTATTGGATGAAGCAGGAACTCAGGAAGTCAAGGGCCATCAGGCCAGTACAGACCTTTGCAATCTCCTCAAGAGATATTGCGGCTCGTATAGGTAGCAGTGGTTTGTTCATAACTGTTTTCCTTGAAATGTGCTCGCTGTGCTCGCCACGGTCTGTTGCTTGCTCTGACTGCACAACCCCAGAGTCAAACAGGGCACAGGAGGCTGCCTGTCAGTGGGCTGCAGGCACTTTGTGGCGTAGATAAAGTGGGATCTCAGGGAGACAAGGTCTGTCAGGACAATATAGCCTCAGTTTTGCTGCAACTTCTGTGCCTGAGTGTACCTGCTGTAGTCACAGCTCACAGTCAGACCAGCTGCCATCAGGGTCGGTCCCATAGACCCTTGCACTCTCCAGACACAATATTGCAACTCTTGCAGGCAGCAAAGTTCTACCTGCCACTGATTTCCGTGCAGTGCCCTTCCTGTGCCAGCCAAAGTTTGTTGCCTATGTGGATTAGGAGATCAGGGAAGAGGAGGGGCAGGGCTGTGGCAGTTCACTGTCAATGGGTCACCTGGGGCAATTTGTGGGTAGGTTAGGGCAGGTCTCAGAGAGACAATGGCAGTCAGATCAATACAGCTTCAGTCTTGCTATAACTTTGTTACCTGTTCACAAGTTCCCTCAGAAGTTCCAGATCACAACAAGACCAGCTGCTGTCTGTGACTGGCCCACAGGTCCCCGATATTCACCCAAATTCATTTTGGCAGCAGTGATCTGCTTGACCCTATCTCGAAAATGTGGCTCACAGTACTGGCTGCCCACTGGGAATGCTTGGCCCTGAATAAGCATAGTGTGGTAGCCATTCAGCAACAAAAGTCCCAAGCAATCTGCAGGTTGGATGGGACAGGCTGATCCCCTCTGACCAGTGCTTCCTAATGGCTCTGTGGGAGGGTTCTGCACAGTCAAGCTGGTGCCCAGTAGGGTAGACGGACTAGGGCACAATGGCTGCTACTCTTCCAGTTCTTGTTCTGGCATCAGGTAATGCAGACTTTCTCAGAATGAATCCCACACAAGCCTCTGACCCACCACCAGTGTCCCAGGTGAGTGTCCACAGGTCAAAAAGTCTGTGCGTGGGTCCTTCAAAAGGATATCTAGGAATTCGGTCTCCTTTTGCCTCACCCAGATGGCCAAAATCCCCTCTGATTTCTACAGTCAGAGTTACTGGAATCTTCTCTTCTCTGTGATGGAACCTTTGGCTGGGGAGCCCTGAGATGAGACCAGGACCACCACCACCCCATTCAGGAGAGCTCTCACTCCCATTGATCCTCCACCATCTGCAGGTGCGGGTCCAGCTTGATTGGTGCCTTTGCCTCTCCTACCATCTTCGATGTGATTCCTTTATATTATCAGACATAAATGTTACCATCAGCTGATCAGCTGAACTTTAGGTGATTCTCCATGTTGATTATTTTATAATTTGGTTGTAATTTCAATGTGGACCTGGGAAGAGATGAACCCTGCTTTTACCCATCTGCCATCTTCCCTCCTCCAAATTTCTACACATTTAAAAAAAAATGTTTCTCAACTTTTGTAAGCCCTTTGATCGATCTTCAGAGACTTTTCTCATTTTAATGTTTTACTGGGTGAGGGGTTTCCTCGAGCTCCTTACTTTGCCATTCTGGAAGTTGGAAAATCCTTTTATCCTTTTATAGCCGCTCTTTTAGAATGAATTGTTTACACTTAGTCTCTCCACTTCTTCTTTCCATTTTCTCTTTAACCTATTGAAGTCTAGCTCCTCCCCTTCTACTTCCATGTGGTAAGATTCCTGATGACCTTCTACCTATCAAATCAATGAACACTTTTCAGTTCTAAATTCACCTGAAACTTTTAGCAGAATTTGACATTGTGGACCAATTCTCTTTTGAAATACTCTCCCATCTAGGGTTTTGTGATGCCACTCTCTCTTGAGTCTCCTCCCACTTCTCAAATGATGCTTTAGATTCATCTTTATCTATCTGCTCCTTAAATAATGGATTTTCCTGGATGTCCCTCCTTGTCCCCTTTTCTTCTATAAACTCTCTCTAGGTAATCAAATTCACTCTTCTGGTTTCAGGCTACCAATATTAAAATGCTCCCCAAATTTACATCTAAATAACCCTACCTGGAACTTGATACTCGTGTATCCAAAAGCCTGCTGAAAATCTTCACAGCTATTTCTTGAGCTCTTCAAATTCAATATACACAAAACAGTCTTTATTATCTACCTTACCTCTAACTTGCTCCTTCTTCTCTACCCTCAGTCTCAATGAATTGCACCAGTATCTACCTAGCCTAGCAAGACAGAAACTTGTAAATCATCCTTGATTGCTCTCTTTTATTGCCCTCCAAACCAATCAAGTCACCAGGTTCTATTGACTATCTCCCAAACATGTCTCACATTTATTCTTTTGTCTCCAGTCTTACTACCCCACCTTAATTCAGCAAATATCACATCTGGCCTTGATGCAATGGTGTTCATGTTCTAGTCTAGCCCCATCACCTTCCCATTTTTTACATAGCAGACATAAATATGTAACTATAACACATAAATAATGTTTTCATTAGCTTTGTAAAAACCCATGACAGTTCCTCATCACCAACAAGATAATGTTCAAATTTCTTACATCCTGTAAAGCCCTTCATGACTTGGCCCCTGGCCACATATCAGGTTGCATCTCTTACCAGTTTCTGCCTTCCTCCATTCTTTTCCATCATGTATTCAAAGATATCCAATACTCTATGAATAAACATTCTTTCTACTGTAGATTATGTCTCCGTTGCTTACAATAACAATTTCAACTAATTCATGATCACTTTGTGTTATTCATCAAATGAACCAGGTTTTTGATTGATTCCTCATCTTTTCAGAAGCTCTTCAAAAAATTAGCATATTCTACATACATATCTTGACTGCCTGAGTATATCTACAAATTCTTCAAGATTTATTTTCAATAGCAACTCCCCCATGAGGCCATTCTGGACACTCTTACACTAAATTAAATATTTTCTCCTTCACTAAACCTGTGGGTTTACATTGTTCATCTCTGTATCCATAAGGCCTAGCACAGTGCCTAGTATATAACAAGTGTCTGTAAATGTTTAATAAGTACATGATTGATAGCTATGACTTACTGAGTTTCCATTATGTGCTAGGTGCTCTACTATTGCTTCTTTAAAAACTTATTAGTGCAACCTTCTTTTTTTCTGGCTTTATTGAAACATAATAAACTATTAGTTGCTTGTATTTACATTGTACAATTCAATGAGATTTTTTTCAATTATAGTTGGCATACAATAATATACCAGTTTCAGTTGTACAGCACAGTGATCAGAGATCCACATAACTTGCAAAGAGATCACCCCACTAAATCTAGTACCCTACTTCTCCCTACATATTTTTTACATTATGAACCATCTTTCCCATGCTACACTCTATATGTTCATGTCTATTCTGCAACTATCCATTTGAACCTCTTAATCCCTTTGCTTTTTTTTGCCATCCCTCTCAACCCTCTTCATCCAGTCACCCTCAAAATATTCTCTGTATCTATATTTCTACTTTTGTTGTTGTTTATCTTGTTCTTTAGATTCCATATGTATGTTAAATCATGTGCTGTTTTTCTCTATCCAGCCCATTTCATTCAGAACAATACCCTCTAGATCTATCAAAACAATATCTTTTTCCATCCCCTTCCTTTTGGTCTCTGTGTGTCTTTTAATCTGAAGTGAGTCTCTTGTAGGCAGCATATGTAGGGGTTTTGTTTTCTTACCCATTCATCACCCTATCTTTTGGTTGGAACACTTAACTCTTTTCCATTTGAAGCAATTGTTTATTTGTGTTTTTAATATATGCTTTTTTTTCCCCTTCTTAAAGAAGTCCCTCCAACATTTCCTGTAATACTGGCTTAATATTGATAAATTCCTTTAGTTTATTTTTTATCTGGGAAGCTCTTTATCTGTCTTTCAACTCTAAATGACAGCTTTGCTTGATAAAGTTTTCTTCATTGTAGATCCTGGGTTTTCATCACAGCAAATATTTTGTGCCAAGCCCTTCTGTCCTGCATAGTTTCTTTTGAGAAATCAGCTGGCAGTCTTATGGGTGCTCCCTTGTAGGTAACTAAATACTTTACTACTTTCCTCCTGCAGCTTTTAAGATTCTTTCTCTGTATTTAACCTTTGGCATTTTAATTACGATGTGTCTTGATGTGGACCTCTTTGGGTTTTCTTTTTTGAGACTCTCTGAGCTCTCTGGGGTTGTATGTCTATTTCCTTTACCAAGTGAGGGAAGTTTTTCAAAATTATTTCTTCAAATATCTCTTAAACTTCTTGTTTTCCTTCAAGTACCCCTATGAAACAGATATTTTTAAATTTTAATAGTGTCCCATAGGCTCTTAAAATTATTATTATAGTCTTGGCTTTTTTTTTCTTGCTATTCTGATTGAGTGTCCATGGTTTCCCCATCCTCTGTATCAGTGGTTTTATCCTCTTCTTTATAAACTTTGTTTATTCCATCTAATATACTCTTCTCAGATAATGTGTTCTTCATTTCTGACTGGTTCCCTTTCATCACTTCCATTTCCACTTTTATGTTTTTTTATCTCTTTGTTAAAGTTCTCACTGAGTTCATCTACTCTTCCTTTAATTTCATTGAGCATCTTTATAACCAGTGTTTTGAACTCTGCATATGTTAGATTGTTTGACTCCATTATTCCTGGGTCTCTGTTCTTTTCTCTCATAAGGTTTCTGCTTCTTTGTCTTCCTATTTTGGCTGCCTTTCTGTGTCTGTTTTTATGTACTAATCAAATCTTCTAAGTCTCCCAGTCTTATTAGTGTGGCTTTGTATAGTAGGTGTCCAGTAGCACGGTCAAGAGAGGGGTTCAGCTGCAGGCCAAGTTTATCCCCAGCCTGTGTCCCTCTGGGGTCACCTGTTAAGATTCAGCAAACACAGATGCTACGTTTATAGTTGCCTCAAGAGGCCATGCCAGAAACTTAGGTCAGCTACCACCAGTTTGAATTTTGGAGCTGATTCAGCAAAGAGCACCAGACTCACTGAGGACACAACTGGATGTGGCTTGGCTTGGGACGTGAGTTGGTGGAAGCAGAGTTTCAGGTAATCCTCTGGGTGGAGTGACCTCTGTTATCCAGTTTGATGATGTCTCAGCTGTGGTGGCACTGCATCCGCACACTGGGAGTGGGGGAGGGCTGGACAGAGAAACAATGGGTACCTCCAGCACTCCTGTCCAGGAGAGAACCTTGCCTCTGGCCCTCACTCTGACAATTCAGTGCCCCCTTGTAAGTCCCTTGTGTCCATTGAGCAGCCAACCTGGCACCAGTTCTCAGAGCAAGCAGGTCCATCACTGAGGAAGTCCACTCATGGACATAGCACATTTAAGGGGCATCTGCAGCTGTCGGCTGCCACTGCCACAGCCTCTGTCCCACTCAGCCACTCAGGACCTGGCAGCTTCATGTCTTCACCCCCTTCTACCTTCTACCTTTGCAGGATGATTTCTTATTTCTCTCCCTAGTCATAGTGCTTTTATTCATCTAGATCCCAGGCAACTTTGCTTGCTGTTGGTTCTGTGTTTCTGTCGTAACTTTGATTTGGCCACAAGAGGGATGAACTATCATCTACGCCATTGTTTTTTTAGAAATTCTTAGTACAACCTTCTTAATAGCCCTACACAATTTGTATTATTATTATCTCTATTTTCTCCTTTAGGAAACTGAGGCACAGAGAAGTAAAGCCCCTTGCCAAAAATCATATGACTGGTCAGTGGCAGAGTCCAAATTCAAATTCAGGTCTTCAGGACTCTGAAGCCTGAACTTTATAAACTTCTGGAATGAGCCTCAGGTTGCGTTATAGGTTTCAATAGGGTTAATAGCATAAACAAAGGTTCAAAATTAAGAAAACAGGAGACATATAAAAGAAACAGTAGAGTTCAGGTAGTTTGTAGTTTTGCAGAAGCTGGTACAGTAGATAGACATTTGAATGCAGATGGCCTGACATGCTAAACAGAGAAGCATGGCCTTTTTTTCAGCAAGAAAAGGAGTAATATGATGAATAAGCCCTTTTCAGAATATTAATCAAGTGCCACTGTGCAAGATGGATTTGAGAGCAAGAGACTGAAGGACAAGAGACAAGTCAGGGCCCTTGATGTTGCTCAGCAATCGTATTGCTCAGCATTTACATGTCCCTTTCCAAGCTTTTTAACACTTTTCTTTAGACCCTCACCTCCCCCACCCCCATTACTTGTACTTTCAGTAACTGACCTTTATTGAGGGAAAGTTAGAGGACTTAGGTAGAAATGCCTTCCATTCTAGGCTCTTTACTGCCAAATTTATCTTTAGCTTGCCCGCATTCTATCCTCCTTAATAATAATAGCTACCATTTTGTGCACTTACTATCTCATATAATCCTTACAACTACACTGTGAGAAAGGTTTAGTTATCCTCAATTTGTAACTGAGAAAATTAAGGCTTGGAGTGGTTAAGTGCCTGTCAAATTTGCCCAAATAGCAAGTGGCAGATTTCAGACTTTAACCTAGGGCTATTTGATTTCAAGATCACCTAATTGAGAAGTAACTGTACCACTCTACTCTTGGGCTCCATTCCATCCTCCTCCTTCTGTCTCCTTGGGGTCCTTCTCCAGCAACTATCCCGTCTTCTCCTGTAAAGTCAACCTCTCTGTTTTCATGGACATTTTCCTCTTGGTGAATATATACCCTGAGGTCTCATCTACTAAAAAGCACTATCACACTAACAAAGAGTCAGTTTCACACATTTTTCTCTATAAATATCATCTTAGTTCATGCTCTTTGTTCCACATGTCTATAAATATTTATTATCTCTGTGTCTATTTCCACACTTCCCATACTGAAATCTTGTTTCAGTCTCTATTACTACATGATATCACTTTTGCTAAAGCCACCAAATTTACAAATTCTATTTCAGTCCTCATATTACCTAGTATTTTTCCAGTCTGCTCCTCCTTGTCCCTCTGCCACTATGTCCTCTATTCACAGCTTCCATAACACTACTTTACTTTAGATCCTCATCATTGTTTTCCTAGATAAATTTCCTTCCTCATCTTATCATCCATTCTCCACACTGGCTGTAAGAATGAAGTTTATAAAATGTAAATATAACCATGTTATTTCCTGTTTAAAATTCTTGAGTTCAAACACAGAACTAACACTGTATGTTGTTTATGGTTCTTAGAGAATTATGGCCCTTCTTTAGACTTATAGCCTCCATCTTCCCCCTCTTCTTCTTGTGCAACCTGTTCCAGCCATATTGAGTGCCTTCTTTTCTCATACTCTCATGATTTTACATGTGCTTTGCTCCCTCTGTTTCATACATTTCCTCTCCTTGGTTACTTGTTGAACTTTCTTCTAGACTCAGTTCAAATGTAATCTCCTATGTTCCACCATTCCTGACTCACCTCCTTGAAACTTCTCTGCTCCTGCCTCTTCCACAGATTCAAATCTCCCTGACAAGTTTGTTGCTCTGCCCTCTATTTCAACACAGTACCTTTAATAGCATGAATAGATTTCAATAACAATCATTTTGTGCCCCAATGAGACTATTGAGTCCTCAAAGACAGAAACTGGCTCATAAATATTTTTATATCCTCAGTGCCTGGCACATAGTAGGTGTTTAGTGAATGTTTGTCAAACTTAAATAATGAATGAATGAGGCTGTAAAGTTTGTTTATATATAAAATAACAGAGACCAGACCTATGGTAGCAGTGATAGGAATATAAAAATAGAACAGAGGCTAGGTCTGGGTGGGGTATGGAAAAGAAAAGGTGAACGAAGTAGCAAAGGTGATTTGGGTTGTTGGTATCAATGGCACAGAATGGAAAGCCAATAGGATTGAAGAAACAATGCTGAAATAGGACTGGTTATATTGAATGTAAACATGAGCTATCCAGGTAGTGATTTGGAGTCATTGAAAATAGAGGTACAAAGCTTTGGAATGAAGTTGAGGTTTGCAATATAAAATCCGGAAATGGCCTTCTTTTAAAGAAAACAAATTTCCCAACAAGACTTATTTTGATTGAAATTTTCCTGCATCAATTTCTTACCTCCCACAGATTTGGTAAAGATAGTTCTTAAGAGCTTCCTATTTATAAGCCAGGAATAAATTTACTGTGGTTGCATACGTGTGAGTGAATGAGAAGTGAAGACAGACATTCAGATTCCCTTTCAGTCATCTATTCATTCAACAAATATTCAGCAAGTATCTATTCACTACCATACTCTGTGCTAGGTGCTGGTCTGAGCAAGATAAGTCCTTACTGTCATGTGATGCATGGAATTGTGAAGAAAACACTATAAAACAAATAATTACATGAATATATATAAAAGAAATCATAAATTAAATTAGAAATTTTGAAAACCATGATGAAGCAAAAGTAGAGAATAATAGGGGGAATTCCTCAAGAATTCTTTGAGGAAGTGATATTTAAGCTGAGACTTGAATGTTTAACTTCCTCAGTAGTTAATTACTTAGAAGTATGGCCAAAAATATAAATTAGGAGCCATTCAATGTTGAAGATATCCAATTAATCCTTTATAACTGACTCCGATATGTATATACACATGACCATCACCACCAGCACCCCCATTCCCACAAATCTACCCAGTTATGGCTGCAGAGGAGCAAAGACTTTGGGATCAAGGGTTAAGAAGGGCTTTGTGGTAGCTAGTCTTCAATGATGATCCCCAATGAATCATACTTTCCAGTGTTCACATCCTACCACACTGACTCTGGGCTATCTGCTTGACTCATTTTCACCAATAGTATGTGCAGAAATGATGCTTTGTAACTTCTGAAGTTAGTAGGTCTTAAGGGATCTGAAGTTTCTATTTTCACTGCTTAGTACACTTCTTTTTAAACCCAGCTGTCTTGCTATGAAGAAGCCCAAGCAATCATGTAAAAAAGTTTGCATGAAGGAAAACCAAGCACTCAGCCAAGAGTCCAGCTGAACTCCCAGCCAACGGCTAGCACCAACCAAACAGCCGTATGAATGTCAATATGAATGGACATTCCAGTCATCCAAGAAACTCAGCTGATAGCACATGAAGGAGAACTGCCAAGTCAACACACAGAATCATGAAAAATAATAAACTACTGTTGTTTTAAGCCACTAAGTGTTGCAGCAGTAACTGAAGTCCTCACACTCATGAAAGATCAAAAGTAAGATAATGTGTTAAGACAAAGCTGCATAAATTATATTCTTTGTGTTTTTTTTTTTTGGTTTTTATTTATTTTGTATTTTCCAAATGTTTTTCTTTTATAATGATCAGCAATTGCCTTTATAGTTAAAAAAAATAAACATTTTAAGAATTTAAAATAGGAGCATTCCTGGGTGATTTGAGTGTAGCCTTGGCCAGAGGCTTGAGTGGTGAGCAGAGAAAAAATTCAAACTGAAAACTAAAGCAACCTTAATTATAATTGATACACATAAGTATAGTGTTAAAACGTACCTGCACCAAGATACCATTTGAATAAGTTTTGAAGTGACATTAAACATTATAAAGAACTACCATTATCAGGCTCTAACATCTTTGAAACTTTTCAAAAGTCTTTTCCAAAATTTCCACAAAACTCTCAATCTACCTCTATACCCTCCTCTAATTAAATCTAATTTTCCTCAAGTGCTAGCATTCCAAATACATAAAATAATTTCTTATTTAATTTTATTGTTTTCTCATTTACTCATTTAAGAGCATCAATTTCTTTTCTTTTGCATCACTGATGTCTTCATACTTTAGCTACATTATAAAGTAAATTGGTTTGATGAGCTAGCCTTGGAACCTAACAACTATTTATAAAGGATTTTCTGTCTTTTTTTTACACAGAGATATTTATTACTATATAATTTAAAAATATTTTAGGCTATTATTTCTCATAATTGGTTTTGAATTTCAGTACTTTTAGTCTCCCCCCAACTTCACTGAGGTATAATTGACAAAATTATAAGATACTAAAGTGTACAACATGATGATTTTATATACATAACATTGTAAAAGGATTTCCCCTATCTAGTTAACTAATACATCCATCACCTCACTATTTTTTTATATTTATTTTTTAAAATGAGAACATTTAAGTTCTACTCTTTCAGCAAATTTCACTTATATACTACAGTGTTATCAACTATAATCATCATGTAATACATTAAATCTTCAGATTTTATTCATCTTATGACTGAAGTTTGTACCCTTTTACCAACCTCTCCCTATTTACCCCATCCCCCAGGCCCTAGCAACCATAATTCCACTCTCTGTTTCTATTAGTTCAACATATTTTTTAGATTCCACATATAAGTGAGGTTATACAGTATTTGTCTTTCTCTGTCTGACTTATTTCACTTAGCATAATGCCCTCAGGGTCCATCCATGTCCCAAATGGCAGGATTTCTTTCTTTCTAATGGCTGAATAATATCTCACTATATATAACATTTTCTTTATCCATTTATCTTTCAACTAATATTTAGGTTGTTTCCATACCTCAGCTATTGTGAATAATGCCACTAAGAACATAAGAGTACAGGTATCTCTTCAAGATAATGATTTTGTTTATAAAAGATTTTCTATAGGAAAATAAATTCTGTACTTCAGACAACTGACATACAAATGAACTTTGCAACTCAAATGACCTGTAAATTAGCAATGACATGTTTGTGATTGATAAATGTCAGATGGGTATTTCAGATAATAAATGCTATTAAAATTCAGATGGTAAGAGCCCTATGTATTAAAGATTCTGGGAAAGGCTTTACAGATGAGACAAGAAAGCATCCTAGGCAGGAAAAGCAGTAGGAGTAGGGGTATTAAAGTAGAAATTGCCCATGGTATATTTAAGGGTCATTGCTGGAGTAAATGGTTTGGATGGAAAATGTTGGATGAAGCCGTATTATTGAGATGTGTGAGGGTCTAATATAGCAAATGATAAAAGTATACAGAATTTATAATTCCCCCTATTAGTGCTCTTAACCAACTTGAACACAGAGCAGTACACAGCTCTGTATATGTGTGTATAGAAATCATCACCATCCCCTCAAAATTATAGTCTATCCTTTAACTGTACTTCTAATCTCAGTAAATGACACCACTATCCACTCATCTGCACCAGGTAAAAATCTGAGAAATTTTCCTTGACACATCCTACTTCTTCATTTCTACATACAAGCGATCAGCAAATCCTGTAAGCTCTAGTCCACAACCATATCCTGAATCTATCCATTTATCTTCCACAATACTAGCCTCCACTGCTTACCTCCATAGTCTAAGCAACCAACATCTCTCACTGGGACTCAATATCCTCCTACACTTGTACTTTTCACCTTTAATCAATCCACTCCACACTGCAGTGACCTTACCAAAAGCCAATTGGGTTGTGTTGCCCATGCTTTAAACTCCTCAGTCATTTCCCATTGTTTTTAGGGAAAAAAAAAAAAACTTCTTTACATGACCTTTCATGGTTTGTCCCCTACTACATTTCCAATCACACTTCAAACCATACACCCCCTTCTCTCTACATTCAGTCCCTCCTCCTTCTCATGTTTCTACTGCAAGGGAGACTTTGAAAACACTGTTCTTCCTTTTCTTTGCTCTTCACCTACTTAACTCCTATTCATTCTTCAGATTTCTACAATACAGCAGTACCTCTGAAAAACCTTACTTGATCTGTCAGTCTAAATTAGGCCCTCATATTAGTCCTCACAGCATGGAGAAGTTTTCCTTCCCAGAACTTTTCAAACTTGGACCTTTATATTTGCCTGTGTGATAGTTAATTAATGTCTGTTTCTTTCATTAGACTATAAGCTCCAGGGGGAGGCAGTAACTATGTTTGTTTTGCTATCTAGTGCTCTCCTATCATTTTTCTCCCCTTTTTCAAGAAATACTGGCAGTCGGTCATTTGAGACAACATGGATGGACCTCAAGATAATCATGCTAAGCAAAATAAGCCAGACAGAAAAAGTTGAAAACCACATGATATCACTTATATGTGGGATATAAGCCTAAAAGCAACAAATGAACAGGACAAACAAACAGAGACTCATGGACATAGACAAT